>JAUMHL010000014.1:19407542-19442960 GCA_032362345.1 Sandelia bainsii
TTTTATGTATCTGTTAAGCACTTTGGTCAACTGGGTGTTGTTTTATAAGTGCTATATAAATAAATTTGATTTGATTTGATTAGATTCTTGACCAATGACAGCTGGCATAGTCCCCAGTATCCTGTGAACCTTAAGATGACAAACGGTTAGGATAATGGATGGATGTTAGGGTTAGTGGTAATGTGGTTTGTACTCTAACCACTCTAACTATTCAGCCACTGAATTTGTAGCAACCTGTCTGCGGAGAGTGAAGCTGATTAAAAGTAATCTGAACCTTCTTTAGAGTGAGAAAAATAGCAGCAGCCTCCTTCTGTTCCAACTGTGAATTATGGCTCTGCTTTATCTGATGGAGCACTTAGTCCCCAGATCAGCCTTGTTTTCAAGTATTCTTTTCACTTACGCCTGATCGATCTCTGTTCCCAAGTGTTAATGATGAGTCATACTATTAAATGTGATGACCTGCGGCTGTATTCTATTACCTTGCTTTCTTGCATAGGCAGACCCCTGTAATTAAGGTTCAAGTAGATGCAACTGGAGAAGTTGGAGCCAAAACTCAATTAAAAATAGCCTTGGCATGCGTACCACTGAAGAGCAGAGTTTAAAAGTTTTAATGCTTTATTGGTTTCTGTCTCCAGAGGAGATTAATGTTTTCTTTAAACTGATGCTGAGATAAAATACTGCTGTACGAGTGGCAGGATAATAATTTAAAGAAATTAACAGTGTGCAACAGCCTTTTTAATTTATACTGTTTTCATTTTACTATGGAGTCTGTTGGGAATGCGCGGTGGAAGATGTAGTGTGGAGGAGGTCTGCGGTCGGGCCGAGGGGTTTTTATTCCTCACAAATAATGTGACAAAATAGGATGTGACAGTAATACATAGTAAAAAGGCTCTCTCTGCTACTAACAGTAAAGTGTAAAAACATGTGATGTAATAGATAAGTGATCTTTTTAGGCTTTTATCAGCTTGAGGTCAAAGGTCAGTGAATTTCCTCAGGCTCTCTGCATCAGGGGACAATAAAACCACAACATGGAGACGGAGAGTTCCTGCTGTTTGTGTGTGGGTCATCTCAGATGGCGCCTGACTGCTTCTCATTTGATGTAGACTTCTTGTGAGAATCTGGATGTGTTGCTGAATTCTGGCTTTATTCCATCATTGTTATGGTGAAGACAAATGTGTTTCAAATTTAGAGAGATGAAGAGGTCTCCCTCAGACGCCTGCAAATTTCATACAGTATCCTTGAAATCTAATGTCTCTTGTCATAAGACGCACTATCACTTGCCTTTCTATGCGGGCTTTATGCTAAGAAGGCAACATTGTGTCTAGTGTAGTGTGAGCTGTCACATGCCGTGGTGCGCCATGTTCAGGGACAGTACAGAGTGTTCTGAGGTGTTCAGGGAAAGCCACCAACCTCCCAAACAAAAAAGAAAACCAAAACAACAACTGAAGTATGGACCGAACAGTGGCTCAAAAATCGAGGTACGAACCAAATTGTGAATTTTGAGAATCATTACACCATGACCGTAACTCCTGGTGGTTTGGTGGCAGAACATTGAATTCCAAATATGTAAATGTAGTATGTATTGTCATAAATTTAGATATCCTCACAAATAACATATCATGATTAAATTGATCATTTTACCATATAGATCTAACTAAAGAAACAGATGTTTCTGTTTTCTATAACTTGAAAATTAAATCTGGTTTCATTCATAGAACAATTAGGCTCAATTAATGGTGTAATTACATCCTTTAGCACAACTAAATGCATAAAACGTGCACTTTTCTTCCTCTTTCAGCTTGTCCCATGGGGGTCACCACAGCAGTTCATAGTCCACACATTTATTTGGCACAGGTTTTTACTTCGGATCCCATCCTGGCACAATTCTCCTCAGCTTTCACCAGGCTTGGGACTGGCACCCAGTGTGCACTGACTTATGCAACCTCAGAGGCTGGGGTTGTTCTGGATAGTTTGGGGGTTCAGCAAGTCGGGTCCCTATTTGATGACTTAATGGGTGACCACTCTACCAAGTGACCCACTGCCACCTCCCTAAAAAGGGCAAAACATTAATGGCGAAAAACAATTTTAGACACTGCATACAGACTTACAACTGCCATGTTTAAAGATGGCACCTCTATCGATATCTGTAAAACACACGGCTTGTCCACACTTCCCCCATTTTGGATCCATTAAGCATACCCACTATAGCTGATTGGTGTATATTCTACTGGATATAGCTTTGTTCCTGTTTCATTCTGTATACTAACAAATAAATTACACACTGGAAGTTCAACTACAAGCATGTATCAATGTTGATAGTGTACAGGAAGTCCTTTTGAAGCTTGAATAAAAGGAACCAAGCTGTGAGCTACATTTCTGCTGTGTGTTGCTGCACTGAAGGACTATTCCTTTAAGTCTTGGTGTAACCAAAATATTTTCAGTAAATTGTTTTGTTGTCTATGAAAGTTTGCATTCATTAATTGTACTGTATAATTTTTAATTAATTTCTTCTGATAACATATTATGTTTTAGGTTCAGCATATTTTGGACAGTGAGCCATTGTATGTATTTACTCCACACATAGTACATTTAACTTACCATTTATTCAGTTTTTGGAAAAAATTAATATTTCATGATTTTTACTTGCCTGTGGATTCATTTTCAAGCATGCAGTCTTGCCAAAAGAAGGCAGCAGTTGTCAGGTTTATTGCAGTCTCAGGTCAGCCCTCCAATTCTGCATTCAGGTCAGCTTCTAAATGCTCAAAGGGATTGAATAAAGAACGTGTCAAAGGCCATAAAGGCTGGAAAACTGCAAATATTCTCCAGTCAAAATAGGAAAATCCTATTAATATTTAATGTGTTCTACTGTGACTGAGCTGAGAATGTTTTTGCCTTTTTTGTCAGTTAGTTTTGTCATCGGTAATCATGAGCAGACCAAGCTGTTCTGGTAGAATAATAGCAGATTTTAGAAACGCTGCAAGGATTGGTCTTGGTTTTATAGATGTTAACTAGATAAAGCGCAGTATTAGATTTATTACTAGATGGAATTTTGTTACATGTAGTACAGTGCACTGCTGCACTGCTGAATGAGTAGATAGTGTGTGGAGATTAAAGGAGGAATACATCAGCATATAGTGCTATAGACATCTTGTGTTGAACAAAAACTAAAAACTAGGAGGACAATTTCAATATACTATAATTTCACAGTTTAAAGAACAAGCTGTGAAGGTCTAGAGCTGATTTAGCCTGTTAGGGTTCTTTGATGCCTGTCGTAAGAAGACAGAGACAAGCATACACCCCTTAATACATCTTTATATACACCAACTAAGTCTATGTCAAGTTTCACACAGAGTGTGGGATGGAGGGAAAGGGATTGATTGAATTGGAGAGCATTGATTGGAAAAGTTTGATTTACTGATGGTTTCCAGTATGTGGGGCCTACTTGAAATAGCAGTTGTTATGATGACAGTATCCTCTTGTCCAATGTTGAGTTGCAGTGAACAGCACAAAAGAATGAAAACGACATTTTGAAAACTGTACATGTTGAATTACAATATTGCTCTTAAAAACGTTATTTTATTATTTTCTCATGTGGTAGAGGATGTTCATAAAATCACTTACCTTGATGAACTGCAAGCCCTGTTGACCTTTTAGAAAACTAAGTTAGTATATAACCACAGTTACTGACTCGTGGTTGTATGCCTTCAACAGACAACTCTGTCCAGAGTCCAAGTGGAAGTTTGTGCCAAATCCCAAGAAATTCCATCTAGATGCTCCTGAGATATTATGTTCACAAGAGCAGGCAGATGTGAGGTCACAGGGACCTTGACCTTTCACCACGAAATTCTACCTTCAGTCTACAACCTGATCTGCTTGACTACTTTTCACCACCCTTATTCTCTCATCACCAATAACTTGAAACAGCAATGATATGCCACCACACAGAGTGGTCTACTCAACACCACCTTCCTACCTGAATCCCCTCATTCAGGTCTACAATCCCTCACACCCACTGCACTTCGCCAACAAATGGCGCTGGTGGTCCCTTTGTTGCACAAAAGATCCCGTTCACAGCTTTTCAGCTCAGTGATCCCGCAATGGTGGTAAAAACTACTCACCTCTGATGAGCTCTTGTGCATATGAAAAAACAAGAACCTTTATTTCTCCTCTATGTTGCATTTCGTGATATATGTCATCTCAGAGCACTTTGTGTGTCTTCTCCCTGACTTTGCGATTCTGGTTGCTGTTTATTTGACTTTTAAGCTGCTTTGGAGAAAATCTGCTTTGAAAAATGCTTTGGAGTATCTGCCAAATGACAAAATGTTTTACTAAATTTTAAGGATTGGACACATTGTTTGAAACTACTTGCTTCAAAACGTAACTTTTGAATTACGAAGCAGTATTCATTATCAAACAGGATATTGGTAGCTGACTAGTTGTAAAAACAAATTATCTATAAATTATATTCCTATGCAACTAAACTGCAAAGGCAATTAAGTTTTTGTAGGACACTTAATCACTGGATGGAATGACTTATATTGTTTGAATGAAGCACTACTTTTATTAACAGATAGCAAGTAGGTAGTTGCCATGCTGGTTTTGTTTCTATTTTAACTAGGTGTATTTTAAACATAAATTTTTACTGATGAAGATATGTATCTTCATAAAAGCAACTTTGCAGAACTACATTCATCGTGATCATCGTGATAAGGTAGAAAGGAGTCACTTCATGAATGTGTCAGACTTTTTCTTTAACTTTTTTACTCCTAATTTTAGTCTTTACAGTAATTCACACTGCCTCGTCCTCCCGTTTGTTTTCCACTCAGGCCCCGGTGGATTTGGCCTCCACACTTCCGTGGCTAGGGTCTTTCAACGCTGGGGTCGAGGGGGACGTTAAGGTCCAAGTGGCAGCCCAAATACAAATGCAAACAGATGTTTCGAAATCGCCAGATAATAAATCACCAACGATTGCTGTAAGGCCTGGATTTCCTAGTGGGGCTTTAAATACAGTGGCAGTTACAGCCCAGGATGATGAGTGGAATCGCATCGGGGCCAGGCCTAAGGACCCCATCCACAGTTCCACACCAATCCCTTCCAACCCAGGGATCCTCCCGCTATGGACTGAAGTGGTCCCCGGTGCAAAAAGAACTCGGTTGAATTGGAACCACAGACCCTAAATCTATCCAACCGTTTCGCTGCATTAGCTGTAATGGAGGATCCTCTGAAGTCTGATCCTCCGGGGTCACTTCCACCTGCGCACCACATCCCACCTGGTGAAGATCCCTCGCCTGGCTCCGGCGCTGTATCGGCTGATGCAGTGCTGCCTTCAGCCCCCAATTACCTTGGTCGGGGTCACCTCCGTGGTTGCCCGGCTTCACAGGGAAAGGGAGCAGCCTCATCATCTGGTTCCCACAAACCCACCGGTGACAGGTGAGCGTTCTCCTCAGTGTCGCCCACAGCCCGTGTCTCACTCCCCTCTTCCATTGTTTTCTCCTACCACTGTCATCATTGGTGATTCTATCATTAGAAACGTGCGTTTCTTTAATGCCACCACACACTGTTTTCCTGGGGCAACAGTTACTGTCATTTTGGACAAGCTCCAAAATATACTACCATCTCTCCCGGAATCTATTAAAAGAATAATTGTTCACGTGGGCTTCAATGATATCACTCACAAACACTAAGAGCTGACCAAAATGGACTTCGGTCTGGTTTTTAATGCTCTTAAACAGTGTGGAAAGTCCATATTTGTGTGGCCCCATTGCCACTATAAGCAGCAGCGTTGAGCATTTCAGCAGGATCCTCAGCCTCCACACTTGGCTTCAATCTGCCTGCAGGACGCACAACTTTGCTTTTATCGACAATTTTAATCTGCTCTGGAAACGGGTTTCTCATTATAGAAGAGATGGAATCCACCCGAATAAACTTGGTGCTGAGTTGCTGGCCGCAAACATTCAGCATGTAGTGCAATCACACCCACATGACTGACTATTTAGTTCTCATGCAGGTGTTTCTAATTCCACTATTTCCCCTGACCTGCCTTCTCAATCCATTCCACAATGCACATGCGCACTTTATGGTCCGCCTCCTTTATCTACACCTTCTCCCTCCTACTCACTGATTGAGACAGTTATCGGAAATAGGCCCAGTATTTACAAATTTAACAGAAGAAATTTATGTAACCATATTAATTTAAAGTGTGCTCCTCTTGTGGCAAAAGCTTCCACCATCAGCCAGTTTGTGTAATCTGGCCCTGTTAAATGTGAGATCTATTTCAAATAAGTCTTTTATTTTAAATGATTTTATTTCTGCTGCTTGTTTAGATTTTTTATTTCTGACTGAAACCTGGCTAAAACCTGATGAATTCAGCCAGATTTTAGAAGTTTGTCCTCCCCAATATGATTTTTTTAACTCACCAAGACCCTCAGGTAGGGGGGGAGGGATCGCAGTTATATATAAGAAATGTTTCACTTGCACCCCCATTGATCTTAATGTGTATTCCAGTTTTGAGGCCTTGATGTTCATAACTGGTGAAGTTTCTCCTGTTGCCTGTATCATAGTGTACCACCCCCCAAAAATGAATAAATTTCTATCAGAGTTTTCTGAGCTGGTCTCTTCTATTGTTTTAAGCTATGACAGCATTTTAATTATGGGTGATTTTAATTTTCATGTGGATAACAATTCCAACGCCAGTGCCAGTGAATTTCTTGCCACCATGGAGTCCTTTAACTTTACACAGCAGGTACTCAGCCCAACTCATAATCGTGGTCACACATTGGACTTAGTTTTCACACTTGGTTTACCCATCTTGTCACTGAATGTTGAGGACATTGGTATTTCCGATCATTATTGTGTAAAGTTTAGCAGTATGTTTCATCCTGCTCCAAAATAGGAACTGCCAAGTAAAGTAAAGTTACTTCGTACTTCATATTTTCGCCCCACAAACTCTAATTCAGCCAGAAAATTCTCAGAAGCTTATATGACCTCTGCACCCTCAACACAGTTTGTAGTAACATCATGAACTGTGTGAATCCTTTACAAATTAGAAAACATAAAATGAGTAATCAACCCTGGTTAAATAATGATACTCGTGCTGCAAGGAAATTATGCAGAAAGGCAGAACGACGTTGGAAAAAAGCTAAGCTACAGATCTCCTATGAAATATTTAAAACCTGTCTTGGAAACTACCAAAAAAATCAGTTAAATCAGCAAGAACAAAATATTTTTCCTCTATCATAGAAAAACACGCACACAGCCCCAAGGTGCTTTTTAATACTGTAAATTCTATCCTCAATCCTACCAGCAGAGCCTACGTGTCATCAACCACAGCCTCCTGTGAAGATTTTTTAGAATTCTTTACTAAGAAAACTGAACATTTGCACGTCAGTATATCTCCTACTGGAGCAGACTCCTCTGTAGAGCCAGTCACTGTTTTTAATGAATTTCAGCCTGTGAATTATGTTTCTCTCTGTGATTTTATCTCACATACAAAATCCACTACCTCTCCCCTTGACATCATCCCTACACATTTTTTAAAAGAAGTCATGGCTACAGTTGGGCCAACAATCTCGTTAATTATTAATAGCAGCCTGATAAAGGGAACTGTTCCACCTTGTTTTAAACATGCTATTGTACAACCTTTGATCAAAAAACCCAATCTGGATAGTTCTGAACTGGCCAATTATCGCTCTATTTCAAAACTCCCTTTTCTGTCTAAGGTGCTTGAGAAAATAGTTTATGCACAACTACAGTCCTATTTAGACAAAATTAAAATTATGGAAAAATTTCAGTCTGGCTTTAGGGCAAATCACAGCACAGAATCTGCTTTACTTAAAGTCTCAAATTACCTCCGGCTGACATCAGACTCAGGATACTGTGCAATTTTAATACTTTTAGATTTGAGTGCCGCATTTGATACTGTGGATCATGCCATTCTTTTAAATCGTTTGCACCACCTGGTAGGAATCCAGGGCATTGCTTTGGATTGGTTTGCCTCTTACTTAAGAGATAGGTGGTTTTCTGTTATGTTTCAGGATAAACTCTCCTCATCTGCCCCTCTTAATTGTGGAGTTCCTCAAGGCTCAATTTTAGGTCCTATTTTATTTACCATTTACATGCTTCCACTTGGCTCTATTTTTAGAAAATACAATGTTTCATTTCATTGCTATGCTGACGATACGCAGTTGTATCTCCCTCTGAACCCGGGAAACTCTGATTCAGTAATCAATCATAGCATGTCTCCATGATATTAAATGCTGGATGGCAAACAGTTTTCTCCAGTTAAATGATGAAAAGACAGAGGTTATTCTTTTTGGTTTACCAAGTGTCACTGAACAGATAAGCCAGCCACTTGGGAACTCTGTCAGTACATATTCATGAACAAGCCAAGAACCTTGGGGTTATCTTTGACTCAAAACTAACATTTGAAAAAAATATAAACTCTGTAGTAAAATCATGTTTCTTTCAATTAAGGAGAGTAGCCAAAATTAAGCCATTCCTATCTCTCCAACCAAAGACTCCTCTTCCACAAATATTTTTCAGTCTAAATTAAAAACATTTATTCTCTATAGCATTTGGGTGTTCTTAACTGTTCCTAACTATTTAATTGAATTTTATCTGGATGGATAATCTTTCTTTCTTTAAACTGGTTTTTAATATGTTTCATTTTATTTTTATAGAATTTTATTTGTTTGATCTTGATCTTATCTAATAATTTTATGTGTTATTGCTGTAGCCTTGGAAAATTGTTCAGCACTTTGGTCAACTTTGGTTGTTTTTAAATTTGCTATACAAATAAAGTTGATTTGATTTTGATTAGTGTTTGAGAGTCAGTATTGGTCTAATTAAAAGATCTAAAAGATCTCATTTTTATTAGTCATTTCCTACAGTATTTGTCTCTTTGCTGAGATAAACCATGTAGTTTTTTGGGCTGCTTACACTTTTTCTGATCAGTTGCCCAGGTTTTTCTAAGCTGTATATGGCTATGTCTGACCAGTGTTGTATTTGGTCTTATCGGAGTTATCAGAGATACTTGAAATAGACTGAAATGAAATTGACCATGTATCAGTTTACAGCATCACGAATGCAACAATATAAATCCTAGTATAATATTGCAGATAACATCACCTGCAATGAATGTAAATCATGCGGTAAATGAAAGCCACATTATCATGATAAACAGGGTAGAGATGTCAGTAATCTCGTCCTCCACAGATGCGCTTTAGTCACACTTGTTGACTGTGCCAAGAAGAGGCTGAACCCCGATACAGGTAATTTATAAATCTGATGGAAAGAGATATGTCGGAAATGAACCTTTCAGAGACAGATTTGGAGATCACGGAGCACGAAAAACCATCCCTTTCAGAGTGAATGAGCGAGTGTTCCCATAGGAACAGTTCAATTTGCTTACTCAGTGTCATGTTTGGGATTGATTTGCCACATTCTAGAGCATCCTGACAGAGAACAATGCTCCAGTTCTAACAAACTTATCCACAAATCTACATGTTGTATATTGTATGAAGCAGATTTTAGTGTTGTGGTTGTAGATAAAGTTAATACAATGAAGTAGATGAATGGGTAGACACGGTTGGGGGACGGAAGATGCTGCTGCTGTTGGACTACAGTATATACAGCATAACAGATCAGACACGGTTTATGCGGTCTTTGCTAGGTCTAGGAATACAAATACAAGGAATTAGCCAGAAACATGTGTAGGTACATACTGTCATGTATGTTCATCCAGTGAGAATAAAAAGCTAATCTCAAATATGTAAGATCAATGTAAAGCTGGGAAGGTGAGGAGAAGTAAGCACGGAACAATATAGACAATAAAAAGAGAGAAAGTCTTCTACACTGCACAGGGTATAGGGTCAGCATGTGAGCTTGTGTGTGCATTTTCATTACATTTTATGGAAAACAGACCTTGCAAGCAAACAAAAAAGGTGAGACAACACGCTCAGTCGACATCAAAGGAAGCTGTAATAACCTCTATGTGTTTATCACCGGGAGGCTGCAATGTAATAAGCAAGGCTTGGTAAACAAGTCAAAATGTCAGATAGGAGCACATGCCAGCATCATGCACGACATCAGCTTTTGTATTTGCAACAATTGTCCTCCTGATAGTAAACACTTGTGAAGTGTGTAACCAAATGCTGATGCTATTATGAAATGCATGCCACATGGCATAAATCATGTTCTGTAAACGCAGTCCTGGGAGAAGAGGTCGGGGGGGGTTAGGGTAGCTTATAAGGCAGAGGAGTACCACACTGCCATGCTGCATGTGATGCGAAATAGCGACAAATGTAAAGAAAGCGTGAACATGAGGAATAAAGTGAGAATAACTGCAAGCTCAGGCCAAAAGTGCTGCGTTGGTTCATTAAGGTGGATACACCTGGGTGCTCTTGTGTGTGGCCTCTCCTAATGGGGACTGCCCCTCTTTGTCTGTAATAGTCTCATCTGAGCCGGCAGCTGTTCTTTTGCTTTATGCTTGTTTATTTTTTATTTGCTTGCCTCAGCAAAAAAAAAGAAAATATATATATGTATATATGAAGGAATGTATAGAAAAAAGAAACTGATGACATGATCTTGTTTGTCATGAAAATTAACAAAAAATCTCTTGTACACAATGTCAAATTTAACATGTAGTTATAATTTTATGTCCCATGCCATGAATCTCATTTTTATTCAACACATTTATTAACATGAAAAGATCTGAAATCCACATTAGGTCAAGAGGTGTTTTCCTAGTGTGGTACATCGGTTTATATTTGGTGGATGCCTCTGTGTCTAAGTATGTTTATGTGCTAATGTCACCCTTGTTTTTGATGATGTCTAATGTTTCACCTGCTCATTTAAATGACAAATATGCAACACAAAAAAAAAACCCATTGCTGCTTTAGTATTTGTGTGTAACTCCTCTGCTGACAGAGAGAATCGGCACCTCTGTACCGCAGCTAAAGTAACTGAAGGGGATAAACTGCCAGCATGCACACTGAAACACAATACAGTGATAGAAATAGTGTCACTTGCCAAAGTTGATACACACACACACACACACACACTCACCTAACACAAAAACGTAAAAGATGCTTGAAAATTATTGTGAGCTAGCACTGTGGGAGGTTTTATGAGAGGCAAACTTACTTTGGAGCATTTTCTCCCCAAGCCTGTGATTGCTCCATTCGTCTTATTTACTGTACATCAGCCTTATTCACTCTGCCCACTAAACACTTCTAAAGTGAGAAAGTGTGGCCATAATTCACAGCTAGTGTTGTTTTCAAAGACCTAAGATGTTTTTCCTTACAGTGCTTTCTTATGCTCTTATGTGATGAAAGATGGAAACAAAATAAGAAAGAGAGAAAAATCGAGATGAATAAGACTAGTGACAGAAGACAGAAATATGAGTAGAAGAACTACATTTACATCCACCATAACACAAATTGAAACTGTTATTTTCCAACACAGACAGGACTAGATGATGGGAAGCCACTTTGAATGCGTCTCGGAGATGCAATCCCTCCTCCCTCATTTGAGAATTGTCACTGTGAATTCAGCCATTTCCATCATGGCAAAATAGCTACTAATTGCTTTATGCATTATGGCAATGATAACTCTTTCAGTGTAAAGAAAAGAGACTAGTCCAGACCCACTGTAAGAAGTCTTTTTAGATTAATGTACTTTACTGTACAGTAAACGGATGCCTTGCTGTGTTGAGTTTGCCTGTTCTCCCCGTGTCTGGGTGGAACATTAGTATTTTACATTGTATATTTGCTGAATTTTCTGTTTTAACTTGAAACTATTGATTCTGAGAATCTTTAATGTGTGTATTTCAGTTTTAATGTTCTTTTGCTTTGCCCATTATAGACATGAACATAAGACTCTATGAGCTGCTTAGTTTCTGATGTAGACACAGGGTTAGACTCTGACTTGGCATTTAACCCAAAAATCATTGGCCACCCAATCCAGATTTTTCTTGTAGCACTCCTGGGTTGGTCAAGGGCTTGTAATCATTTTCAAGGGTGTTTCCACCACCAAGACATTCCCTGGAGACAAACTGACCAACAGTGCCATCCCAAAAGCAATGCTGCTAGCAGGAATCACAAATTTAGCAGCTCAACAATGGAGAAAGAAAGAGTGCTGGCACAAAAAGGCAGGTGTAGCTTATACCTCATGTCCTCCCCTCATCTCTTTTCTCTAAGTGATCTCTCAGGCTCCCTCTGTCTTTCCCCTTTTTCACTCTCTCTCCTTTCTTTCACTTCAAAGAGAGGCTGGAATTACAGGCTGGAACAGACGGCCTTACAGCTCATTCATAATGAATGAGGGCCCAGTTTAATGACTCTATCCACTCAGACACCCTTCACCTCCCCCTCCTCATCCTAGCCCAGGCTTGGGCCTCTGAACGTGGGCTAATGATGTCACTTTTGGCTCCCATGAGGCCACAGATAAGCCCCATTCCTCTGTTTGCTTTAATTATACATATGATAAATGCCTTCAGCCAGCTGATAGATAATTAGGATGGGATGTCACTGACTGTCTGCTGGTCGCGCTCATAAACAAGCAACCATGTAGTGAAAGGAAGAATGACAATATGAAAGAGCAAAGGGGTAGGTCACTGTGGAAGACAGTGAGGAAAGAAAAAAAAAACTGAAGAGGAGAAGGAATGTCAGTTCCTGCTGAGTGCAACAGATTGACAGATGAGGGCATAAAAAAAGAAATAAAGCAGGGAGAGGTGGAGAGAGCAAATCTATCACTTTAATGACTGAGTGCAGCCTTCTCTGTTCTTTAGAGGACGATGGCACGGTGACCTGCCTGCTGTTAGCGTTAGCTTCCAGTGACGGATGAGCCATGGAGGTGAATAGCACTGACAGGAGTCTAAGCGCTAATTTCGCCCCAGTAGACAGTACAGTATGGTGCTGACTGTAGCAGTCAACAATCTGAAGGATATCTATGACTTTGTACTGACTATACATGGCACATGAAAAATGTAACAGAAAATGAAGGCTTTGTTGATTACCTCCCAGTTGCAGGGGTTGTGTTTTTTTGTTTTAGTTTTTTTTGTAGTATTTGTGCGAATATGTCAGTGTTTTGGAGAAATTCCATGCAGAATCATCAAGTGATCAGGAATCAAGCTTATGTGGGGATGTATCTAGTGTGATCTGTCTTGCATGGATCTTGATGTGGTGATGCAACTGACTACACAGTCAAATTTCTCTACAACAAATAATAGTGTCACCGTCCATCTGGTTCAATCCTGCATCCATATATTCACACACCTTCACAGTCTGCCGACTTTACTTGTATATGCAATTTTAAAGGAAAAAAAATAGAGTTTTTTTTGTCCATCAATCCAAATTCTTCCTGAAGGATCTCTCAATTTTCTAGGTAAAAAGTGTCCACCAACTGCTAACTTCAGGTCTATCCACAGGACATTTGGGTTTATGTCAGGGTTTGACTAGACTACTCAAAACCAGTCTTCCTCCACCATTATCTTGACTGTCTGCTTCAGGTCACTGTAACGCTGAAAGGTGAGCGGTAACCCAACTCTTGGGTCATGTGCACTCTGGAGCAGGTTTACTATAAGGACTTCTGTCGTTCTGTTTGGCTGAACACATCTCGCTGTTTCTGCTACTGAGAAATACCAACATAGCATGATGCTGCCACCACCATGCTTCGCCATAGTGGTGGTATTAGCGAGTGATGAGCAGTGAATCCTTTAAATGCCACTTGGCAGACTCCCAGGACACAGGCCGTGGCTTTTGTCTGACCACAATATTTTACAATAATGATCTGATTGATTGAGTGCTGCTGAGATGCTAGTCCTTCAGGTAGGTTTTCCCCATCTCTGGAGCAGACATCTGAAACTCTGGATTCTTGGTCACCTCCCTGACCAAGGCCTTCCTTATGTGGTTACTTTGTCTACCTGGACGACTAACTTTGGAAACAGTCCTGGTGGTTTGAAACTTCTTATATTTTACAACTATTTAGGCAGCTGTCCTACTGAGAACATTCAAAGGCTTAGAAATGCTTTATGTCCTTTTATGTTTATGCCTCACTAAATAATCTATCACAGATGCCTACAGAGAGTTCTTTGGACATGGACGTAACTGTGGGCCATCTCTACCACAGGTGAAGTCAAATCAAGTTGTACACACATCTGAAGGAAAATTTAAGCAACCTGACCACAATTTAGTGTGCCACACCAAAGGGTCTGAATACTTTTGTAAATGAAACATTCTAGTTTATGATTTTGACAACTTTTGCCAAATATCCCAACAATTAAAATGTCAATAAATGTAATTCTAGGTATTGATGAATGGGCAGAGCTACCATTTAAAATTTATAGTGCAATGAAGTGTGCAAACAGTGAAGGAATCTGAAATGGCCCTACACAAAACTTTATTTAAAAGCACTCAAATAAATATGAACAGATTTTTAGTAGCCAAAAATTATATTATACTATGTTAAATTATGTTTTTCTGTAAGAAAATGGTTTAGAAACAACAGCTGAACTGAACACTATGTCAGCTTGATTGAATAAAGTCTAAAATAAAATGATTATCTCACGTGGGTAATTCACACTTTTTGCAATTCTGGCTAAATAAGTAAACAGAATTTTGTAAAGGATGTAGGTGAACTGGTAAATACACTTCTCAGATGAAACATAATACACGTTTGATATTCTTGATCACATTTTTTTTATTCAGGAGACACAAACAATTCACTAGCATTTAATGAACTATTAGTGTGTTTGTTCTGAGTTCTCAGAGTATTTCCTTTATCCCTCTCCAGTCATTTCACTCCCTGCTGCTCTGCTCTGCTCTGCTCTGCTCTGCTCTGCTCTCTGCTTCCCACCTGAGCAGTCACCTGATGCTTCCCCTGCCCTCTGGCTCACCTGCTGCTCATCTCTGATTAGACCTGTAGTATTTATACCTGTTTGTCTGCTCGCCCCCACTGCTTTGCCAGATATTCTGTTGAACCCATGTGACTTTCCAGCCTTTGTCTGGCTGCTCATGGTGCTAGTGTGTTGCTTTTGATTTAAACTTCTTGCTTTGTCTTCTTGTATGTTTGGTTGTGTTTAAACTCATTGCAAACGTAATAATGAACCACAGTTGTTTTTTGAGTATGAGCATGCTATTTCCTGGTGTTTAAATGCCAATAAACACGATGAACATTTGTTACACACAAGCATATCTGTGAGTCGTCCACATCATGGATTCTTACAGTGATTGATCAGTTGTACACATAAACACATGAATACTTACCTGGATTAACTGTGCAGCTCTACCTGAACTAAAACAGTTGTGGTATACGTTTGATTACATTCATTTGCATATGTCCACCACTGTGAACAGGCACATCTAATGATTTCATTTGGGTCCTGCCGTGACTCAGGTGCAGCTAAATGAGATTACACAGCTGGTTATTTCACAGGTCTCTGTGAAGAGGCTCAGTCTGTAAAGGAGGCCACAACAGAGGATCCCTAATTGACTTGATTTGACTCCTTAAGAGGGTGTTCATCATCAAAGACATAAATCACATAGAGAAAATATTAGCGCTGAAGGAAAAAATCTCTGTCCTGCTTTTGATTTAGCTGAAGTGTTTCACAACACTTTTTGTTGTCATGTAATGTGCACAACTCATGTGAAGTCATTATGTTGTAGGTGCTTTTTTTGTTGTAGTAGTAGTTTTTGTTTCCTTTTTATATTCTGCAGCACAAAACCTCACAGAGGTATGGTAGCACATTTGTATTAAGAAAATACTTTTTTTTCCAATTAAATGGTGTTAAAATTGGAAAAAAAATAAATATGAGATTTAATAGGACAAAATCTGGAGGCAGGGGCTTATAACAGCTAGTAAAAGTAACACTTTTACTCAAAGTCTAATGAATGGATGAGTTAATTAGAAATTATTTCATGTTTTAAGTGACTCAATTATCTAAAAATCTTGATTGAAAAAGACAAAATTTTAACCCATCATATAATTTGACATACCATCAGTGTTTGTTTTTCATTTTTCCCATTTCTTTCCCTGGCTTTGACCCAGTTTGTACAAAAGTCCATGGCCCAAGTCTTGAATTAATAACGCCACGGTGAACAACAACTGATTATTCAAGTTATTCTAGTTTTTAGGTTGTCAGTCTGGATTTGTAATTTTTTCAAAGCTGACTTAAAATTCAGCTTTAGAACAAGAAGACTTTCAGGCCAAACTTGCAAAAATGCATCATATCATGACTCTGATGACAAAAAGTGAATCACTTAAAAAGTGATTGATTCATCAAAGAATTTGTGACAAAACATCATGTCACTTTAAGAATTACTCAATCTTTTAAATGAATTCTTACCTATCCTCATACATAATAATAAACTTACAGCAAAATACATGTTTGTACCCCCCATCCCTACCCCCAGGGAAAAAATCACTACCAGCAATGTGTTGTATATAACATGAGGATTATTAACTTGATGGAACTTTGAATCAGAAGTGCAGAACTTTGACCTACATAGCATTTCCCATTGAACAACCACAGAAAAGTTCTTTAAGATATCAATCTCATGGAAGAACAATTCAACAGTCATAAAAGCAATGACACACAGCTGCACAACGAAACCAAACAATCAGTCTCTATTTTGGTCTGTGGGTGCAACCGGCTCTGAGATTGATTTTGAACAACATCTGAGATGGTTACATACGACCTTTCCTCTCCACTTCTTGGCTGATGATAAACATGGTCATCAGGTAGGGCCCCTGTGACCCTCCAAGAGCCCATATCCTTTTGAACACAGAGCCTGATTACCCTCGAGAACACAAACACACAGAAACATGCGTGCACACACATATATATTGTGGCCTTGGGGGAAATGAGAGTGAGAGGGAGATCACTCTGTCTTGTCATCTGGTCAAGGACAGGTGGGCACACTACCCTAATCCCACCTGGGTCACTGTGGCTTAGCAGGGCAAAAAATGTGTGTCTGTGAGACTGGAACTCAATGTGACAGTTCTCCAAATGACTGTGAAAAATTGTTCTCATATCTCTAGGGACTAGACAGTGGATGTCTAAAGCTGATGACTTGTGTGACCTTTATATGATGTCTGTGATGTAAGATATTATTTAGTCTGCCAATGACAATTTTAGTGACAGAAAAGTTACGTCCATGCATTTTTGTAAGAGCCAGCTCTTTTCAATGATATGTTCATCTTCTTTGAAAAACCGCAAAATACTGTAGTATTTTATAATATAAAATAAAAATAAATCTGTGATTTGTCAGTTCACTTGAACTTTTTATTGCTAACACAAAGAGACTTTCAGTGCTTTCACTGAAATTAGTTGTATTTTCTAAATATGAGCAAATTTTGTTTAATGCTGCAAAACACTAAAAAAAATTAGGACAGTGGCAAAATTTGATCAAATTCAGTACTGTTCTATATTATTCTGAGGGTCATGATTGGGTATAAAAAGAGCATCCACCAGAAAGACAGTGGAAATGTGTTCTGTGGTCACACAAGTCCCTGTTTCAGCTTGTTTTGGGGAAAAAATGGACGTCAGGTTCTCCACACCAAAGATGGAAAATAACAACCAGACTGGTGTAAAAGCCAGCATCTGTGATGGTATGGGGGTGAATCAGTGCCCATACCACATATGTGTAATGGTACCATCAATGAAGAGGTATAAATTGAGATTTGAGAGAGACATATTTCATTAGGAAGTCACTGGATATTTCAGTAGGACAGTATCAGTCCTTATTCTGCATGTGCTACAACAGTGTGACTTTGTGCAGACAGAGTGTGTGTGCTTGACTGGGCTGTCTGCAGATCTGTCTTCTATTGAAAATGTATGGCACATCATGAAAGACTATTGAGCAGCTTAAGTTTTGTATGCGGCAAGAATAGGTAAAATTTCACCTGCAAAACTGCAACAGTTTGTATCCTCAGCGTAATTAAAAGGAAAAGTGGCACTGATCAGTGGTAACTACAGCCATAAATTCAAACCTCAAGTGAAAAGCTATCAGACATTTTGGTTAGCAAACATTGCATCTTTCTAATATGATGATTCATTTTTGTTTAAGAATAAGACATTTTTTATTTATTTCTTGAGTCTTCCTTGACTTGAATTGGTCTTGGACTTAACTTAAGCAAGTGCTATAAATATTGCCATTACTGTCATGGTCACAATTTGCACATCCTGTTTTATTTTGGTAATCTTTGGTAGTCTATTTCCAGTCTCCTCTACCCTTACTTCCTTTTGCTTGACAGATAATTAACCTGATTGGTTTCACCTGGGTACCTCTCCCTTCATAAGCTGCTCACCTCACCATTGCCAGTTGCCAGATTGTCTGTTGTCTGTCTACCTGATCACAGCTCTCTGGCTTTGTTAGGTGTCCTCAGAAGATTCTGCCGTTTTGTAGTGATGGCCAGATAAGGCTTTCTTGAAGCATTGAAGCCTTCCATCCAATTGGTTCACTTTGGGCAAAGCTTCATGTGAAGCTTCATTTGCTCTACTGCGCCATCAAGTGGACAATAAATGTACAACAGAATGATTATAATGACACCATGGCTTTGGTGTGTGAAGCTTTGAATTGAATAAATTAATTAATTAATGAAGTTTGAGATGCCAAAACATAAATTATGAACTTATAAATATTATTATAATTACAATTGGGGAGATGGTTGTGATGTGAATGTGCTTATGTTACTTGTAACATTTTATTCATTCGTATTCAAATGGAACAATATTTCCACAGTTAATAAACTGTGCACGCACACACATTATATCAATATGTATGTATATCAATAAAGTCCCAAATCCACAAAATGTGAGAGGGGGTACATTGGGTTTCGCTGCGAATCGCACACCGAACCCACGAAGCACTTCCTGAACCAGTCCGGCCGGCGAAGCTTCACAAAATAACTTCTAGATTACTCGGCACACGTTCCGATGCTTCGGCGCAGCAAGTCCCATCACTACCGTTTTGTTCTCTGCCTGCTCTGACCCTGAGCAGGCAGAGAGAGATGTCATCTAGAGTTGTGACGTTCACAAACGAGAACCAAATCTAGAAAACAAATTAAAACCATGTAGGACTGTATTTAAAAAATAACAAGCTAAATATAAGCAGAGCGACTGGTGGCAGTCCTTTCAAAATAAAACTTCCGTTTTAATAGGAAATTACTAAATAAAAGCGATCACCTAAATTATCAAGTTGCACATTGCTTACAAAGTGTGTTGATGTCATTCACACCACTTGAAAGATTTTTCACAAAAAAAAAAATTCTGTATTGTTAAAAATGTTCTTTTAAACAAAGGGTAAATCCAAGATAGTGATCTCACTGTCAAAGCAGACCTTGTGAAATGTTTGTATGAAGTCAGATCAGACATTAAAATCTAGTCATCTAGTAATATTTCACAATAATTCAAACTCATGGCAACTGGATTTCTTCTTCGGTAGGTTGTAGCTACTTGGATGAGTAGTGAAACGTTTCAACCTAACAAGAAAGAAATCCAGTTGCCAGGACTCAACTTCCAGATATCTTCACACGTAGTCTACGTGCTACGTGACGTAGCAGACAGTGAATGGAAAAAACACATGAGAAATGTGTTTCTTGTGCTTCAAGTTGTTATTTTGTAAAGATGTTATTTATTTTTAGTAATTTTATTATTCAGAAGTACCAGAATTTGCACATTATTTTATATTTCTGTCTGTCTGATTACATCATTTAAAACAAACAAACAAATCAGACATTACGATCAAACAGTTGCTCACTACTTGAGTAGTCTTTTCACCAAAAACTTTTTTACTCTTACTTGAGTCATTTTTTGGATGAGTACTTTTTACTTCTACTTGAGTAATATTATTTTGAAGTAACGCTACTCTTACGTACAATATTTGGCTACTCTACCCACCTCCGTCTGTGATTAGTTTCACACTATCCCTCTGGTGGTTTTGTCACATTCTTGTGAACTGTTCTGAACAGGATTGTTTTGTGGGTTATTCTGAAGAGGAGGAGGATTAGTGAATGACTCTGAAGAGGATATATATTTGTGTGAACAGTTCTGAAGAGGATTTTTGGAGGAGTGTTTGTGACTGTCTCTGCTCACCTGTCTGAGTGCTAATCAGTAATTCTGTTACCTCCCAAGCACTGTTTACTTTCCCACACTTAGTGTAGGCGTTGCAGTAGGGCCTGCCATTACGCACGTTTCTCCAGGTGACCACGCGGCGGACGCCAGCAGTGGAGGCGGCCATCTTCTCTGTTCCATCACGGCAGCCATTTTGTGGTCCTGCTGCCCGGACATTCATGCCCCTGACTCTCGATTATACCATCAATGGAGAGTTTGAGGTCTTCGTGTGGGATCGACCCAGATGCAGAGTAGTAGCAGGAGGGTTGGAAAGCACACGCATTGATCTTGTAACACCCGAGCGCTAGAAGCGGATTCCACCGGGAATCGGTGTTACAATAACCGGCCAACAAATAACGAAAAGGGAAAAGGGAAGTACTCACGGTACCAGAGACTGGATGGGTGATGAAGAAGAGAAGATCTCGTAGTGAAAAGAGCTCGGGACATGAATGAAACCCAATGTCTGAGCAGAGAGCAGGTGAGTGGACTTCCTGTTTATATCCTGTCCTAACCAATCCTGGCCCTTCCTCACGGTCACCTGATCTGCTCACCTGACACAACCTTGTGGGGAACTTTAACAAAGGGGGTGACAGTGGCTCAGTTGCTAGAGCAGCATTCATCTATGAACCCAAAGGTCAGTGGTTTGCTTCCTGGTTTTTGTCACTCCCCACTCACTTAACAAATTGCTTCCTATTCAAAAGTGACAAGGTCTGAACTTTTTGTTTTCGGTTACTCTTACACAGAATAAAAACTCTATGGTTATGGTTAAATCAAGACATACTTGGTTAAAGGCAGGGCAGGAGTCTTGTCATGTTTAAATCTGAACTAAAACAAGGAAAGACTTTTTAGGCTACTAATTAAGGACTATGTACTTTGTATTCATAAATCATGGAGCTATTTTAGAACACTGGGTTTGCCCTAAAGAGCCAAGACCTGGAAAGCAAACAAGTTAGTTACACGTCTTCTGATGTACATTATGAATAAAAAGCAGCAGTGTACATACAGTGAATATACTTACATACACCATCTTGTAAAAACCATCCCACTGATGTGTGACACATCTCAGTCACCCTCAACTGGGGCCATGGAGATATTTAACCCCAAGGTGGCAAATGTTGACATCATGTCAAGCGGAAGTAAAATGAAGAAAAGGCTGCCTGTTGAATTATTGAAAGGACGGAGGACATTTCAAGAACAAAAGATTACCGCTTAGATAAATGCCACCTCAGCCTGCTTCCCTTGGGAGGCTGTTTATAAGTCAGTCTTCCCACAATGCATCTCGATGCACACAGGCAAAATATAGATACTCAAATAAACTGAGAATAAAAATATCCATATCCACTGCTTGCCGTAGATGAAAGCTACTTCACTAATAGCTGACATGTGTTGACTCCATCTTTTGCATTGAACAAAAAGAGAATTAAGTAAATTTGTTGTGAAATTTAAAACTGAAAACCCAGAAAAGATTTTCTGTCAAACTCGCTATTTTGCTGAATTCTCAAAAAATGCAGTGCAATGCAATCAGAATGCAGCCTGTCCCATTCACTTCATTGACTAATGCATTTAAAGCAGTGGAAAAAGGCACAGGCAGAGCCTTGTGCACAGAAAACATTGGATCCCTTTTACATATATGAAAGCCATACAGAAAGTAGGCATGTTTTTTTAGGATTTAGTTTATGTGGACAAAGAAGCAGTATCCAAACCATTAAAATAAAATAATGTTCAATGTTCTACTACATGTTCCAGCAGTGTGATGATTTTGCTTTACTTGAGTAGAGTTGCAGGATATTAACTTCTTACCCCAACTGCCTGTTGCAATTGTTTTAATATTCCTTGCTTTGAAAGCCTCACTGATTTGTGATCAGCTGCTCACACTCTCTAAGCCCACAGTGGTCATCACAAATTAGTTAAGTTGTGAAAGAGCATCTGTGTAGCCTGTCCAAATCTGTACATTGGCTCTGCTGTCCAAGGTATATTTAATTCTGTCTAATAACTACTCAATAATACTGAATTTGTAATAAAATCATGGTGAAAAGTTTCCTAACGGCAATGTATTTTTATGTCCTAATATATAAAATCTGTTGAACTCAATATACTATATAAATGAATGTATGCATTCATTTACATACATGGAGAGATAGGAGTATAAATTAACACATCACACACAGTGTAATTGTAATTACCATATCTGTTTATGTCTTACTGATTCACATCTACCAGCTGGTTTCCTGGGAGAAACACTGCACTCCAGACATCAAATATGATACACAACTCAGCATTTCTCTGGATTTAAATTAGCTCGGCTCAGTTCAGACTTGTTTGATAACCTAGCTTGTGATGTTATACTCAGAAATGTCCTACTACATTTTTTTTTTAAATTCTTTGTAAGATTGGACATGAGTCATGATGACGTTCACATTTTTTGTGAATCAGATTTAGGAGGTTTATTATGATGTTCTTTCTTTTAACAGAGAAAATATAAAAATGTTGGTGAATGAAGTGAGTGGTCTTCCTTTTTATTAATGCTGGTTAGGTTTCCTGCTCCTGCTGTGCAGACAAACTAAAATGAAATGCACTCTGAAAGGTCATCTTTGGATTTTGGCTGCTCTCGCAGGCAAATAAAAGTTTCAAAGGTGAGACATTTTCTTATGCCCAGAAATATGATGGCGTGAGTTGCAGAAACACTTGAGTGCTGTGTGCAGGAAGAAGGATAGACGGAGGGCAAACAGAGTTGCTTTGCATTTTCTTCCCTTCTTTCATCTGTCTTTCTCCAAATCCCCCCTACCCACCTCCTTGTCTTGATTTGGGTAATCTTCACAGGCCATGGTGGTGGTGGTGGTGAGGGGAACCAGTGGGGGTTCAGTGCAGAGACCCCATAAAGGCCCCTGTGGCCAGAGTGCACCCCCATAATCTGTAGTGCTTCACCTTCCTTGAAGGATAGATCCGCCACTCGTTTCCTGGCTGCTCCCAAAATAAGTCCCCCTGTTAGCTTCCTGTGCATAATTGTGCCCAGCTGTAAAACTGGGGATAAATAGGGCCGTGGGGACAACAGATTTGTAATTTTGGGGTGAGAGTGAAAAGAGAGAAAATTGGTAGCAGCCCACAGAAATTAGCATTCTTTTGGCTTTAGAGGGCATTAAACATTAAATAGCTGCAAAGTCCCATAAGTATTAGAGTCCTAGGAGAGAGGGTGCCGGGGTGGAGAGATGAGAAAGGGCGATGGTGGTGATGAGGGGGGCGGTGGAGATCAGAGCTTCAGAGGGGTTTTGTTTGGGTCACAGATGGTTGATTTCACTAGACTACGTACCTCCTGCAGTGTTTAGCCCAGGAGACAGTGCAACCTATCTATTATTGATGCTTGTTTAGAAGGTTCTGCAGTGCTTCACTGGCTTTCACTTATCAGCTTTCATGTGTCTGGTACACTGCAAGTTGGTGGTGAAAGTCTCCCACACAATAGCAAACACAGAAAAAGCTGCCCTTTTTTTATTAAAAAGTCTGTTTTTCAGACATGGAGTTTGGTTCATCTACAGGTACCTGTTAAGGTGATGCCTTTGAATACAGCCAGCAACAACATTCACATAGCTGACATCAATACCTGAAACTTGAGGACAGTGGTGAGCTAATGGAGCTAGGAAGAAATGTCATGTATGCATGCATCAGTAATTTTATTTTAAAACCTCTCACTGGTCATTTTAGATTTCATAAGCTGTACCTAACACAGCCACAATAATAATGTCCAGGTTTAACCCTGTTGGACAGGTATTCATTTAACTACTGCATCTTTGTAGTAGTAATAGTTTCCTGTTGTCTTGACCTGAAAGTATTCAGATGCTAATAAGTCACTTCATTAGGTGTTGTGCACTAACAAAGTGGCTTTATTTTCGGCATTAAATCCTTAATTATTGACCACTGTTGCACATTAAAACCTTTTCTCATAAGTTTCATCATTTGCCATCTGATCATATCTGAGAGTACCCAAGCACAGCATTAAAAAACATTACATTATTGCTTGCATAGCTCTGCTTATTTTTGTTGAGAACCTCAAAATGTTACAGATGGAGAAATTTGTCATGACAGTTTTCATTTTTGTTATCCATAATTAAGTTGTATATCTAATGACTATCTGTATTAACCTTGTGCCACTGTAGCCTCTACAGACTAACCTGCAACCTGCAACAAACATTTTGCATTTCAGCTAAAACCACATATGGAATGTGAACTCGTATCTTACAGGAAAATTTACAATATTATTTTAATCAGTTTTCTTTGCACATATGTCACATAATAGCTTCCATTTACTTCCACTATCTACACAGAAATGTGAGCCAAAGCACATACTGTACATTTCAAGTCAATTTTTGTGTGATTTACACAGATAACCACTGTGATTGTGCATTGGGCTCTGAGCACTTTCAAAACATGGGTGACCTTTAAAGATAAAAAACACAAGAAAGCCAGATGGTTTCTTTCCATTGTGATTATTGTAATTACTTTTAGTCTGTGTGTATGAACCATCAAATAAATTTCATTCACTCATAGTACTGTGTACAAGAGCTGGTTCTATGGTAATTTGCTGCTCACACGCGCCTTTTGTGCAAACACAGTTTCTTCCACATATTATTCTTGACTGTAAAAAACTGGTACTTCATCAATGATACAACTTCACAGTCAATATTTCAGTTAGACGCAGGTGTGTTAAACTAGTGGTGGCTATTATAGCCTCAAGCAGACATGAGTCAGCTCCACAGGTCTGGTAAGCTCATGTCTTTGTAAGATTTCTCTAAGATCCATCAGTGTTTTTAAATTTCCAGTCTTGTAGTCTTCCAAGCCAACCAGCACTGGCTGCAGGTACAGCTCTTCAATTCATCAGACTTCACACAGCTCCCTCACAAAATCTTTATACTATGTTATACTTTATACTTTAATATTGAGCATCCTTGGAAATGTTACAGAAATGTAACAGAGCTATGACTGACACAGTCACACACACACACAGTTTAGAATTCTTACAACTTTCAGACTAGAGAAACTCATGGGCTTATTTAGACATAGACTAAACTGTTATCACATTTACTTACTGAAGTGCCTGTCTAAAGGGGATTAGAAAAGCACACAATGGCAAAGCACCTCCCTACATTAAAAGCACCCATTTTTGATTGCTAGCAGTTATATGGAGGAAATGGAAAGCAGACTAGAGTAGTCACATGATGTATATTTATAGCCAAACACGTCCGCTGATGCTGGCCAACTCATCCAACCGGGACTTACATTATAGCACCTTTTCATTGTTTCTTTACTGTGGGTAGGCACCCACTGCTATGAGCAAAAAAAGACATACTCCCTGGATAATTGGCCCCAAAACCCAATGACAAATGTACCTTTTAGTATCAAGTATGTTTCCTAATCGCATGAATCCACAGTTTCTCTAAAGTAAAGCATTTTATTTAAGCACAGTGTTTGTGAAGATTCTCAGTCATCCAGGTGAAACTTCTTTCTTGACCTTACAAGAAAGAAGTCCTGTTGCCATGACTCAACTTACAGATTTAAGCTCAGTGTTGAAGACCTGCAGACATGTCAAAGCTGCAATGATCCCAGCTCAGTAAACAAGAGTACAGTATGTACTGTACTGTAAGAGAATACAGCATGAACATTAAGCACGAACAAGCATGAACATGAAGGGATTGGCTCTAATGTCCAGTATCCAATACTGTATCAACATTTTAAAGCACGACCTGCTCATTTTAACATTAAAACCTGCCAAGTCATTAAGAAAGGAGGCAAATATGGCCGTTCTGTTCCTCCCCGCGAAACTGAAATAACATTTTTACAGTCAGTGCAGTTGGGTTTGTTTGTTCTCTGCAAGTCTCTTTTGGTGAAAGTGAAAAATTAAACCTGACTCCTGCTTCTGCAGCCTGCTCAACGTGGTCCCACCTTTCATCTGCCTTTCGTCACCATTGCACGAGGCTGCAAAATGAAAGCAAGACGTGATAGACCGCCTCTCATTTCTGTGCTCGCCTGATGCGCTTTAATTAATTATGCTCTGCAAAGAAGAATCGGGGAAAAGAACCTTGAGAAATAAACTTTTTGTTGATTGCTCGCTGGCTGTCGTTGTTTTGTTTCTCCTTTGAAGTGGCAGCTGATTTGAAAGCGAATGACCCTATGTCTTTTCTCCAGTGTTCCTTTCTGTTTTTATCCCCTTGTCCCTTTTTTGCCGACTTACTCATCAAGGAGGGCTAAAATCAAATTAGCAGCCTCTTAGTCCATCTCATGGATCTTTCGCTCATTATGGTTCTCCCAGAGCTCACCTTCAGAAAACTCCTTGCACAGATCTTATTGCACTTTGCTTTCATTTCACACTGTCAGCAAATGAACACTGAGTGCATCCTAACCTGATTTGCCTGTCTGTATTTACACTTCCCATCACAAAGTGCTCTGACTTGAAGGCCTCTGATTTGTCTTGAGTATTTCTTGTGCAATAAATCCAGAACAAAGGAAATAAAAACTCTCTGTGGCAGAACTTATTCTTATAAAAAACTATATTGCACAGAAGGTGTTCTGATGTGTTGCCAAATGACCCAGTAAAAAGGATAGTTTGCAATACTGAAATTCAGTGGGTAGGTTTTGTAGAAGTTGCTGAAGAAAGTCGAGTGAGAGAGCAAGAGGGAGTCCCCCCCACACACTTTTTGCACTGTAACAATGGTTTGCTGAGAAGGTAGGTTTTATGGTAGAACTGGCAAATATTTTGATGCAGTATGAAACATTTGAGTGGGTTTTAGCATATCATCCATTATTAATTGAAGGCAAGAACTGGAAGGTAGTGTCTCATTGCAAAAAGGAAGGAAGTAACTGAAGTTGCTTATCACATTTTATTTTCTACCAGTTGTCAACATTATCTACTTCTAACTATGAAAATGATATTTCCCTTAATGGAGACCCATTTCTGCCTCACAAGCTTTTCTGGGGGACCAGGAACTTTTTAAGGAGCTTATTTCCTTTAACTGTGTGTCCACTGGAGAAACTAGGGCCTAAATTTAGTACTAGAGCCATCATTCTACCCATACAAAAAGTCTGGTTGGGTGATATTTTCTAGAAGTCCAGGAACTATCAAGGCAATGAACATTGCAGCATTTAAACATTTTAGGTTTAACTAGTTACTGCCTTTGAAAGTGATATTGTAATTTATTAGTTTTAAATAAACAATAATATGCAATGCAATACTTCTGGCAAATGACCAGTCCACAACTGGTGGCTACTAATGCTAGTTGAGCCCATGATCATTAAAATGATTCATTTGTGTTCTGTCTGGAAACAAAGTCAAGAAGATTGTTCTGTCTGAATATAAATAAATAAAAATAAATTCTAATCACTTATTTGATTAATGCTGGACTGTACTCTGTTGGTAACAAAGTTAGGTACATTTTGGTATTGTCTACAGGTCTAATTTTAGATTTATAGTGGATTTTATATATGTTGTGTTTTTGAGTGGTTTTCCTACTAAGACTTTGGCTTTGAGTCCGTAATTTCACAGAAACTCCCTCTGTTTCCTTCCAAACAGAATTTAACAAAAATAGTCACATGCACAACACTTGACTCTCATGGCACTTAATTATTTCAAAGTTTCCTCACAGTGAACAAAGACATGGAAAAGCCCATCCAAGTAAAGTAACAAGTTAAATTCAGGAAGTATGAGCTGAAGCTTTCCACAGATACAGACTGCCAGTTATGTCACTAGCAGACAATTTTCAGCACACCTTTGGCAGAGTTACAGAGCTTCACAGAGGAAAGCTTTGTGTTATGCCTGCTAATGAGGTGTTAGTCCAGGCTCCTTCTACCTTGTTGAAAACCTTGTTCCCCTCGCTTGTTGTTGAGTGGCTCCCTTTGAGTAAAAGTAGCAAAAAGCATCTCTTGTTCTGGCTTTTCAACTCTCAAACACTTCATAAGAGCTGTTATTACAAGGACTTTTAATTCTTTTAATGAGGATTTCTTGATGTTTCACTGAACTGTGGCAAGCAATATGTTTTGACAGCATATGACACATTATTAAAATGAACATTATCTTTTTCTACTTGGGTCCTTGTCATAACTCCACTGGCCGGCCTCTGTCTAGAGCAGTGTCACCATATGCTGCTGTTGTTGCTGTTTGTTATCAGTGATACACATGAATGCTCAATACACAAAGCAAATTATGACATTCATTAATACCTTAAGTTGTGGGTCGCAGCATCAAGAGCCACTTGGGCATCTCACAGTCAAGAGTTTAGTAGTTTATGTAATTAATTGTCTTTTGTCTTTTTCCTACATTCTTGCGTTGCTGTTAGGGGAAGTCAGGCAAGCTATCTGGAAGAAAACTCCTGTTCCAGTGGGGCTGGTGTTTGTAATAGAGATAAAGTTAGCAGCCTTAATGCGGGTTACTGGTACACTGGTCATCTTCCATCTGGGACAGCCCATAATCACACAAAAATGGTGATGTTTTTGATCTTGTCTTACAGTGTGACATAGGCGTCACAACCAAAGATGCATGTTGTCACAGTCTTGTGCAACCCAATCTTCTAAAAATTAAGTTCCTGTACAACTAAACTGAAATCATATTTTTTGCACAATATAATTGCAACCTGATTACATTTCCTGTTAACATGATGATCATATGTTCACAATTAACTTGAATGACAAGTCGCCAATACAATAATACCTAACATATGAATGAACAACCCTGTCTCCCAAAAATTACGTTCGTATACAACTAAACTGCAATCCCGATTATGTTTTCCTAGAGAACGTATTTGCGACCCGATTACGTTTTTGTAGAACGTAATTGTCACGTTGTACTGAAACGTATTTTTGTGAATGAATTAATGATGCGCTACATTTATTAATGCACAGAGATTTGCAAGGAGGTGGTTGGGGAGGATGGCTGGCGTTTACTATGCATGCCTGACATGCAGGAAACCGGAGTTCGAGACCAAAGTCCCCTGTGAGGTTGGGTTTAGGCAAGAAAAGTACTGAGGATAGGGTGAGAAAAAAGATTGTGTTTTGCTTTCATTTTTAATGCAGACATTGTGTGTGTGAAGCAACAGTGTGAAATGACATTCTTGTCCATTAACCAGCCCACAGCTCAAACTGCCTGCTAATCAGCCCTGCACAGCGCACGTCCGCTATGCAACCCAGTCACCTCCTTGTGACCCACTTTATGTTAATAAATGTAGCTCTTTATTCATTCAAAAAAATACATTACAACACAACATTATCTTTATGTATTTACTAATGTAAGTTTAGTTGTATAGGAAGATAATTTTTATGAGACAGGGTTGTCTTGTGATCAAAGATAGCCTGGGACTTGTTGTAGCCCACAGCTCAGAAAGAGGGTTATCATTGTACTTTACAGAAGAAACTAGTCAGCTTGTATTCTGTTTATAATGCAGTGACCAGCACAGCAAAATTTATTATTTAAACTCATTTCATGTTATTTTTTCATGAAAAATATCTATTCTAAGTGACCAAATCTTTTAAATAAGTACATGACTAGTTCTGTAGTAGTGAGCTGTTATGTATATGGACTGTTCAGTGGCTGGGTAAAGTACATTATAGTGGCCATTATAACAATGTACATAGCTATTGCAGCTGATGATATTTTATGTTATATCATTGTAAGTCATTGTGCTATTTTACGTTATGTTAGTCTGACAGTTATTGGGATCAAGTGCATACAGGTAAGTGCACATGTTCGGAGAACATTTTGCATTAAATGTGTATGTTCTGCCAGGGTATCAGAGTGGATGAAGTGTACCAACGCTCTCAGCTCCACATGCAGCCTGACAGTCATTTGGAGAAAGAGTTTCCTGTTGTATCCAGGGGCATCATTTTATTGATGAAGGTGATCCTATGCCTAAGTATGTCATGAAGACAGAGTAGTTTGTGTAGCACACTCTTCCATCCTCTTCCTGGCGTCAGTTGCTTTCAACCTGCAGCCCATTTAACATTATAAACATTATAAACAAAGCAGACAATGGCAAAGTGTAAGTGCTTTCCATTTGGCTACCATGGCTCCTCACTTGACTCTTTTTTGTCTCATCCTCCCATCTTACCTACTCTCAATGAAGAGTCAAGTATGAAGGAATCACATGCAAAATGAAACAATTACTCATGATGCAAAGAATTAAACTGCAATGACATGGTCTTCAACTAACAGTCAATTTTGTTTTTTTTCTCTTCATGACATTTTATATTTAAACAAACCTGCAGCTATAATAATAGTGGATGGGGAAAGTAGTCATATTAGTTTGGAGGACTTGGCCATTCTTAGTTGCACCAATACCAACAAACAATAGCAACACTGCCCTCCTATCCACTTTCAGTGCAGCTCAGGTCTTGTAGATTGAAAGCCAAGATGCCAAGCAGTCCACATTGTCACTGTTTTCCATTATCACTCAGTTACAATGCTGTTTCTGTTTTGCATGCAGTAAAATCATATATAATAGTAGGTCACATCATCGATCGATTTGGTCATTTTGTGAAGACTATGTATTAATCTTAGATTACATGATGATAACCGGTTATATATGTTTACTTTACTTTGCTTGGCAGACGCTTTTATCCAAAGCGACTTACAAGGAGCTAGTGCTGAGTGTCTTGCTCAAGGACACACCTGGTATGGGGGATGGGCTAGGAGTCTGGGCTGGGATTCAATCCTGCCACCTTCTGCATCCCAGTCTGATGCTTATCCCATTGAGCTACCAGGCCACTGGTATGTCACATGTGGACTTTTAATTTTTGGTATTTTGTTAGACATATTGTTCCAAGATCAAACAGAAATGGTTTATTTTCTTTAAAGTGGTGTGTAAGTTGTATGCATATAGATGAATGTTCACTGTTGTAATTACCAAGAAAAATCAATTAAGCGTACACACTCCACTCCTTCACTGTAAGCCTCTCCACCGAAGCCTCTGCAGTTAGCAGTGGCCACTTCAGTGGGTTTTTTCTCATGACACCTTGAGTCACCCAGCCCTCATATCATATTATGCATATTATGTACACAGATGCTTGATAACTTCTATTATATTACAGCCAAGGACGTCCTGATCAAGCTTTTTGGCCCAAACCCCATCAAAAATATGTATATGACAAATGGAATTAATCTGACACAACATCTTTTTCAAAAATTACCTAAATAAAAGAGCTCCTGGTTCAACAGTATTTTTAAATTTATAAGTTTACATTATTGATATGAAATGAATGAAACTATTAACTGTAAGAATGTGGCTTCTTAAATTGACACCACAGGATCCACTAGAATGAAAATGTTGCACTCTGCTAGATTTTCTGGAACTATTGTATCACATAGCTCACATTAGGTTGTAGAGCGGTGATACAGTGTGGAGCATTTTCTCTTACATGCAATCTTTGGCTGTGTACAGGCACCAGCTGTAGATTGGCTACAAATCAAGGCCTTTCTCACTGATAAATGTTTATGACAGCTGAGCTGACCTGCTGCCATCGAGGTTTGTCATTATAACCAGTAAGTGTGGCTGTACAGAACGTTTTGTACACTGCAGTTTGCTAATGATAAATAGCATCAAATTTTAACCGTTATTTGCCCACCTCACTGTCTGAACACCTGAACTCACCTGAGCAAATGTGTAACAGAAATGAGCAGGCTGGTTAGTAATTCTAATTTTCACTCTGCTGTGCAGCAGAATGCTCTGCTGTAGAGCCCAGCTGTGAACATTAGGCAGGTGACATGGAGAAATCATTAGCTCTGTAGCTGGTGTTGCTTACAGAAACATCAGCGTTTATATGTGTGACCATTAGTATAGTTAAAAATTAATCCAAATATACATGATGTCCTGTCAGTGTTAATAGAAGCCATTCACATTCAGGTAGAGTGTGCCTCCCACAATTCAATTCTCCAGTTTCCACTCAAGTAGTTATGAATTCCAAGTCAGAGGAACAATAATCATAATTGCATCTGATTGTTTGTCTGGGTTGCTTGTTTTATATGACTTTGACCAAATGTCATTATCTGCTGCGGCGTGAAGTCGCCAAATGCATACTCAACAAGAACAAAATCTATCTGTGCAGAAACAATTATCTTCCTTCCTCTGGAGATGAGGTCATAATAACTGTCAAGACCCAACTATTTAATCTTACTAGTGATCAACATTGCTGAGTCTCAGTGTCCTCTACCTCTGTTGGTATAAATGAGGCGGTAATGGAAGATATTACCGGACAGGCAAACTCACAAAACAACTTCTCCATTATTGTTTCTAGTTATATGATAGTGATACAATTTCCCTTAAGTGGAAAAATGCAGGTAATATGAAATAAACTGAGATACTTCTGCTGGGGTGTTAAAGACATGTCCACCTGTTTCAAGTTCTTCAATGTCTTCAAATAACGCTGCAAATGTTCTACAGTTTCATAGAGGTGAGGCAAATCAGTTGGCTCAGTAGACAGAGATGCATCAACAAGACATGCTACATGAATAATTCAGAGTATATGTCATCATGCTATCATCATACCGACAGCAGTGGGAGGAACTTTGACCTTGTGCCCCTGAATCCAGAAGGTAAAGTTTCCTACATTTCTTTGTGTTACGTGACTAGTAGCAGTTCTAACACGCCTGTAGACATTAAATTTAGAGGAAGATAATAAAAAAAAATGTATGCATGCAAACAAGAATCAATCAATCACAGTGATTAAAATTCTGTCCTACGCGCCCCTAATGCTGGGTGGTAGGTAAAGATAACAGTGTTATAATAATCACTTTATCTGATGTAATAAAGTCTGTCCAATTTTTCTGACTAGCCTTTTAAAGTTGACAAACTGTGTCTGCGTTACAACCAAAATAGTAAAACTATTGTACAGTACTATTGTACTATCTGTACAGTTGTGCAACTGCATTCTATGGACAGGTAAGACAAAGATCAATGTCTACCAGGAAACAAAATGGCAACAGAAAAATTTGGAGAAGGGAAGGACCTGTTCTACTTTTGTAATTATTGATGATTTGATTGCCAACAAAAACAAGAGGATATGTCCAATTGAGTGACATTTCAATTGGAGGTAAATGTGATGCCCAAGTACACTACCCCAGTAAAAAGCAGGAACTGATGGCAGCTCCAGTAAAGGTCCCACAGCCTTGAAGCTGGTGGTGTCTGTGGGTTCCAGACATCAGGCAGTCAGTACTAAAACAGATTTTAAAGTGCTGAGATATTTGCTTCTAAAGGTTTCTAAGTGAGCCTCACCCTTTTGACCAATCAGTGAATTTCTATGATTATGTTGCCCAGTCTAAAACATTGCTGTTTTCATATCTACTGTTTCTGATGCAGGATTTCTGATAAAAAACATGCAAGGCACTATATGATCATAGTTTTACATTTAAGAACAGTTTTAATAGGACTGCTAATCTAACCTTTAGTGTAAAATAGGTGGAGTGCACCTTTAATGCTTCTAGATTCTTGGATTTGCCTGTGAAGACCGGAAACTTTGTTTTATCAACTGAAAAAACATTATTCTTCCAACTATATATCACTGTCAGTTTCTCCACCTACACATCCTATAGCTCACTGCAGGTGCATGGTTATCTATGTTCTGTCAGGGTTGCTAAGACAAATACATCCTGGTAATATAAGAAGAGTACTGCCTGACATGGAAAACAACAAAATGTTTTACTGCACTTTATCAAACAATATCTCACTGAAAGAATTGGACACCACATAGTGAAGATGTGTCATGTAAGAGTGGATTTTTCCTTTAAGGGAGACAGAAATACACAGTAGTTGTCACATCTGGACTTTTTTCAGACTTTTTCCATGTTCCCCGTGCAGCTCCAGAGCAGAAGCCCTCTGCACTGACTTGTTAACTCAGCCAGGGATAACAGAAGAAGATTCCCTGCAACAAGCCTTCTTGTGACTCACCCACCCACGGCCACAATATATAATCCCTCGTCCCCAAATGAACCATCCATCAAGTCAATCTTCATCCTGCAGCAGAATGTGTACATTTGTGGCTATAATAAGATGCTTTTTTATGCATTTGTGATGATCTTACTGCTGTGTAGTACTTTCAAGCCTGAAGCTGAATATATATAAAGTGACACATTTTGCACCAACAGCGATTGTGATGTTGCTGTTTGAGTGGCCTGGGGTTTTGTATATAAGCAGGGATCTGACAGAGCAGCAGCTCGCCTGAGAGACAAAGGGCAATAGAGACCTCCAAGGGTTAGGAGGACCAGCTCAGCTGGACATGTTTGATGCTCAATCTATACACGCTAGCTGGCTAAAATGGCAAGATTACATAGATCAGCTACAAATAACATGAATTAGTTATTTTTTGTAACTACATTCAGTCTTAAAATGCATATTTCAGATGTCATGTGATGTTCAGATTCATTTTACATAATAGGATATTTTTTTTACAATTTAGGGGACTGGTGCTATTTGCCAAAACAAACCAGTCAAGTTGCTGTTTACATGCACATTTGTCCAGGTTCATGTTCTAATTAGTTCATCCATGAGAGGAAAATTGAGCCAGATGTAGTGAAATTCTCTCTAGCCCATTCTGAGACTTAGCAAGACTTGGAAAACCAAGAATTGGATGAACAAGAGGTGACTGTTACCTTTGACTTTTGCCCACCAAAAACTAAACAGTTCATCACAAGTCAGTTGTGGACAGTTGTAGCAAATCTGAAGAAATTTCCTCAATGCATCGCTGACAAATGAGTTCACAATGACTGGATGAAGGGAGGTCATTGTGGCCTTGACCTTTAACCACTGGCCACCAAAAACACTTCACTTACTCCAACTGGACAAAATTTGAACACATTTCCTTTACATATTACCGTCTTTACATATTAAATTCACAAGTACAGGCTGAAACTGAATGAACAGTCAGTGTGACCTTGACCTTTGGCCACCAAAACTGTGGGTTAATTAAAATATGTTTGGTTTTAAAGTATAAAATTTAGATGCCAACTATTCGAGTAGATAAACCACAATTTAATGAAATGAAGCTTTGGCGAAAGTTCAATAAGGAAGATCTTTGTACCAACTCTCTGCTGGGATTCCCTAAATCTATTCCATCATTTCCGCTTTCCCATGCTGTCAAATTTCCCCTCATTCTATTTGTCATCCTCATTTATTCAATAACCTTTCTTCCCGGTTTCTCAAACCAGTCAGCTCATAGAGTCCATTCTTTAAATGCCACTCTGTTTCTGCCATTCTGCCTTTCAGACCTACACTTGCGCAACCCTCCTCCACCCCATCACCACCCTATCCTAAGGGACACTCCAGGCAGCCGTCCACTGTTCATCCTTC
>JAUMHL010000014.1:19443060-19466690 GCA_032362345.1 Sandelia bainsii
TTGTCTGCTTTAAGCTACGGATTTGTGAATTATACCACGGAGCTAACCTCTTCTGATGAACTACTTTCTTTTTTAGAATTTTCAATTTTCAATAAGGAAAAGGCAGCAAATCAGCAACCATCCAAATTTATTACATTAAAAGAATGTATCACTTATTATCTTAATAATAATGTCCCAATGTAAGCTAAAACGTGAAAAAATAAATCTTGCCAAAATGCTAAGGGCAATATTAAAAGTCCAACTAGGAGGTAAAAATATACTAAGAAGAAGGTGAAGAGGAAACAAGACCTCAATGTCCATCCACTCGCTATGTGAGGTCCACAGCTCTCTTGGTTCAGCTAAGCCTTTGACGTCATGATGCAGCTGCAACCTCGACACAGGAAAAGATGAAACAATCAATGACCTTACGTGTGTTGGTCAAAAATGTTCAAGTCAATCACAGGTGTGTCCAATCAACAATCAGAGAAAGGGATGTAAAGTTAGCTGGAGCATGCAGGCACAGTTATCAAAAAAGAAAACATTAAAACATGTAATAAATGAAACCATGACAAACATAAAAACATGCAGTAAAAAATAAAATACACACAAATAAAGGAAACATAACACACCATCACCTCATCACCAATTAAAATTCACACTAAAAGACCTTCCCTTGAGGAACAAAAGATGTTAATTACAGCAGAAAATGGTGGCCCTGTAATATAATCAGTTCATCACCAAGTTGACAGTTGTGCCAAATTTGAAGGAATTCCCTCCAAGTGTTCCTTATATATCACATTCACAAGAACTGGGTAGCCGTACAGACGGACAACTGGAAAACAATAAAAACAGAGGTAACCAAAAGTAGTGTGGATATGCATTTACACATGTTTACATCCTATCACAGAATTTAGAAACATTTTATTAGATCAGAAATGTATAGCTCTGTAGTATGAGAGCAGAATATGAACTAAGACATTTCTGATAATATTTTAATGGATGTTTTTGGTATACAGTGGATACAATGTATTTAGATGTCATGTAAAGGTAAGTCACATGCTGGTGATGGCTGTATTTTCAGTTGACTAGCAAGGTGGTGTTAGTGTATATAAAACCCTGCCGTGCTATTGTATTTTTACCAAAAAAAGGAGCAGGACTTAAATTGACTTGTTACTTTGCTTTAGTGCAATTAACTGTATGTTGTGCACTCGCTGGGAGTCTTATGTGGAGGTATTGGAACTGATAAGTGTTTTGTAAGAGTAGTGTACATTTTGAGTTATTTAGTGGGTCTTCTGATGAACATTATGTGCTCATTTAGTTTAGTGTTGTGTTTGAATCCATAGTCTCACTACTAGATTTTGTTCCTCTCGTTGTTGTTTTGTTAAAATGGTCATATTATGCATTTTGTGGTTTAATTAAACATACAGTACTGTGAAAAAAAACTGTGATTAACCACATTTTTGGAAAGCTGAGTTCAATTTCACTTGACACACTCATACTGCCAGACCTGTTGAATAAAGAAATTGCTTAATAGAAGCTGTCTGACAAAGTGAAGCACACTAAAAGATCTCAAGAAGCAACACATCATGCTGCCATCTAAAGAAATTCAAGAAAAGATGAGAAACTAAGTAATTGACAGTCTGGAAAGGGTTACAAAGACATTTCTAAGGCTCTGGGATTCAGTGAACCACAGTGAGAGCCATTATCCACAAATGGAGAAAACTTGCAGCAGTGGTGAACCTTCCCAGGAGTGGCCGGCCTACCAAAATTACTCCAAGAGTGTAATGATGACTCATCCAAGAGCTCATAAAAGAACCCAGAACAACATCTAAAGAACTGCCGGCCTCAGTTAAGGTCAGTGTTCATGGTTCAACAATAAGAAAGAGCTTGGTCAAAAATGGCATCTATGTGAAAGTTCCAAGGCGAAAGCCACTGCTGACCAAAAAGAAACACAAAGACTCGTCTCACATTTGCCAAAGACTTTTCCCCAAGATTTTTGGTCAAATATATATCTGTGGACTGATGAGACAAAAGCTGGAATTTTTTCAAGGCGTGTGTCCTGACACATTCGGCGTAAAACTTTACACAGCATTTCATAAAAAGAACATCAAACCAACAGTGTAACGTGGTGGTGGTAGTGTGATTGTCTGGAGCTGCTTTGCAGCTTCAAGACCTAATAATAATAGATACTTTATTGATCCCCTTGGGGAAATTGTTGTTTGGACAGCTGCTAGACCTGTGTTAGCTCTACTACGGGGTCTCGGTGTCTTGTCCAAGGACACCGAGACATGTAGCTTGCCAGGACTGAGAATCAAACCGCTCACTCTCAGGTTTGAAGATGACTGCTCTACCCACTGAGCTATCATGCCGCCCACCTGGACGACTTCCCATAATTGATGGAACCATTCTGCACTCTACTAAAGAATGTGCAGCCATAAGTTTGTGACCTCAAGCTCAAGCACACTTGGGTTATGCAGGATGACAATGACCAGCTAGCTCTTAGCCAGAATGCAGCATTTAAGCATTGCGTGCTCCCTCCACAAGCTGGCCAATCAGAACAGTGTGTGTGTGTGTGTGTGTTTTTTACACATTATAACATGGATTTGCACTTTTTAACTTGAAAATGATAAAATCTTTAAGTCACAAAATAAAGTATAAATCCTCAATTGAGCATAATATGTCCACTTTAATTAAAGCTGTAAGAATTTTGTGTGTCAACAAATTGTGCTACTTAAGTACCAAGGTTAGCTTGTCAGTAAATTGTAGCAAACCTGTAGACCTGCCTATATGATGCATGATAATTAAATAAATCCTTCTTTATTTCTTTTTATGACATTTTCTAAGCGACTTTAGTTCTTTTTGGGGTTAAATCCAATCACAAAATAACACAGACTGAACACACTGTATAATTGTGTACAACAAAAAACCAGAGACGTCTCTATAATCCAGTAACGCAGATGTTTTATTTGTAATAAATGCTCCACATAAACACATTTCTTTCTTTAAGTGGAAATGTATGTGTATTTCCTTCATTCTGCTTGCTCCACCATATCTCTTATTTCACACACAATAGCAGCTCAATTGCTTTTCTTTGGCTGAGATGTGACAGAGAAAGGCTCATTTGGCATGATATGCTGTTACAAGGCTCATCTTTATCATGTGAAGGTGGTTGGGATTACCATGCAGATGCCTCATAATGGAGCTCCAGACTGCTGTACCATTCATCTATGTCAGTGCCAACAGGGGATCACACACTCATTCACAATAAACAGCCACAGAGATCCGTTAGGTATTAAGAATGATGATTATTTAAAATGAGCCTCTATGTTCTAAATATGCATTTATTTTTACTCTTTATATTCTATGCATGGACTGACATCACAAAGAGAATAGCACCTTAGATAAACAACACTATGATGCTGCTACATTTCTGTATCTTGAATTCAGATACAAAGTTTTGAATTACTAATTGTTCCTGTACCATGCAGTGGAATGTCATAATGGTGATAACAAACAGAGGGAAAGTGCTACTCTTTCACTTTTGCCACCCAGATTTACTAGGGGACTAATGATCAAACTTGTGCCCTTCTAGTCAATGGTCGTCCAGCCTTTAGCCATCACTGCTAATGGAAGTTCATGACAGAGACTGAACACTTTTAACTGTGAATGAAGATGATGGTCAATATTTTTATTAGGTTTAGTTGATTTTCATTACTTTTTGTGAATACCCTAGTCAGTTAAATACACTAAATCTTCCCTAGATTTGATCTACTCAAGCACCAAGTAAAAACTGTTGTGATATATGCTTCAGTGATGATGATGTTGATATGCCTTCAGTGTCTACATGAGTTCATTTACATTATTTCCACATGCAGAGCACTTCAATTTGTAAGTTTATAAGGGGATTCCATATAGACTGGACTTGATTTCTGCTGGTTAAAGTGAAATCTGCTTTCACCGATTACTTTCAGTGGCCCACAGTAAATGGATACAACACACTGCCTTCAAAATCTCAAAGATACATATCTTACCTTAACCCCTAGAGAACTGAAGAAGGATGGCATGGATTAAAATTAACGTCCAGGCTATAAAAGGATGTGTGTTTTTGTATCAGAGCAATCACTGCTTCCTGTACTCATACGATTCCAACAAGACAAACCTCCAGATGAATCAGTGGAAAGCTCAAAGCACCTATTTCTTGCTTTTGTTTATAGCTTTGACTCTACACAATAGTGCAAATGGATTCTCTCTTTTGTTTTCCTTACAATCCTTCATTGCCATTTTTTATTCCTTTAGTGCTTGACAGATTCTGTGAATTATTTGGATTTCATGGGGGTTGCTTAGATAACTTAAATCAGAATTGAAACTTAAGTTGCCAGATGCCAGGACAGGTGCAACAAAAGCTTTGTTAATGCTAATGAATAAACAATTAAACCACAGAGTTCGACAGTAGCTGAGATTTTTTCATTCGTTTTGTTTGTTTTCTCAGCACAAACTGCTCAATAGTTTGTTTGTTTTTTATCCAGCTAAATGCTTACTGCCAATGCTGTTTTGATGTCAACATAATCAAAGTTGGAAAACATGTATATCAGTCCCCTAATATGTTCAGTACTGAAGTGCTAGTCTAAATACCTTTAATTTGTCCCAAAAAATATTTAAGCTGTTATGTATGTGCTGGCAGTGTGCTATATACTAACAGATCAATTAGTGCATCTGATTGCTGCTGTTACTAGGTCAAGTTAATTTATAGCACACTTAAAATTTAAAATGTTATACAATGTTATTAGAAGTGGAGTTTGTTCCTGTAATATGAGAGTAGACTTCCTCATAAGATTTTAATACCAACAAATATTTGCAGCATATTTGGAGAAATAGAATATAAAATCCAATCATTTTGAATTAGGGTATTTATTGGATGTACGTTGCTTTCTCAGTCATCCAGGCCATCAATATTTATCCCAAATGTGCTACTCAGTGACAACATCCTTTCCTAGTAAAAGAGGCTCAACTATGTCAAACTGAAATGACAATGACTTAACAGAGTGGTGTTCTATGACACTACTTATCACCAACTTACAGTATAGTCTTGGCATCCCCTGACTGGCTGGGGCTCCCAACCAGTCAGTAAGAAGAAGCCTTTCAGATGCACCACAAACATGTTCAAGAACCTCAAGCCATTTCAGTTGCCACTGCAGCATTGTATTTGGGAGACCCAACTTTTCTAGCAATATAATAATTGATATTCCCGGGGAACCGGGAGTCAAACCACCAACCCTGGGGTTCATAGACAACCCTACCAACTAATCCACGGTCACCACTGGATGCTAATAAGCTACTGCAAAATTATCTAGTATGAATTTAATTTCAGCAAGTACATGGCAGCACCATTCATTGAAACTTGAGATGGCGTGAATCATAATATTGAAACCACAGGATGGGGCCAGAGAAAATCAGATGTTCTCCACAGTAGATGGATGATGCAGGTGCCAGGCAGGTGTTTGTGTTATTATTCCAAAGAGAGACTGCAACAATATTACTTTAGTTTCCCAGCACCTGAACATGCTGACCAGCCATTTTGTGCAAATAAAGACATCTAGTCATGTGGGGTTGGAAAATTGGCACCTGTGTTTTGTTTTCTATTCTATCCTTGCTGTATGCCTTTTTAAAGCATAGTTAGGTTTATTTATTGGGTGCATAGCGATCTTTAGCACTGAGCTGGACATTACTTGTGAGAAAAATATTTCTCTCTTTACCTGCTAAAAGCTCCAATTATTCGGGGGGTGGGGGGTGCAGCAGAGTTGGTTATAATTCTCTGTGGATTTTTCAATAAAAAAATTTTCATATCAAACAGTTATTTGATTCATTATTAATTAACTATTGATTGGTGCAGTTTTAAATCAGATATCTGGTTCCCACAACTGGTTCTATGAAAGCTGATGATTGCCTTGTATAAATTAATAGGATTGCGCCTTTAAAAACGTGTTCAAAGTAGTAATTGTTTGATATTTTTGAGTGAATAAGAAAACATCTCTGCCACGGTTAGTCTCACAAACTGCAGTCTCACAACATTTGCTGTGTTCACATCCCCCACACAGATCCAACCCTTTCTTTGCATCTCTCTGGGGCTTGCATGTCTCTCTTCTGTAATTGTGAATTCACTTTTTCGGTGGGGATAACTGAATTGTTTATAGAGACAAAAGAATCCATATATTCAATCTTTAACAATGTGGGAACTACTCTGCTTATGTGTCTGAGACAGTAAATATAAACTGTGTTCCTTGAAGGAAAGGGGAGCATAGATGTTGGATGTGGATAAAGGCAAGCCGCCAAATACAGCAACACAGACAATCCCATCGACTGTGACAGGGAGTGGTAACAGATGGATGAAAGTCAGAGAGCTTCTGTCTTCATGGGAATGATCACAGTCAACTTTTTCCTTAATGACTTGTGTATTTCAGATGTGTATTGTTCTACTCTTCCTGGCCTAACCACAGGTCAAATCAGCTAGAGAAACATTGATATATGCTGTGGTTTTCCTTCCGAAAGAAGAGGCTCAGTCAAAAGAAACACAAACATCAGTTTATGAGATGATTATTTTTACTGTTCTTATATCATAATTCACATGTGGGTTTCATTAAGAGAGCTTCCTTTGTTGTAAAGGAACAAGCGGGTGGACATGAAGGGATTCAGTGGGGGTAAAATAAATGGGGATGTTAACAAAAACAGAACAAAAATAGGTTAATGATATTCAGCTTTGCTTATTTAATGTGTTTTTTCCAGTTGATATTGACCAAAAAAAAAAGAAGACATTTTAATCTGGAGCTTAAAAGATGACACATGTCTGCATGTGAATGTGCATGTAAACAACACACAGCATCTACACAAATGCGCACAAATACACATCATAGCCACTGCGGAACATGGTTGCCGGGAGGGCTGACATAATTGTATTAATTGTTAACATAATGATGCATTTATGTTTAATGTCTACCTTCTGGTAATTACTGAGGAGGTACTGTACCTTAAGGCCTGCAACTTGGGCACCTCTCTTTCTCTCTCTCTAGCTCCTTGAATATTATTCCCTTTGTTTTATACTGCCGCAGCCGCCTTTGCAGCTTCAAAGACTTTTATCATTTTGTCTCTCTCCCTCTCAGGTGCACCACAGAAACCTATTATTAAGTCATCAGTTCTTAATTTGTCTGGTCTAGCTCTATGGCATCCTGTGAAGTCCTTTTGACACACAGAATCATAAATGTATGCCTTCCATTAAACTTTGAAAAGACAAAGAGAAGAAAGAGCAGGAACCTTCCAGTACATTTGAGTTGGATCTTGCAGGTTTTAAGAAAAGCCTAAATCAATTAAAGGAAGGTTATACTGTATGTCCATATGTATGGAGGAAGACTGGCAATTCAAAGTATCTCATTAGTCTTATTTGATTTGTTTCAAAGAGAGAGATGAAAAGCAATTTCATAGTTTCACATCAGTTCAGTATGGAAATAGTCAGGATGTATTAGCCTAGCTTAGCAGAAAGACAGGAAATTTCAGGGTGTCGAAGTAAAAACACAGCATCAGAAATGTAAAAGTGACAATAGTAGACCAGCAGCTCCTGCCACATAGCACTCACATCTTTCTTTTGTAATTTTCATTATTGAGAACACACAAAGCAGTGAAAGAATGTGCATGTTACCGTCTTCGTTTTTTTTTCATACTTGTTCTATGTGTCCAACATCATCGCCCAACATCATCCACCCCCACCCAAGCCCTGGTCAACATCTTAAGATGATCAGTGTAACAAACTAAAAGGAACATCCAATTATAATAATAATAATAATAATAATAATGAATGATACTTTATTGATCCCCTTGGGGAAATTGTTGTTTGGACAGCTGCTAGACCTGTGTCAGCGCTACTACGGGGTTTCAGTGCCTTGTCCAAGGACACCTCGACCTGTAGCTAATAAGAGATAAATGCAGTGGTGATAGAAACTTAATGTAACTGTAGTCACTGGTACTGACAGAATAAAGGGTAATTAAAAAAAAAAAAACACTCAGCTTCAGATGCACTCTTTAGATCTCTGCAGGTAGTACACTGCTAAACACTGAGATTACAGTTTAACTTCAGAAGCGTCATAGTCCATGTTTTATCTTTTAGGATCTGCAATTTAAACTGGAGCAGTGTCACTTGTTTTAGCAAACCTACACTGACTCCTAAAAATGACTAAACTAAACAAGTAAACTGCAAACACGATTATGTTTGTGCTGATGCAATGGATTTTTTGAATGAATGAATGAATAAGTCAGTAATGAATTACTGACTACACTATGACACTTGTAGTAGTATAGAAACATCATTTTTAAGAGTCCAGGTAGCAAACCTAATTCTGGCGTGTACGTATGCATACAGTATATATTTTAGCATCTATATTTATGAAAATAAAACATTTACAAATAATTAGGTTCAGTAATTTTAACATATTGCTAAGAATGTGTTCACACAAAATTTTCAATAGATGAGCTGGTGCAAGCCAAAAAACATTTTTAGACAATAAAAAAAAAAAAGTCTTTTTTGCTATGCTAGTGAGCACATAGTTCATACAGCTGAAAGTATAACTGTTTGAGTGAATGTATATCTAATCCTTTCATCATATTCCCAATATGGTCAGTATAATTCTGTTTAATTAGACTCTTTTCATCATGAAAGCATTCCCATACTTAGTTATGGTTGATTTATGTTTTTTTTCTCTCTTTCATAGATCCCGACGTCTCGCCACATATTGACTCAATTCCCTTCTTTGCCTGGGAGCCATCATGGAGGCAACAATAAAGGCTAGCCACAGCATGTTAGACATTATTACTGTTATTGATGACTCATCGATCTAGCAGGCAGGCCACCGTAATCAAGCACATCCAAGGAATGCAAGGATCAAGGCCTAAATCATGACTCCCCGGCTAGAAAGGCTGCTACAGGAGATAAGAGAGCACAGTGTGTGTGTGTTTTTTGTTAGCATGCCTTTGTTTGTTTTGGAACGGTTGTGTAATTAGATTAGAACATTTGCTACTCTGTGTTTCATGTGTGGATACTGAGACTGTGTGTTCACCTGTACAGTTTTATAAAGATGTTGCAAAATTCTTCACAGCCCTGAGGCTGTGCTGTATTACATGTTTCATGAGTGAATTATCATTTTGCTAAACCAGGAAAAATCTATTATATCATGGGCAGATAAAAAAAATAAATCTTCATGTCGGTGCTGTGTTGGCATATCAGATGACGTGCATTTGGGTGCAGCAGATTTCACATGATAGATTTCAAATGTTATTGATTTGTGATGGAGACTTCTCTATGGATGAATGCAGTATTGATGTGGTGCCACCAATCTGTAGTGGAACAATATTTGAAAAATGAAAGAGGCAGGTCAAGACCAGGAGCTCGCCTTGTATTGACTGGATAAATTACATATGTGGATGTAAAATAAAAACACACTGTACACACTGATAAACTCTGATCCTTTAGAAGCTTTTTACCCATTATTTATAGAGTTGGAAATACTTTCTCAATGAATTTTAGACATGAGGGTGTTCTCATTGAAAAGAAGATATGTATGGTCCATTTAAATGTCAATAATGTCATGAGGTAAAAATCGGACATGTGAAAACATTCATCAGTCTTTATTCTGTGCTGCTCTGCTAATGTGGTGAAAATATTTTGGTCCCCAGTACAAGCTGTTTCTGTTCAGACACAACAGTCACCTGGATTTCTCTGGGTACTGATTAAAATGTCTGAATCTGATGATAATAAGGCAAGATATGATTGCCTGATTCAACATTTATAAATCTCCATCCTTGACGGGCATTAGAATCACTGCTGACACCATTGTGAACTCTGCTGATTGTAGCAAAGTGTGTATGATGTCTTTGTTTCACTTTGAGTTATGACTCTGACAAGAGGTGACAGCAATGCAGTTCAGCAGCCAACAACCAGTCACATTTTCTTCTTTGTGGGATTTGATGACAGTACAAAAAGCATAAATAAATGCCAGCCTTATCCTTTAACTGTACACCTCAGTCAAAGTCAGCATCACTCTTGTTAGCATCCCAGATTCTTCTTGCTTTGCATCTGGCAGCCACAACAACTTACAACACACCCACCACATTAACCTTCCTGCCAGCCAATCAATGCCATGTCACTGTTAATCTTCATTGCACATATGTGACCTTTTACCAACTTCACTGCCCTTGTTCCCAGGTGATTAATACTGCTTCTGTGTAATTGGATGTTAATTGGAGAGACTATTGACCGAAGCCCTATGAAAACAGTAAGTGGGCGATTTGATGAGCTATCTCATATTGATATGCAGACATGTAGGAAGAGAGGGACAATCAGCATTTGACCATATTCATCCATCATCATTATTACTTGTCGTTTGTGAAGCCTTGGTGAACATCTTTGTATGATGAATCTTGGGAAAAAAAACCATTCATTAATTTTTTTGCTGATGCAATACTTGCAAACAGACACTGTGAAAATAATGAGATTGACGTAAGAACTTTAATAAGAAATTTTGCTTCATTTTGCAGAAGGATATTCTTTTAAGTTAGAATAAACTTTATGTTTTACAAAGTGACATTTGGGGCTAAGTTCCTATTGTGAAGACAAAGTTGTTCACAATTAGCAAACTGTTCTCTTTTCAAGTATAAAGTTTCCCAGGAACTTCAGTCTTCTCTGTAATGATGAGCAACCAGAAAATCTGATGACAGATTGCTCTGGGCAAAACAGCCATGAAGAGTTTGGACAAAATTCTCAAGTACAGGGATGTCACACTCTGTGCACAAGTCAGAAAAATTATACATGAATGCAAGAGTTGGACAAATAAGATGGACAAGAAAAAGTGATGCCTTTGAACTATGGTGCTTGTGAAGAATCCTGTGTCTACATTGGGTGGCCCAGCAAACAAGTGTGTAGGTATTGCAGCATACTAAACCAAAGATGTCACTGTAAGCTCAAATGACATTGTTTTGACTCCCCTACTTCTGGCCCATTTTGCAGAGCGAATCGTCAATGGAAAAGGACATACTTCTAGGCTAAATGGAAGGTCAGCACTGTACAGGAAGACCTGCTACACAGTGGATCTACACAGTCACTACATGGCCCACTTTAAAGTCAGCCAGCTGGTGACCAGATATCGTTAAAAGCATCTACCCATAGTTTTGGAAGTGCTTAATGCCCAATATACAATGACTGTAGCTGTGTAAGGAAATAGACTTAGAGCATTTAAAAAAAGCTTTATCAATTCACGTGACTGCACAGAGCACGCAATGGCTCATATTGTAAAGTAGGATGAGTTTATCTGTGCTGTCAGATGTGCGGCTAAAAAACATGGCTGAAATGCCAGTCCATTATCCTGATGAACCATGTGGAAAATCAGGTCCTTTTTTTAGCTGAGCTATGGCAGAGATTTTATAGTTCATTATGAGAGTAATTTAATATGATTGGCCTTGAATTGAAAATTATTATTATTCATCCACTTCTGCTGCTTATTGGGTCATGGTGGCAGTAGGCTTGTCAGGGCAGTCCAAACATCCCTCTGGCCCAGCAAGATTTTCAAACTCCTCCTGGGGGACCCTGAGCAGTTCCCAGTCCAGACACATATAATCTCTCCAGCTTGACCTAGGTCTACCTCAGGATCTCCTACTATTTGGATGTGTCCAGCAAACCTCTAAAGGAAGGTGTTCAGAAACTAGGTTACCTCAACTTTTATGTCTTTGAGTACGAGCTCTACTCTGAGCTCCTAATCTATCTATCTATCTATCTATCTATCTATCGAAGCAGAGGCAACAGCCCCTGGTACATTTCCCAAAACAAATGTTTTGAGGGGAGGGTCCAGGACAGGGACAGGGAATCTGGGGCCTAAAATGGGGGCTTACTGCCAAGTGTCTGGTGGCCAGGCCCTGAAAAAGTTACATGGAGCCACCACTCTGTGGGCCCACCACCTGCAATAATAGGAATCACACTTGGCTGTGATCTGAGTGGCAGCAAAAAGGCCACTGCACAGCTGAGTGTTTGGGAACTGAGCAAACCACTTGCTTTAGTTCTGAAAGCCAAATCTTTCCCTTTTTATTGTCAGATATCTAGATTTTAGCTGCAATTTGGGGCCTTAACATGCCAAATGTTTTCAGTGGGTGACAGGTCTAAACTACAGCAAGCAGGTCACTTTAGTCTGAATAGGTCTTTGGTCTGAAATAAGAGAGGCCCTCCCTGAAAAAAGACATTCTCTGGATGGAAGCATATATTGCTCCAAGACCTGTATATATTGTTCAGCACTAAGATGTGCAAGTTACCCGAAGTTACTAAGTCTAAAACTGAAAACCACAACTTTTTGGTTTTCCACTTCATCTCAGTCCATTTTAAATTAGCTCTGGCCAAGAGAAGGCCACACCATTCCTGGATCTTCTTTGTATGTTTTTTTTATTTGCATGGAGGAGTTTCACCTTGCATTTGTATCCATGACAGTGGTTTTAGAGTTGTTCCTGGGTGATCCTGCAGGAACTTCCACTACAGAATTGCTATGATCTTCAGAGCTGAGGGTGCAAAGATCACATCCATACAATACATTTTTGTCCTTTTCTCTTGCATACAGACATTACTTTGGATTCTCTGAATCTTTTGATTATTTTATGTACTGTAATTTATCATTAAATCTTATCTTTGTACTAATACCAAATGAATATGGGGTAAAAGTAATTTTCAAAACAGTTTTTATTTACAATTTACATGGCCTCTCAACCTTCGGAAACAGAATTGTAAATGGCCACATTTGAAAGAACAGTATGTTACGCAGCTCCAAAAATGAGACAGGGAAACAGTTTCAATAACTGTCATTGGAGGTGTGTTTGTATTAACACTGTCCACACACTAGACCAGAGAGAACATTGACATTTCATATGAATCCCTTTAATTTAGGTTATGAAGCTGAAGCATATGTCTTATGCATAAGCTGGTGTCAGACCAATCAATAGAGCCCTATCTCAGTCCTAATAAGTGTGAGCAGAATGTTTGGCTCTTACATCAATAAAAATGTCCAGCAACAAGAGGCTTGGCTTCAATATGGACTCCACAGGAATAGAGAGACACTGTCTTGGCAGAACAACCTAGGCATGAGATCTGTGCCTTCTTCGGCTTTGTCTTAAATCAATCGTCAGTTGCCTACGGTAAGGAGTTCCCTTTGTGCTTAAACAAAAGACTATTCAAATATGTAGCAAAAGCAAAACAGATGATCAGTATCAAGGTTTAGGTCATTTTAAAGGGACCAGATTACTAAGTTATTATTATATTTTCCTTATGTTTTGCACAAAAGGAAAAATTCCCTACACAAACATACATTTTATGTCTGGACAACAAGAAAGCTTGTGTTATTCTGTCTATTCTTGCTATGTCAAAAAAGGTACAGATGACCATTTCTAAAGCAAAAGAAAAATAAGAGCCCATACATCAGCATTGCTTTGTATGGGCTCACAACACCTTTCGCAGCTCGCAAAAGGTGTGTTCAAATTATTCTGAATGTTAGAGGCAGTACAACATACAGTAGGTTAAGAACAATACACAAGTGGTTGTGAGTAGACACAATTTGCATGTGTCTGCTGCAAGCTAGCTTACAACTATAAACATTGACTGTTTAGTCAGTGTTTATGCATCGTTTAGAGATGAACACAATGCATAAACATTCCAATGGTCAAATTTGTACAAGATACAATTAATTTCAAAGTATCCCATATCTCCTCTGAGGTGCCACCAGGTCCGGACTGCCTAATTTCAATGTTGAAATGGAATCATGGTACAGAAAGTATCAAGATAATGAGAACACTTTTCAATACCAGATTTAAATGTAAAAGTCCAGTGATCAGGTATTCACATGCAGATCACATGTTGTTGCCGGTTGGAGATATAATGTTGTAGTGATGTACCCTGTAGGGCAGTAAAATGCATATTGTATATTTTATTTTTCACGTTCACTTTTTGTTTTCTTGTTCGGATCTAATTAATCAGTATCCAAATGAACAAAACCAAGTGTTGTGTGGTTTATTCCATTCTCCTCTGTTGACTACTACATATTCTGCCTTTCATTTCTTCAAATTATGAGTCATTTTATGACTGTACTCCCAAAGGTATTATCCAAATGACATTTGCATTACCTCCAACAGACTTTGTCTTTGTCTTGACCGTTGGCAAAATCACTGAGTCATTTACTGCTCCCACATTGCAGTTTATCTAAAATTGTTACTGATTTCCATTTTCGTTATTGTCTAATAAATGTGCCACTTAAAGATACAGCTGTAAAGAAATGCTGTGTTTTTATGGAAAATGAAAAAACTCAGGGCTGAACAGAAGCATTAAATTCATCCTCTTCATTTGATTATGTTGGTAGTACATTCTGTATTTTACAGCAGCACCATCGAGTTCAAAAACAACTTTAATTCTAAACATGAAAATGAGTTCTATGATAAAGTCACTGCTTTCCATTTAATGGCTATGACCATCTCAAGAACTTATCCAACCTTATCGTGAGCTGTTGTGGAAAATGGCGTAGACAAAAAAAATCATTATTCACATGTTCAAGATAAACAGAAATACAGATGAGCACTTTCTCTACTATAAACACTGACTCATTGAATTCCCATTCGTGCATAAAGCAGGTTCTTGGCAGGAATTGGTGCATAGAGCTAAAACCATGAGGTCACTGGTCACCTGTCTCATAAATCAGTCTTTGTATTCCAGAAACTTTTTTTATTGGGAAACCACATACAAAAAAGGCCCCACTGGTGTTTTTGATGGACAGCAGCCATCTGGTGGTGGGAGAGATGGTAAATTCAGGATGTTAATTCAGTAGCGCACCTGTGACGCTGGAACCACCTGCCTCACCCGGAGGCAAAATGAGGCCTGTTTATGTTATCTTCTAACACACGGGGTACATGGAGTGAGGCAAATTGACACCACATATTGTCATAGAATGGTCACAACAGTAACTGTAATCGGATTACTGAATTTCAAATTGTAACAAAGAAACACACTTAACACAGCCCCCTTCAGATTCAGACCTTCTGTTGAGGTGGGGATGTTTTCTGCCTTATGGTTTAGTGTCCTGATAAATCCAAGTTTGTGTTTCAGTTCAATTTGTTTTACAAGTCTAACGCCAGGGATTTGATTCCTGTAAATCTTCTAGGCTGCCATTGGCCCTTATGATGACTGCAAAGTCCAGGAAAGCCAGCTGGCTGTCTTTGGTGTCATCTCTGGTGAACTTGATGTCCATGTCATCTGCGTTTATGTGGTCCGTGAAAGCCTGTACTTCCTGGATCTTGATCTTAACCCAGGTGTCGTACACATACCTGAACCTGTGTTGAGTGCTTTCTTCTCCATTTCTTCCATGTATACATCAGCAACAGTAAAAACCACCTCTGTAAGTGAGTCAGTGGTGACACATGTTCAGGAGCAGACATATTTGGTCTATGTGGTGCGGGTGCTGCCTTCTTTTAATCTCCTCTTTCCGGCTGTTAAGGCATCAGTGGTGAGCATGCTGGTAAAGTGAGATGTGGTATCAAAGGATATTATTGGTTTCATCAGTATCAGCTCCTTGACATTAAAAGTAAACTCTTCTGCGTTGTGGATGTGGTGACGTGTGACCAAACATTGGTGCTTAGATAGTAGCTAGATATTTGGCAATGTTATATGCTGCTGAGTTAATGGGGGGGTCTGAGGAAGGTTTCTTCTTCGTGTACCTTGGGGAAGTCTGTAAAGGCAGGGGAAGGCTTCTCCTGGATACAAACAGTGGTAAATCAATCATTCAATACCTTTGTCCTTCATAAGTGAAGAAGTTAGATGTATATGAACCACATTAAACATCCCTCTGCCTTTGCAAAAACTGCTATTTGCAGCTGAAACACTGGTTGGTATGGTCCACAAGAACTTTTTTCACCATAATACAACCACATGACAACATCTAGGCTGAAAAACTCATCTAGCAGCAGTGAGATGAAAGGCAGAGGGAAATTTAATAGCATTCACATCTAGGTTATCCCCAAATTTGAACCACTTGGCATGGGGGAATGCAGTACTTTCACTTATATTGCAGTAACATTATCTACTTTAGCAAGTGATATAATGAGATACTTCTGTGGTGCCAAAATGGGTTTATGTTGTGCTCAAATTCAATCTAAAAAAATAGATTCCTCAAGAATTGGTCAAGGTTATTCTATTCTTCTTCAAAAATGATCAGGCAATGTGGCACAAGTTGAAGTGAAAAGGTTTATTTTGTCAAAAGTAGACAGTACAAACCAGAATTACCCACAGTCCACAGTGCAACTAAACTGTCCCTCTCTGGGTCTCAACTTATATACAGTTTGGTGGGCCCTCCTCTCCTTCGGTCCACCTTTGTCCTCACTCTCTCCCACAGAGATTTAAAGATTTTACACTATTATAAACCACTCCCCACTCTTAGTGTACAATTCCCAAATCATCAATAAACCTTTTTTTTTTTTAACAAGTCAACCTAACATTTTGCCACAATCATTTCCAGGGCTCTTACTTATTTGTACTACGACTACTTAAGACTATCAACTCATTCCTTTGCTCCAACAGGCCATATATACTATATCCTTTTAAAGAGATTAACTTTATTTAAAGCTTATACTGAATTTCTTTGAAACCCGTATGGGCAAGTTTAATTTTAATGCAGGCCTTTTGGATCCAGAGGAAGATTTTCACACAGTTTATTAGACACATTGCTGTATATAGGGTAACACAGAATAATACAACAAAGTATATGGTAAAAAAATGCAACACTTCAAACATACTTTTCTTCAACAAAACTATTTTGGCCTCAGCTTTTAACTGTAGCAGCCCTGTTTGTAAAACCTTCTTTGCTTATTTTTATCTGAATATTGTTATGACAGTAAGAAAAAATCTAGAACGAAGATGGGTGTAAACAAAGACAGCTATTATGTCCCAATTGCCAGGTGCTGCATGTGGCATGCCGCAGTAATTTGATGTATCCCACAGCTCTAGAAGTAACCCACTCACCGGTGGAGTAAGACAGAGAGCTGCTTTTTTTGAGACTGCGTGCTGACCGACAGATTGGGTTTTTGGCAAGGTTTCAGTCTGAGGGAAACAGAGGGAGATAATGAAAGATGGAAAGAAAATAAGCAGCATGGGGCAACCTGCTGTGTCAAGCTACGACCAGAAGATGATGAGGTGAGAGGACAAGAAGAAAGAATGTATCTCTGGGGCTGTCATATCACATAGTGTACACAATGTACACTTAGTGTACAAGGTAAGTGACTTGTGAATTCATGTATGCACATTGTTATGATTTCATATATCTTTTTGGCTCAAATGCATTAGGCCCACATGTTACTGTGCTATTTTTGGAGTTAATGGAAACATGCTCATTATGTGATGATAGTTGAATTCATATGTGAATGTTTCCATCTCCCAATGCATGTATACTGTAGCTTTAGTTTAGTCATTTAATTTAGTAATTGTTGACTTGTCAACACGTATTTTTTCAAAATTGTGTAATTTCTAAACAGTTACTGTGAACTCTAGAATGTCACTTTTTCAGTAGCAGGAATTGGCCACTTAGCAAATAATTTGTTTATATCATATATTTATTTGTTTGTATGTTTTTTATTACCATTAATATTAAATAATTAAACAACATTACCAGTGTAGATGGGCATGCAGACAAGCATACATTCAGCCACTACAAAGAACAGTGAATCCAAATAAGCTTTATTTTCTTCTATGAACTGCAAAAAGTTCATGAATTGATGACACCAAGGTTAATCTCTACCAAAGTGATGGGAAGGCCAAAGTATGTGGGAGGAAATTATCTGCTCCTGATCCAACCCGTACAAGCTCATCTGTGGACACGGTGGAGGCTGCTCATCGCTGCTTCTGGGACATGCTTACTATTCTTTCATATGCACTCATTTCATTTCATGATGGTTGCAACAGGATTAATTCAGATGTGTAAAGGAAAATTTTTAGTATGCTAATTTACCAAAAAAAAAAAAAAAAAAGTACACTGGTTTAATTTAGTTAAATTATGCTGAGTTGAGGGCTGTGTTAAAGACTAAAATGAAACATAACTAGGGTGTAGTCTTCAAGTAACAGAGCTACACTATGTACTGGCAGTATTAATCGACCACTTTTAGTTTTATAGTACATGCTTAACACTGTCATCTGTACATGCATATAGAGATATTTACTGCGTGTGGAAAATCTGTTGACATAGAGGTATAAACCCAACTTTAAGTTGCTAAAAACTTTTTCCTGATACATCATAAATTTATCATGGCACTTCTGAAATACCTAACCTTTCCTGAGAACAAAAATAAGTTGAAAAAGATCACTTTCTAAATAAACTGAGACGAAAACCAGAGGGAAAAAGTCACAGGTACAAAGGGCACCCTACTTTATCCACTTCCCTGTTTCAGTTGTTGCTGTTTTCTGCTTTTGTAGGATAGGTTGTGCACAACTTTATACTTTTCATTTTTGGCTAGATTGGCAATAATAGTACTGATTTTTTTATAACCCAATCAGTGTTTACAATGGCACTTACTAAAATTATTTAACCTTTGCCTGAACTGAATGCCAGTTCATTTCTACATTTGTGATATTCAGCTATGAAGAAATGACTCTTTTGACCTCTTCCACACACGCTTTTATTCTGTCAAGCTTAACTTGTCATTGATGGCACTGTTATGATGAGGAGACAACAAAAGAAAATTATCCTGGCAGGAAGTCTAAAGGGGGAATATTTCTGCTGCTGTAGTGTGCTGAAAAGGCTATTCAAATGCCATTCTGCACACAGTGACTGGCTTTCCTCTCCTCCTCCCATTTGCCCTCTCTCAATGCTTTCCCTGTCATTCAAAACATGAGGAGGCCTTTTCACAAGCTCGGAATAGTTTGCATGGCAGAATAACAAGCTAATTAGAGCTCCTCCGGTGATGGATGTCTGCGAGAGGGTACGAGATGTGGGCATGAGGGCAGCGTGGCTCCCCGATAGCTTTCGCAACCATCTGCCTCACTTTGACGACTTAATTGGAAGAGCGATGGGGGGATATTTGGGATCCAGCCTAATGACTGTGCTGACCCTGTGTGGATGGCTAATGCCATTTTGCCCCTATTTGTAGCCCGTAAATTTGGCACTTAGCCCCCCTTTGTTTTGTTTCTCATGTTGTGATTGGATTGTTGAGGTCAATAAGGGTCAATATGTTGCTTAAAGTGACCACATTAGTCTCAAATTGAGAATGATGGATAAGGGGAGTTGACAGTGTTAGCTTTTAAATTATCACTTAATTCCTGTAATTGTAAGAATTACAATAAATAATAAGCTACAAAACTTAGCAGCCAAGCAGAAATAATTGGTCCTATCTGATTGGTTAGAAGGGTGAGCCTCACTCAAGAACCTTTAGGCCAGGCAAATCACTGTTTACTTGCAGTTAACGTGGACACTTACGTAACACGTCTCTTAAGCTATTAAATGCTCCACTAGTTATAGATTTGTGCCAACTGTTTATATGCACTTTTTAAAATATTAATAAAAAAAAGAAAAATCTTCCATTTCATTTATCAAGCACAACAACATGCAAATGTCCAGGAGACTGTAACATAGGTCAATTTAATAAATGAAACAAACACACAATGTCCTCATGTTATCTAGATTTTTCACCTATTTAACGTTTGGCTATTACTGTACAAACAAGGTGCTTGATGAAGGGAACAGCATCAAAAGAGGAAAAATCTACAACAACGCTGATAGTTTCATAGAGTGAATATATTGAGACCAACACATTTTGGATTGTGGCCTTCTTCATATGGCACATTAAGGAGAACATTTAAATATGATAGGTATAAAACATAAATATAAGCCAATGTATTACAGATACAGTAGATGGGCTTCAGACAAGAGGTGTGCGTCAAATGGGGGTTTTGCTGTATATCAAAATTACCTCAGCATCCTGACAAATAATGGTCAGAAACACAAGTCAAGACACTAAATTCGACCCATTACAGGTGACTTTCTAATGAAGAAAATATTAAACTACTATATACACACACACTACTGTATAATTCCATAGCGTCATTCATTGAATCTCTTGCAGAAGCTTCTATGTTCTCATTATGGGAATGTGATGTCTCACTGAAGTATATTTAGCCAAAATAGTCACTGTATCATTTAATTAACATGTTTAGTTTTGCAGGAAATCTAACCCTTAATGATTATCTTCCCATTGGTGGTATCTCAAAATGTTTCTTCATGGTTGGGTTGTTTTGGAGAATCAGCCAGTGTTTGGAATTATGTTCCTGAAGGGAATAAAAAAGAGCTCTGATGATTCACGTGGCCACTCCCTCCTTTACATTACTTCTGAACTAATGCAAGTTCCAAACGTTTCTCAGGTTTTGCTTTTTTTTCTCCCCAGGATGGATCTAATTTTGCTGAGCCATATGATTTCCCTGCCATCATTCCTCAGTAAGACCTCTTAAAAGCTATTTGTCTGGCCCCCTCTTCCTTTGACCATTTAGTGTACACAGGCTCACCCTGAGAGGTGAGATGCTGATGAGGCGAATATATTATTAAAAAGGCATTAGACATCATATGGTAGGGAAATTGTTTTTCTGCAGTGAGCTCTGCATCACATATAGGATTACAGCTGTTGGATCTCTCGCTGCGGTGGAAGAACCAGTAAGGCTTGCAGACATACTTGTTGACCTTTTTCTTATCCCCTTTGAACATTTAATCCATCCAAATACAATTTCCATGCTGCTGTGGTTGAATGGCATGAGTTTGATGTGAAGCCGGACAACGAGATGGGAAGTCAACTCCATGCTCGTAAATTTTTACCCTCTTACACTGTTACTGCATCTCTGGCTCTTTATTCATGTGGACGTTGGTGCTAGTAATGCTAGCAAGACCCTGGCTCCAATGTCATTGGCTGTGGAAACATTCCTCATGTGTATTACCCTCTCTTTCCTCTAGTGAAAAAGTGAAAAAGAATCTCTGAAAAGAAGCAGATGTCAAATATGTGCTTTGGTTGAGGCTGTACAACACATAACAAATTACTACGGCTCACCAAGGCTTCATTTTCAAAAGTCTCTGGATCAATGGGGCTGCAAAGTTAGATGCTGCTAATTCTTGAAATCACTTCCTGACTGCTTCCCAAAGCTTCATTGCACAAACAATAGGGTCTCCACGCACATGTGGCACTGAATGATCTCCCTCAGAGTGCTCTGCCACAAACTATTCTCCTGTTGACTATTCAGGGAAAAGTAAAAAAAAAAAAGGGGGTGACCCAGCCAGCACAGGCTATTCCTGTCAGGTATTGTGAGCCTGATTCAAAGTGTCACCTTTGAGGAGGAGAGGGAGTCTGGCCCAGCCTGGTCCTCATTAGTGCCTCTTTGGCTTCAGGTTAGAGTCAGGACCAGGCTTATTGTCACACTGGATCAAATTACCAGTGTAAACACCTTTAATCAAGGTAGCCTAGTGTCTGCTCAGAGCTGCTCACAAACGCAAAGTGGCAGTCCAGCTCAACCTTACAGTAACCACAGACCTGCTGCAACGTTCCCTGCTAATGCAACTGTCTCTTTCCCTCACCCCAAGTCCTGCCAGCTGACTGACAGAGCAAGAGCAGCATCTGAATATCTGCATATTTCCTTTCGTTTTATTTTTCTCCCGGATCCAGATGCTTGTTAGCTTTCCTCATTAGGACTGAGGTCAGTTTAAACAGAGCAGACCACCCATGGAGATCAAATTGCCTCCTCCATCAGTCTGTTGCTCCTCCACCTACTGACTTCTGAGCACATCACCAGGCTTTGAAATATCTACTGCCATATCTAGGAGATGATATAGGGGAGTGAAACAATCCTCTGTCCTTTGTCACAAAGTTGCTCTCATGGAAGATTCTGTTATACGGAAAATTAAAAAAAAAAGATGGAAAAGGACTTGATGCAGAGGATGAAAGACATTGTGGGGGACTGGAACAGATTAGTGCAGGGGAAGCAGTTATTTAGAGTGCTCTGTGGTAGTTTCGGGGGTGATAAGTGAACAGAGGGCTGCGGGGGCGTGGCGTATCTGCAAGCGGATTGATGAGTTGGCGAATCGGGCCTGCTGCAGAGGTGAGGAGAGACAGAACCCTGCCATTATCTCGAAATGAGTTATGTGTCCTCCCCTGCGACCCAGGTCCCTGTCACACACCCCTGACTGAATGATAAGAGCTGTCCAGACAGCACCGCTGGGGGACATTAGCATACAGAAGTGGATAGAAATGTAAGATGCCGTGTGGAGGCGATTGTAGGGGTGATGTAGTTCAGTAAAAAATGGACCGAGCTCAGAGGCTTGTATTCATCTTTAGACATTTCTGAAAAGGTGTTTGGGTAACATGACTAGAACCACACTTTGGATGATAGTACATTTTTAATATGGAGAGACTAATGTTTATCACATTACAGAATACTACAAGTTGCTCCAAAATTATAATTAATGAATATAGTTGTCATCCTGGTAAGGAGGAGAGGAGATTGCAATATGCAAATCCAATCAGAATTGATGAATAGTAAGAAATGTATTGTTATAATAAGGTGGCAGTTTTCAAAACATCAATCAATCTAATCTCAGGTGAGAACCCCTTCTCTTAAAAATGATGTTTTTACCTGAGTAAACCAGGGAATGCACTGGGTGAACCATGGACTAATGTGTTCCAATGCAACATATTTTATGAATGAATTAGGTTGGGATGGATGGCAGACATGACTCAAAAACTCTTAGTTGTGTGTGGTTAAGTTAAGGCAACAACATTTTTAAAGCTACAATATGCTCTTCCACACAATTACAAGAAATTAAAAACTGCAGAACTTTCTAATCAAACTGAAATCATTAAACATTTGACTAGTTACAAGCTACAAATTTCCAAAAGCTAAAATCTCTGCAATGCTGGTAGTGACCTTAAAAGTGTAGTTTTACGGGGAATGGTGGTAGTTTTTCTAAAAGGTAAAGAAACACAAAGCGACTGTACATTCTCTAAAAAAACATCAGCTTTACTGTACTATTTGCATCTCATTCACCCATCCACACAGACAACTCAGTGAAACATCACTAGCAACTCTGTGTTCAGGGTCTTGCACAAGGACACACTATGGACAGAAGGGACCAAAGCACCAACCTTGTATAATCTGACAAATGAGGTGAACTCAGAGACTGATTGTGTGATTGAAAGCAGCTGGTGAGACAGACAACAGGGCTGATGAGATATTAGGCAACAGGTGTGAAGAGCAGTGCAACATACATAACAAAGGAGTCTACTGAACTTTCCCACCTTACCATGCTACTATATTTTCAATAAGCATGTGGTAAACACATTAACTGAACCTGTTGCACTCATCACAGTGAACTAGAGATGGGCCGATGAAGCCTTGTGAAGCTTTTGAGGCTTCTTCCTGATTGTACCGAAAAAAGATTCGCAGCTTCAAAGCTTCAAAGAAAGACCCCACCATTGACATCTAGTGGTCAGCTGCAATTATAGCAACCATAAACCTCCAAATGATTCACACATCTTACTGATTCCAGTTCCAACACAAAAGCAATAAAATCAGTCTTAAGCAG
>JAUMHL010000014.1:19466790-19481237 GCA_032362345.1 Sandelia bainsii
TTGTAATTACTTGAAATATGACTTATAATTACTTGAAATATGAAAATTACGACGAAACTGAAATACCGATTATGTTTGTCACAGGACGTATTTGTGACCAGATTATGTTTTAATAGTGAAGTTAACTGTTACGTAGTACTGTAACGTATTTTTGTGAACAATTGACACGCTACTATTGTTATTGGGTTTAGGAAAGTAAAGTACTGAGGTTAGGATTAGAAAGACGATCGTGTTTTGGTTTCATTTTTAATGCAGATGTTGTGTTTGTGTGTGAAGTGGTATCTTTATCCATTGACCAGAGCCACAGTCTTTCACTGCTGTGATGTCTGATCCCGACCAGAAAAGACTTCAATATCGCTACACTCACATATCTGGACACTGCAATGTAATGTCGTGTATTTTAGCCGACAGAAAACAGGATGTTGTAGATGGGATATTCTGGCAGACAAAAAAACCTTGCCTGTCAACATTTCATTGATATGTTCAGTATCAATGTATTTTCGACTTGTCATTTACGTTAGCAGTGAACATAATGATCATTATGTTAACAGAAAACGTAATCGGGTCGCAAATACGTCCTGTGTCAAAACGTAATCAAGATTGCAGTTTCGTATATGAACGCGTGAACGTAATTTTTAGGAGACAGGGTTGTTTAGATTGATATAACAGGTTTGTGCTGTGAAGTTAGATGAAGGTATTTCAACATCAGTGTTCTGGAGGTATGACTGAAGATTTGTGAGAAGTTCTTACTGTATGTAGTTCAGTGGAAAACACTTATGGTGGCAATGATCATAAAGACATTGCTAGATTTGGATCATATATCTTTTGGGGGAATTACCCTGAAGGACTTCCTTGTATCACAGTGTAAATAAAGTGAATATGTACATAAGATGACTGCGCTTGTGGGATTTGTATGTGGTTGTACAACACTTTCTTTTTTTTTAACAAGTTCTCTAGCAGTGCTATGAAACAGGGAGGAAACACCATTTCGCGCCTCGTTATAATGAATGAAACAGCGCCAAAGATTCAAATCAGTCACCTCACTTCCGGTGTTTCATTGTGACGAATGAAGCCTCAAACGTAATCGGTCACGTGATTACGGAGATTTGATACAAGCATCGACACAGTGTTTCGAACCAGTTTGCTTCAATAGAGTGAAACAGGCTTCGGAGCTTCGGTGTCAAACGTCCCATCTCTACAGTGAACTATGATTTTAAGCTGTGACTACCAATGCAACTACTGTATGTTTGCAGCCTCACAGCCCACAGCCCTTATTGCTCCTCGAACGTAGCAGATCCAATTAACTGTTCAAACAACCCAAACCACAGTATTAGCTCTGCACATTTTGGTTTCAAATTGACAAACCACTCAGCAAAGATATGTACAGTTTTTTCTATTTTTTTTCTTTTGTTATTTCATGTCAGACATTGTTTACCTCAGACTTTCTTCACTGCAGTGAAGTGGAGTGCACTATGCTAGCAAACTTTAGAATACTTTCATAATCAATAAAGCAGCAGCTCTCTGGAGCCTGTAAGTTTGAAATTCCACCTCAATAATTAACATAATTATAAATTATGTATGATAAATAGTCCAATAGTGACCTTTGTTAATGCAGGGTTATAGAAATTTGTTTTTCTTTTTTATATATGGCTCTAACCCCAACCCTGGCATTCAGTGGGGTCTCTTGAATCGTCACTGTGCCTAATGGAAAAAAACTGCATTGTGGTTTTTGGGTATGTTGTTTTTTTTTATATAATCTGCAGGATGCCAGTCATTGGTCAGTCATTGGGGAAGTGTTCATAGAACCACCCTGTGGAGACTATTGTAATGTGGCCCCTATCTGAGGCACTATATCCTGGCCCTTGAGAGACAGGCGTTATGCTCCAGACATAGGCACGCCATTCTCTATTTCTACTGCCACAACAAACACCACTGTTTTCTTAGCTGTATATATAGAGGCAGGAAGTTTTTCTTTAGCGTTTGTTATCAAATGAAAGTAGAATGGCCAGAGTTAGCTTCATTTAAACATCCAGTTAAAAGCTGAGCAGTGATTTATCCCCAGTCATTGAGGACACTGTTTTTTAACTGATTTTTATATGTTTAACTATGAGATGTGGCTCCACCATTTTGCTGCTATAAATATAGTATGTCCTTTATTTTCTCAGCAACCACATCTAACTGAAACCTTTTCAGAGGTTGAAGTCAGTTTCCATAAATCTGTACATTCTTTGCTGGGGGTTTAACTTTGGCCCTGGTGTTTTTACACCGGTCAGCTTGTCATTTGGTCTGATACACAAACACACTGGCAATATAGTGTAAGTATTGTGTTAATTAGGGCCCAGAAATGTAATCAGGTAAGCCAGGATAGTTTTGGAAGTTTATTTAGGAAAGGCAAACAATATATTTTACTGAATGGAGAGAGGAGCTAGACTGGCTGTGGCAGGGGAAAAGCAGAGCAGAAGTAGGTGTCTTGGCTAGGACAACCAGCAGGTGAGTGGAGTTTGTAAGATGGCTGCAGGTGAGTGGTGCTTGGATTGGGGTACACACGATGGCAGAGGCAGGGTGCAAGATGACGGACTGGTCTGTGGTGACAAGATGGCAGCCTCCAGAATTGGCGTCTGCCACGTGGTCTCTGGAGAGACCAGAATGAAACACAGAACCACACAGTCAGACACCTACACCCTTCTTAATTCCCCTGCTGGCAGAAGAGCAGTGAAACTGAGACAACAAAATCCAACCAAGTCCAAACACAGAGTCATATCCAGCATATACAAAACCACAATCTCAGAGAATCCTTATCGCAAAATCATCAGAGGTCCACAGCCGAAAGACTGTCAGAAGACAGGGGCCAGAGGCAGGTATCAGAAATCCCAGAGCCAGAGTTCCAAAACCAGAGAAGCAAAGTCAGACTTAAGGCCAACACAAGTGGCATCTGACACGTGTCAAAACTTGCGCACCTGTTGTTTTCTTCGTAAGCCCACACATTGCAAGTTGATGCGCCTCCTCATGCGCCTAAATTAACACATCATTGAGCGCAACACTTACTTCTGACCAATCCTGACTCTGATAGGATAATTGATGTAGTTACCATTGTTGAGGCACCTGCAGAAATGCACACAGAAATTCACTTTTGAGATGTTCCTATAGATCCTTAAACTGAGTGATGGCTGTAGGTGTTCAATAAACTCAGATCAAATTATTCAACATACTGCTGAAAACTATAAACTAAACTTTAGTGGGCTTGATGATGTTTTACATTATACAATCATCTAGTAAGCTGCAGCAAAGTGAATGGTTGATGTTTAGATGTCCTGTGCGCAAAAGAAATCTATTTAATCCATAGTTCTGGACTGTATTTGAAGTAAGTAAGTAGCTCTTATTTTGTGTGAGATGTCCTGGCGTAGAGTGAGGGCAGGTGTCACCTCACCTGAGACGTTCATAGTAAAACCAGACTGTAGAGATATCATTTGAAGCTGGAGGTATTTTAAGAAAAACACTGACAATAAAGAAAATACACTAAGAGCATAAAGATATACAACAGACGTTTCCCACTACTTAATATCTGCTTGTCTCATCTGTACTGTGGAAATATTACACCAACCAAGGATTTAAAAGGAAATTAGTGCCACTCCCAGTGTGTGTTATGGGCGTCAAATTACTAGTGTGTGGTGGCCAGTTTTGTTGAAGGGGTTCAGGCAGAGGCAGGTCAGAAAACAGGTAGAGGTCCAAAACCGGCAGAATTCAACAAGGCCAATAATCTGGCTGGAGAGTCGCCACTGAAGGAAAACAATCTGGCAAACTGAGAAGGCTTCTGGATACCTTTGACTGGTGTGTATATATAGTCATAGGACAGGTGAGAATAGTGGAAGCTGATTGGCTGGAAACCATGGAAAAATCTAGAAATAGGAAATGGAAGAGGATTTTCTAAATCAAAGTGGACCGAGGATCAAAACAATTTGAGCAGATACAGAACTAGTTTTTATGTCTGATGGCCCTGGGCTTGTATTTGAGAACAGAACAGTGATGCAGCAGTGTTGCTAAGAACAAAGCATAGCACAGTGTCCTGTGTTGTTGGACAGCTGCAAATACAGTATAAGACAGCGTTACTACGAGGTTTTAGTGTCTTGTCCAAGGACACCTCGACATGTGGCCAGGAGGAACCTGGAGTCAAACCACTGATCCTGCGGTACTGCTCTACCGACTGGTTGCTTTAAGCCTAGCCTCTGTAATGTTTAGCCCAGTTAGGAAATTATGCCTGACTCTATCTGAACATTCAACATTGTGACTCATCAGTCCATCCATCCTTTAATCCTCCACTGACAAAGACAACAACATTATTTTGTGTTATCAGCAAGTGTCTTCTAATTGCCTTCCAAACCCTGTGGAGCAAATAAAAAAATGTCAGGTGGATTTTGCTTACTTGCTTTTCACATTGCTTAACAACTACCCTTCACCTTGAACCCTTGTTGTGGATAAAAAGGTATTACACTGACAGAAAATTGGTCTCTACCCTGCTTCACTAGACGTCTGAGCAAAAGCAAGAGCAGGGACAAACCTTCGATATAAGCTCAGGAAAATAGTCTGATACATGTATCTGTGCTCAGATGTTGCTGTGTGTATGTTTATGTATCCCTCATGGTGTGAGTTTTGTGTTTGACCAGAACACCTCTGCAAACTGAGTGCCACTGAAGGAGTTCTCTAAATGATTTCTGCAACTCTGGAAAAAAAGCTGGTGTATTTATAGGTAGGCTGTTTCCTTTGTACTGCACAGGTAGGCTGTTTCCTTTGTACTGCACAGGTACAAAGACAAAAAGGTTTGGGTTAGGCACAAAAAAGTGCAGGTTAGATTAAGTAAAAAGACAAAATAAGTCCTTCCTGGAAAGGTTTTTGATACAAAACACACTAGAGTGAGTCAAGTACTGGCTGTGAATACATGTATTCAGTGCTAAGGAATCCAACAAGACAAATAAACTACACAGAAAACATCAAAAGTTCTCCTGCTCCTCAAGTGCAGTTCAGCTTATTCAACACTTAGCTTTTTGTACTGCATATGTATCTGCAGTGCATTCAAATTAACATCTAAAATTTTTCAAATACTTACTCAGTCATGAAATGATTCAGGGGAGAATGCCCATTTTGGGAGTTGTCTTTTGCTGGAGCAAGGGATTGTGGGATGGATTTCTTTCCTTCTCTTTCATTCCGTTTGTCTTTCTATGAGGAAAATAGCTTCTTTAACTTTTTTAGAAATCTACCAACTGGTAATGGCTTCCACTTAACACATTTCTAGGTCAATTCACTCACTAAGGAACCTTGCTAATCAAAAAATAATTTTCCAATGAACACCTTAGCTTTTTTTTTCACTTGGTAGTGAAATGTCAGCCTACTGGGGACTAAAAGGATCATCTGCAGTTTCACTTCAGAGCATCAGAGAAATATCTTAAACTCTGTCAGTTCCTCCTGTCTTACTAAAATACTGGAATTGGTCAGTATAGTGGACCGATTTCATACATTAATTATTCTTGTGATGGGTGGGGGCAGGAGCAGGGAGGAGGAGGAGGGGAGCACAAGGGGAGTTTGGACAGAGGAAGGAACCAGCTGTGAATGACAGGAAAGGGTTATGCATTGGAACCGAGATGCAGGGCTCCACGTGCTTGCAGGACAGACCCTGGGAAAGCTCCCTAAACCCAGCACAGTCATACGTCGAAAACAATGCAGCTGGGTGCTGCACAATGATGGAGCCCCTCCCAGAGAGACTGAGCTCTGCAAGGATACACACTGCCTGCACAAATGGAACCTAAAGCACTGCTCTGTTCCCTCTCTCTCTCTCTCTCTTTCTCTCTCTCTGTGTGTGTGTGTTTATGTGAGTGCATTTATCATTTCTCTCCCTGTCTGAGAAAATTCCTCTCACCCCATTTTTCTCTATGACTCAAGAGCGCCCCCCATGGGAGGAACATGAGTATTTCAGAACAATAGAAGGTGTATTTTTCCTCAGTGAACACAGCACAAAGAGAAAACATCATTTTGATCTCAACATTAATAGTCAATTAATAATGTTCACACTTCAAAACAATGTTTTAAAAGACATAATTATTTCCTTTTGTGCCTCATATTTGTCTCTACTTATTAATATTCATGGTGACTCATAACACTGCTCGTGTATTAACTTAAAACAACTTGTGGGGCTTTCATCTACAAATTATGGCCATGTTGTCATAAAGGGAATACGTTCCTGAATTAAAACAGGCTAAATCTACATAAAAAAACTTCAGTCACATAGAGTAGAATTTAAGGTGGGTGAGGGACCATGGTGGCAGTAAGAACAGTGCACTGTAAATCATTTCAACCTTAAAAACATCCCTTGTTGCCTTGAAAATGTGAGTTTACGCAACGTAGATTAATGTTATGGATGAAGATAAAACATGAACTGTACTTGAGAAAACATGCTAATAAAAAAAAAATGCAATCATTAAGTTGCGTGGACAGCTGTTAAAGACATTTGCTTTCCTCTAGCGTTGCACCTCTTTTGGCAGCATGCACTAGAATGGCCAATGCTTTCTTTTACAGTGGCACCAAAATCGGCAGGTGGTGTAACATCTATTTTCACCCCTTCAAAAAAGGTGGACTGCAACTGTGGGATTAGGGGTTGGGATTAGGCAGAAAGACATCTGGGTTAGTTTAGGCACTAACTAGACATGGTTAGGGTTAGTGAAAATGTTTAATGCTTGCCTAAAAAAAAAACTTCTTTAACTTCAAATGGCGCATGTCACGTGACTGGTTACAGTAACAGCAACAGAAAGTTGTTTCAAACGTGACTTGATTCCTTGACGTGAAGAACTTAAAACTATGCAGCTGATGACATTTTGTACCAGAGTTGATACACTGATACTTTGAAACTTTTATAAATTCTAAGGTTAGGGACTTAATTCAAGAGTAGCCTTCATCATGGTTAGCATCATTTTTATGATTATGAAAAGAAACCAACATGACTCAGTTTGATATGTAGTAAAGACATACAGACATACATGATTCATTCCATCATAAATGAGTTTCTCAAAAGTGACACTGAAGAGTTTTAACTTTCATTTTTAACTACATGTTGGGAAGTTAATGTTGTTTCTGAAAAACAAAATCACCTATTTTGAGTTGAGTGTGAACTGTCAGAAGTCAATTTCTTTAACTCAAGTCACATTTAATTAACTTGAAAATAAGAAAATGTATATTTTTACATTGAGTTGACAAGAAAAAAATTAGTTGATTTCATTAAATTGTCACATAAAGCACATAAACATAAAACGCTGAACATAAAGCACTTGAATAATTGTGACTGGGTGAGTACAGCCAGTTGGTAGTCAAACAGATGTTGTATTAATGATAAGTGATATTAAGCATGAATGAGACCTTCCTCCTGTCCATTGTGTATATCATGTCATCATCAACTGAGCTAATCTATCAGATTTGTATAAGTGTATGCGCAACAGAAGGTTTTGGCACAGACTCCAATGATGGCATGAGTGAGGCTTAGGCAGATCCTGGCAGAGTGCTTGGCAGAAAGGCATCTGAGCCTGGACCAGTAAGGAACCCCCGAACTCTGCCTGCAAGACAAGCAAGAGGAATAATGAAGAAAAGGTTTATTTATGAAGGAGAGGAGATGCAGTGAAAGGTCTGAAGCTGTGCAGCTATTAGAAGAATCTGTGAAGTAGATGGTAGGATAGAGCGAAAGGCTGGAAGAGAGAGGTATGAATGAACCTAGACAAGTGAAATTCAGTAAACTTCCAATTATGTTTATTCTTCAGTGTAGCATAACTGTGATGGTTCCACAGTCATAAGCTGTTAATGATGTTCATGTTCATGTTCCACAATGAGGAAGCATTCAGGATGCCAGCTGCCATTAGGGTGCTACATCCAGAGATGCAAGCGTTTAGTTTGGAGGACTTGTTGGTCTGATCACATTGCTTACAAATGACTTCTGTGACCACGATGGTATCATAACTGGTTGATGGTCAGACCAACAAAATAAGGGGAAATAATCATTGGTTTCCCTTTTAATGAAGAAGACCTTGATGATAATTCAGAACCCAGAGGAAACCCTGTGCTATTTCAATTACAGTAAAAATTGTAATTTGCTGTTGAATATTCAACAAAGTGAAACTGGCGCTTTTAGGGCCTGAGAGAGTCTGGAGTCTCTGCGGTTCCCTGCTCAGCATGAACATGGCAGAGTGCAGCACAGAATTAACACTTACATTTAATAATGGAATAGTCGCTGCACATTTAAGTCTCCATTCTCTCGCGTGAAACCTGAAACTGCAGGTAATTATACAATTACAACATTAAGATTTGATCTCTTCAAACTACTTTGAGATCACTTATGACCTGTCACAATATGCTGATTGTGTTTAGGGAGAATTAAACGTGGCAGCGAGCATGTAGCAGAATGAGCTCGATATTTGATATTCACACAACATAATTATTCCCTGCACTCCGACACCAATTTATTGAGATCACAAGTGAATGTAATTTGTTGTGGGAATAGTGAGGTAACACCACAACGGCTGCACATATTAAATACCTGCGCACACACACATACACATTCATCTTCCTAACAATACGTGTATTCATGTGTAAACCCCCCCATGAATCTGCTGTGTATGAGCACCTACAGTACCTCACACAGTGCTCATTCACATTAAACCTACACATAAATACATGCAGGCAACACATGGAGCTTCTCACACGTTCAACATACACCCATGTAGTAACAAAAATATACACACACACACACAGTAAATATTCACCAGAAACACACACACATATAGCACATGCTCATCCCTTGGCCACACACAAACATGAACATGCTCATGTTGAAACACCCATGCAGATACACACTCACACTGACCCAAACAGACTCTCACACTTTCATCATACACATTAAGACTAGATATCCCCTCCCCCTCCCCATGACACACATACACACGCACAAACAAGTACGTATTTCTCTCCTACTCTCCATAGAGGTCATTCATACCATTGCCCATTACCCTAAGCATCACAACTAAACACCTAACCTCAAACTATCTAACTGTCCTCACTCAGTTAGCGAAAAAACTGTTTTTGGTCCTAACTAGGTAACAAATACCATCACACACACAGTCACACTCTAAGAACATGCACACGCAGCCCAAAAACAAGCAGAGAGGACACAGTCCTGCCATTAACAGCTTTAGTCAGGAGATGGAAAGGCTGCGTATTTTCACCCCACAGCTCTCCATCACTGTCATGTACTGTAAAGGGAGGCTTTGTTGGCTTGTGTATCCTTCTCCCTGGACATTCTCAAGTGGACGACCCCCCGCCCCCCTCCTGTCCAGTCTAAGCCTGTCCGCCCGGTGCTGCGACGTCGTCCAGACGTGGAGCAGAGGCCGTCGGCCCGACCGCCTGCCTATCATCCTCCCGCAGGGTGTAAATCAGCACGGGCCCGACTCGGTTCTACTGTGCACCGCAGTGATGACAGATTTACGAGCGGGCAACCTCTTTGTGAACCTGGCCTGTGTTTCACATCCAAACTCTGCTTTAAAGCTGAAATACAACAAGCTGACATACTGCATTTAGTTTTTCCATGAAAGAATAAAAAGAAAAACTTCTAGGAATTTTGGAGCAATGCTGACATTAAACAAAAGCATTGATTAGCATGTTAATGCTTTTAAGTTGTTAACAACTTTCTTGAGAATAAACACATTTAGAGGTCTCTATGTGATCAATATTTAAGCTGATTTAATCTTCTTAATGATAAAAAAAAATCTAATGGAATTTGTTAAAGTTGCTTTAAATGTTTAGCATGGCCTCCTCACAGAAAATTCAACCACATCCCACCAGTGTTCGCTTCCCCTCACTGGATGTCTATTCAAGTCAGATCAGACCTTAATGTGCTTCTGATAAAATCTTAAATGGAAGTGCTCCTTCATACCTGTCTGATCTCCCTAAACCTTATACTCCACTGCATGCTCTCCACTCTCAGAATGCAGGGTGTCTGTTTGTACCCGCAGTTAAAAAGAAGTCAGCTAGATGCAGGACCTTTTCATATCAAGCCCCCGGTTCTCTAGAACAACCTCCCTGACATCAGACAGACTGACTCTGCAGAGGTTTTTAAATCCAAACTTCAAACTCATTTATATGCCTTAACTCTCTATTAGTGGCTCAGTTACAGATTATTACAGGGTTTGTACCACTTACCAGTTCCTGACCAGTGGGTCAAGTTCAATCTCAATCAATTCATCAAACCCAATATGTACAGTTTGGTCAATGTGGTCCTGCTGACAAGACTGTACTGTACTACTCTAGAAAAACACCGTTTTTTTTTTCATGTACACTGCGTGCCTCTCCCTCTCTTTCTTTCTCTCTTCCTCTCTCCCTCCTCCTCTCTCTCCATTATATCATAGTCTGTCCTTTTCCCAGGTCTTCAGTTAGTGCTTGCTTAAGGCGGATTGTTGGATTTTCTGTGTAATTCTGTAAGGTCTTGACCTTACTATGTAAAGTGCCTTGAGATTATTTATGTTGTGATGTTGCACTATATAAATGAAACTGAATGGAATTGAACTGAATGGGCGTCTTTGTGTCTCTCTGTGTCAGCCTATGGTGATCTGTCCTGGGTGTACTCCACCTCTTGCCCATGAGAACTGGGATTGGCTCCAGTCCCCTCATGATCCTTAACAAGATTAGTGGTTTAGATAATGGAAGCATGGATAAACAAGGATGTTACACTGTATTTCACAAAACCTACCACCCTGATCTACACATATAAGGTGAAACATGCATCATCGTTGTCACCAGAGGCAGCGTTTTAGTTATTAGCATGCATCAGTGGTAACAGTACCCACAAGTTCTGGTTTGATTTCAGCTTTGTTTAAAGCTGTTACTGCTCTCATTTTAGCAAACACACTCAGCAGATACAGAGCAATATGAGCATTCATTCAAAGTCATATTTCTGTCCACCTGACAAATAGAAAGCAAATATACACACCAATATTTGATCTGCCTTATCTTTAGCAGCTCCTGAGGAAAAGTCAAACATCTAGCTCCACTGTGCAGATTGCTAACTTTGTCTGTTTGTGCAGAGCAGGTACAGGTAATGTATGTGTATTTATTTATTTTGTTTGGTAATTTTTCACAACTTTTAATGAGAGTGGTGATACTATATAATAATATTCGATTTAGTATTATTGATTAGCTCAGCTCTAGCCTTAAATTAAGTTTGGTAAGTACTGCGTTGACAAAGTCTTGATTATATAATATTTTTTAGTATTTTTGAAGTATGAAGTAAAATGTATCACTGTACATAACTTACAGTACATAATATACTTAAGTACATTTTGAAAGGATTTCTACTGTACTTGAATATTTCCATTTTGTACAAAAATACAATATAAAATATTAAATAACAACAAGACTTCTTCCCTGTTGTGAAATTCACAAGCTACCCAGTACATAAAGACATTCAAATTATAATTGTTACATTCCAAGCCCAAGTTCTTAAAACACTGAAATAAGCTCCATCTTTACCAGCTGCAACATTAAAGTGATGAACACATGAATGCATCACTAATAATATAATCCAATACTGTCATATTCATATATTCATGAATGTGAAATTTGACTTTTATTTTGCTGCTTCAAATATTTTTTGAGCTTATACTTGTACTTTTACTTACTGAATGCAGGACCTTTACGTGTAACAGAGCATGACTACACGGTGGTATTAGTACTAAGTCAATAATATGAGTACTTCTACCACTGATCATGTACATAAAGTACAGAACTCTGCCGTACTTTTACTTTTGTAGCTCACCATTTAATCCCACATTCAAGTCAGACCTTTGATATAAAGAACAGGGTTTCACTGATATGGCATTATGCTGATTACTGTGTCATACTTACAAGAGATTAACTGGGGATTGTAGGGGATTGATTGTATTATCGTGCCGTCTGATGCCAGGATGTGTGCTACGAGATTGTGCTTCATAAATCATCAATTGTTTCAACTAATGGATTCAATTTGCTCATCATGTGCAACAATGCTCCACTGTCTGCTCCCCCAACATTCATATCTCATTAATCGCAGTACAGTAATACAGTTTAGCAGGTTCATTTTGTTCTCCAACCAAGGTAAGAGGGAAGGTAATACCCAGTGAATTATTTTCAAATGAGGTCTGTAGATAATGGGGATTATAAGGAGTGTTACAGACAGAATAATAAAACAATAACAAACTTTCCAGAGACTGCAAGTAAAATAATTTGCCTAATCCCTTCGCTTTCTGACAGAGCATCACTTGAGACCTGCCAGTTACAGCTGCAAAGTACAGCCTGAGTCTAGTTCTTGTCTGTCTCCAGAAAAGCCCGGCCGAAGCCTTACTGAGTGTACTTACGAGAACCACGCACAAGTCCATGAGGTAAAGAGGACACTTGGCACTTCACACGTGCCCGGCCACATTAGTATGCAAAAGCACTTTCTGTGCATCTCTGCCTTGCTTGTCTGTCTGGCTTGACGTGATCATCACCGCAAGACTCATCAGCCACAAACAGCGCACAAATCTACAGACTGACACTGAGTCTTTGTGGGGGGAATAACATAAAAACATGAATGAGGATGTAACATATTTGTATGTAAGGTATAAGTTACCTGGCTTGACCCTGAAACTAGATAAGCTAACCCCCGAAACATCACCCGAATCCCAGCCCCCGTGTGCATGTGTGTGAATTTGTTAACTAGGAATGTGCTCTGTCAGGGGAAAAACAGACAGTGACATCATGACGTGGGGATTACAGGAGTGACAAGAGGCTGTAAAAACAAGAGAAGAATAAGAAAACTTGCACAAAACTCAGTGTCTCCCTCTTTTTCTTTTTCTTTTTTGCACTTTTCATTTTACGTCTCAACATGACACTTTTTTTTTTTTCCCTTCCTGTTTTTGCCTAACATTAAACTCTGACTCACTATGTGAAACCATGCTCCCACCCTGCTGTTTTATTTTTACAGGCACAATTAGCTTGTATCCTGCCAAACTGCAGACTTGACCAAATTGTGATTATTGCATTAAAAAAGTGACAAACAGATATATAAAAAAAAAAAAATCACTTTTACATGTTATCCCAGGCAGCTCTCAATTAGACATGTTTAGAGTTGCCCCCTACAGAAAGAATATAGTCAACTTAGAAGGTACTGCACAGTAGGGAGGTAAACTGAAGTGCCCCCAACTTTCAACACAGATAAGGTCAGAAACCTTGTGGTTCAGTAGGGCGACATCAAAAGCTGCTAGACGTCGCCAACCAACTCATTTAATTCCTAAACCTATGCACATTGTTGCACCACAAAGGATCCAGTGCATGATATTGCATAATCACAACCTACTGAGCCTATTAGCAGGGGCTAACAGACCTACTAACCCATATGTATGACAACAACAGGTCATTTGAATTGGACTGTCTGACTGAAAGAGGGTCTTATGAAATGAAATGAGCAACTATCTGCAATGACTGTGTGTTCTCAGTGGTTAAGTCAGCTGGTGTAAGTGAAGCATGTTGATGACAATGAGATGTAGAATTAGAGTCATTGTTTTCTTCTTTACAGAGTGGGGATTATGTATTTTGAAAACCAATAAAGCTGGTGTTATTCTGAGTTTGTTATTGTCTCCCAATCCTGAGTTAAAGTGCACACTGCTGTTTTTTAATCAGTGTAGCTCCCTAAACAATCCACATAACAGCTTGCATAGTCAAAAATGTAAGAACCTTTATCACAATAAGCAACGCTGACTTCCCCACAACGCTAAGTGAGTAACTTCTCTTTGTATGTTTGCTCATGACCAACATGGGAGAGACTTAGGTAACTTCCATAACTCACATCTTTACAAGGCTTTTCAGAGTAACAAGGGTGATTAAGACAGGGATTAAAAGTGTTGCCAGAGCCTAAAGACTGCCGCAGCCTCTTTTCTTCTGTTTCCTCACTAAAAAACACTGCAATTGAAAGTACACACAGCTCTCCACAACAAGAGCATTGTATTAAAAAGGTCATAAATGTAAATATGAGACACACTGACACTCAGGGGCCATTAGATTCTGTGCAGACAGTTGTTCCTGTGTCCTGGTTTGAACCACATTGTACAACATTTTGCTTATTTGAGGTGTAGCTAATGATTGAAATCACTTTATATGTCTGTTGTAATTTCCATTTTTCCTCACTGCCGTATAATCATCCAGTGTTTTTAAAACAGTAAAACGTGGGGGTTTGTTTTAATCAGAATCAGGTTTATTGTCATTGTACAACGAAATTATCCCTAGAGTGCACTTATGAGTAATAAATAGCATTAAAGGTAATATATATTAGCATTGAAAAAAGTGGTATCTGTAAATATTGCACATAATGTATTGCACACAAGAATATTGCACGTAGTGTATTGCACATAAGA
>JAUMHL010000014.1:19489460-19537764 GCA_032362345.1 Sandelia bainsii
ACAAGTCCAGTTGCCATTAAAAACCGTTTTTTTGAGATAACCATGACCTGGATGACTGAGAATCTTCACAGATATTTTTGTCCTTGATCTCTCCAGATTCCTCTACAGAGATCACACTCAATATTTGTCACTTTAGCCTAAACAAGCTGTTTTTTTTAATACTGTGAACGTATTTTCTGTATTTTTTAGTTATATTCTAATAAAGTGGCTAAGAAATAAATATATATATATGGTCATAATAGCACTGCCAAAACAACACATCTAATGATGGACTTTTTTTTCTATATTTTTATCTGAAGACAAGACATGATTAGAGGTGCTTGAATTCACCATAAAGTGTAATTAGGCAATAATTACAGAGTGGTAATTACATCTGAGAGGAAACCCAGGGTTGATTCACAGTGGGAGCTCTCCTGAAGAGACCTCCTGCTGTCATTTTCTGGTGCGTGCAAACACACACATGCCTGCGCTCAGGAATGGAAACAAACAATAGACATACACCTACATGGTGTACCTCATTAATGATTTATTCATACAAACGTGCCCCTATTACAAACATAATGACAAACACAAACATATCATCTGCATGCACACATCCTCTCTGGAGTCTGCACTAATTTATTTTCCACTTTACTTCTATCCCCATGTTAAATTTCCCTGAAGAAACACAACAACATGCTGTGGCAGGCTAATGGTGAGGTTTACAAGAGCCTACAATAATTTCCTTGAAGACCAAATGAGACCCTCATTGTGAACTAGTAAAGCACAAAAAGCAAAGATTTTACATCCAAAGCTTCTGACAGACACTTTCTTCCTCTCCCACGCACCGTTTTCAACACACACGTGTTATCCTCATCAGGTCGTGTGTTGAGTAATCTCACATCTCTGGCTGCACCTTTTCAATTTCCTGGTAACGTAATCTTTTCTGTTTCTCCATACCTCATCACAGCCAAGGAGAAAGAAAATGGTGATGGCGGCATGTGTGTTGGGGTAATAAATTCTGCCTTTTCATTTAAGTTGGATTAGGGAAATGACATGCCCATGTGTAAATACTGATGGGGCTGGGGTTGTGCGTGAGATTGTAATTCATCATAAATAAAATAATTCAGTGGTGGATTGGTGCTAAAATCAACATCACACAGTTACTGTAGTTTACAAAATACCTCCCAACAATTGTTTACAAAAATTATAAAGTAGTTCCTTTTTTTGTTACTTGGACTACAACATCTATAATCTCTCATTATTGTTTGAATAAATGCAAAGTCCATAGAGAGCATCATTGTTTTTGCGTGGGTTTCGTGCAGAAAGATTCCTGTTGCACATTTGTGTGGGGTGTTAGACACAGGCTTACATGCTGCACATTTATAGTCTACCTGAACCATGTGCTTATTATTCACAAAAGTTTGGCAGATTTTCAAATAAAGTCATTCCGCTGTGCATGTGCAGCAATAAAAATTGTGTTTCACAAACTATCATGAAAAATAAGTATATGTTGTTTTTTTTTAAAGATCCGAACTGACAAAAGACAAATGTAACATTTGTTCCATCACCGTTACTATTGCATTAACATCACAACATAATCTGTATGTTTCTGTACAGTTGGTTGTTTTTTATCTTTTGCTTTTGGCTATGAATAGGAGCATTTACCACCATTTACAAAAACATGATAAATTGATTTGCTCTTTTACTACTGAGCCATGTTGTTGTAATACATACAGAATGTAGATTGGCGATTGGCTAATTAAAAAAAGGCATTTTTTAAGAAACATGTCATCATGTTGGCTGGATGGTCCCTCTCCTCTTTAACCTGGAGGATGTGGTATGAAAGAATTTAAAATTTTGACTCATCAGACCACAGGACAGTTTTGCACCTTATCTCAGCCCATCTCAAAAATAGCTCATAAGGATGACTTATATCAGCATTGTTGCCTTTAAGGAAGTTTAAAAATGCTGAACAAACATGAGTGCTACTTTTAGATGTTTGTGTACAACACACTTTTTTTACAAATCTATATTGTTTGACCTATTAGAAGTGACAGCCCAGAGCAGCTGACTTAAATGTCTTGAAATATTGCCTACATCAGTCACCTAAACAAACCTAAAGTTTATTTTAGTAGAACTTACATTGAAATTAAAGCTGGAGATTTTCTTATGGCTTTCCTTTGAGGCCTGCATCTGTTTTTCTAACCTTTGTCTACAACGATAATGCAATCCTGGTTTGAAGTCAGTCATAACACTCTTTTAGAGTACAGTCCATCACGTTGTGATGGAAAGCAAGATGTTTTTACTTGGAGACAATTACACAACATAAAAAGCTTTAAGCCACATCTGCGAATCTGGCTTAGATTCTATTACAATGCATTGGAGAATAAAGCTTATTGTAAATTATTTTAAGGATGCCCTGTCTGCCCTAAAGAAGCCTTTTGGAAAAATGATCCTGGCCTCTCTCTCTCTCTCTCTCTCTCTCTCATGGCACTCCCTGAATAACCTCTTATAAACGCTCATAAACCAGCTAGCACGCTTGGATCTGGGCTCTATTGAAAACACATTGGTTCATAATCTATGCCCCCTCGTAATATGAAGGGATTCAGCATCAGTTTTTGAGGTCAAACACCAATAAAATCAAAGACGGCAATTTGTCAAGAATCTGCAGTCGCTCTGCGCACAGGCCCTGACATCATCTGCAGTCTGTCTGTAGACACGAGCGTCTGCAACAGAGGGAGAGCCTGCTGGTGCTCGCTCGTAACGTAAGTAATTCCAGATGTAAATCATATCGTTTCCCATTACAGATCGACCGCTTATGTAGCTGCAGCTGCACATCCAGATGATTCCTGATCTGTTATCTTCAGAATGTGAATGGCTGATGAACACCTGCCATAGTAACCTGTCATTTGCTGAGGGGAAACATCAATGAAATTAATCATTTGTTTAAGGGTTGAGGCAATTCACAAGCACATGCACCCAAAATGTCATTAACAAATGCTGCAGAAGAGAACAAGCCGACTTCACGGTGAAGTTATTGCACTGAGGAGACAACGTTCAGGTGGCTTTCTGTGGTTTCCCAGGAAGCTTGAGCTGAATTCCCGGGCCTGCTGCCTGAACAGCCTTTGCGCAGGAGCTCTCCTTTCTTCTTGACGGCTTTGATGATGCCCAGCAACTGTCATCTGTCAGCAACATCTGTGGGAAGCAGCTTGTTTTCAATGGCTGCAAATTTTTCTGGCCGTACCTGTCAGTCTGACTCATGGAGGCTCGTAACAGATGCCGTCGTACTTTTAAACTCGTTAACTGCATCCCACACTGTGTTGTGGTTGTCTCTCATTTGGGCTGACATTTAGGGGGTTCTTGTGCAAATGTGCCAGTTCATAATTATTAACCAACAGGTAGAGATTTGGACATCAGTGGCTTCAGTTAGGAATTTTCCTTTAAATATTGGCTATGTAAGCTATGTAAATTTAAATTTAAGTCACTCATATGTCAGTTGGTATATTAAAGTACTACTGCTTCCTTAAATTATGTCAATAGCAGAGCCAAGTAGAATTGAACTCAATCACAAATATTCACCCAAGGAAATCTTCACTGGTTGCAAAGACATGTCCAAGGAGGTGGAAAATATTCAGGTGTAGCTTATGCATAAGCAGAGGCAGCTCAAGGGGCGACGTATATACAAGACGTATATACAAGTGTGTGTGACTCTCATCCAATAACTGGTGGAACAACCCTGCAGACCTGTGTAATCCCTTTGATGAATAGCTACGGTGAAAATCTTAACTGCAGCCATCCAAGATCCAACAGCCCTGATTCTGGACCAATTGGCAGGGGCCATTAGGGGCGTTCACATGCATTTAGATGATCCCTCTGTTTGCATTACTCAGGCACAGATAATCTGTGTATACAGTGGGGAAATTAGGGCAAAGCAGCCCTAGGCACTGGAGAAACAGACCTCCACATGTCCACTTCAAAGGGGCTGTGGCTGAGTGGAAGCAGGTGTGTCTTGTACAAAGTCAGGCGCAGGGTGGGCCAGGCCGAAAGGAGGAAGGAAGGCAGGATCCCTGCAGCCGGTCCCCCTGTGTGGTGTAAAAAAGCGTCAGTGCGTGGCAAAATAAGACAGTCGATCTTTACAATGTGTTCAGTTTAAATTCACTTATGATGTAGTCATGTCGAAATATGTTTTCATATTTCTGATACTGATACAATATATCGGTGAGTAGACGTGGCATATTTCTCCTGGGAAACATTGTCTGGCAAATGTGATATTTGATGCTTTAGGGGCTGCAGGAACAGTGATGTGTTTGTAATAACTTAAACAAGTGGAAGCAATAACCCCAAATGTGACTATACGACTATTTTGCTGAGCCAAATCTGTTTAGAGGAAACATAATTGCTGCCTGATTAATGTTTATTGGCAGTGTTTTTTTCCTTTTTCTAGACATCCTTATGCCCCAGAGAAGTTACAGTACGAGGTCAATCCTCAGTCTACTAAAACACTTAAAGGAATGCTCCAGAAATTTTCCACAAGTTCAGTTTATATGTGATGAGGAGTGCTGCAGACCCTGTGAAATAGCTGGTTGAGTCTCAAAAATATACAGCACTACCATAGATGAGAGGGTTTATTTACCAGTCCCTCCAGGATTTTATGGGCATTTTGTCGGGAAGATAGCTGCAACCTAAAATGTCTGATTTTGCAGCAGCATTGTTAGTCATTTACTGTATTTTGCAATTAAATTGTGGGATCATGTGAATATTACAGAAATAGTTGCAATTATTCTTTATTCACACTGTGCTTAAACATGTTATTTTTATTTTTAAACTATTTTCTTTATTACACATCTAAATCTAAAGCATCTTGATTATTTTAAGACCTTACAGTAGATCTGGATGCAACAGCCTCTGTCATGATGATTTGTCTTCACTTTTGACCCCTTGTTTCCCTTGTCTTCAGGTATGTGTGTGTGGTTTCATAAACAAGTTTTGTTTGTGTTCCATCTCAATGTTGCACACAATGCATGCTTACCGCCCCTTTCATGAACAAAATCAAGGAAGTGCTATGCACACAGTCTTTAGCAGTAACTTTCACTGACATCTCACTTCCCCCAGAACTTCCAGGAGTCTCATGTTTATTAACAGCAGCTTTCGGATGGCTGTAAAATATTTCCACTATCTATATTTCCACTCATCATTACGTTGACCTTTGTGCGACACCATGTAGCGCTTGCAGCTACTTGTCAGCAGCTGTGTTCTGTTGTGAGACGTTCAGGAACAGTAGAGTATAGGTCTAATTTGCGGAAAAATTGTGGTGACTGTACCTGGAGGGACTGATTTATGCATTTATTTATTCACATTTCATGTTTTACAAGCACAAATAATGTTTTTTGACTCATTCTCTGTGGTAACAGATTGTTGCATCTGTATGTGGATTTGTCACCTTCTTTTAGAGGTCAGCAGATTTCAATTTAAAGCACAACTTGTCCTTATTGTGTGCTTTTGTTCACTTACATATATATATATATGATGATTTTATGTGACCCAGCAGCTTGGTAATAACTGCTGGTCAACAAAGTATTTATGAGGTGTGGGATAGGCCTCAGCCTTGGTTACACCACCAGCCCGAAATGATTGATTGCACTGTTTGATTGTATGAAATTGTCAAAAGAAGCATGCAGTTTTAGACAGTGCTGTTAGCTTTAAGTTGTATTAATATAATTTTCTTTTTCTTTAATGTTCTGCTGATCTGGGGATGTCAAAGAAGAAAGATCTGTGTTTAGTTCCTTGTTTTTGTGACAGGTAACTCAGAGGCTGTGGAGATTCCTCCCTTTGTTTGCAGGCAGGTAATGCCTAATGACTGGCACCTGTGTAAGGGTGAGCTTATTTATGTTCTTCTTATGTTCTTTCGCTCTGTATGTGTAACATGTGACTTCATGCATGGTGCTGTTTATAACGTATGTGTGGCCAGCATTACACACGCCACCTGTATTTGTGCAAGTTCCCCCTGATAATGCTGTTCCTGTGTCTGTTTGTGTGTTTTCCTTGGGGTTAAACACTTTGTTTCCCCTCTAATGGCTCCCTCGTTTGGTCCAGAGGAAGAAGGGGTTATTGTGCGAGCGATTTGTCACCGCCTCAATGAGTTGTGAGGTTCTCGCTGACACCATAAATACTTAATAGTTCATCTGGACAAAAGCTGTTCCTTATACTCCTTCTTTCCTGCTATGACCTCATGTGGTACCTTTTTGTTTGGGGGGGTTCCCTTGTATGACTGCGCTCAGTCTATGGAATTAGTAAATGTATGTTAACCCTGCATGCTGGAGTACAGATGTCTAAGAATTGGAGCACTCACTTCGTGAACTGGTGACATGCATTTTATAAATTTCAGACGCATTTTTTCCTGATTAAAAACCTTAATGAAAATTGCATTGTTGTTGCACAAGGGTACTGATGTACCACAATGAAATGAGACCAGCAATGTTAGTATTGTCCTTTGTCCCTCTTTCAAGGCACAAAGAAAGAAGAGGAAACTATTATTATTCAGCTAGGTATTATTTATTCGTTTTCACCATTAGTTCAGCATTTACCAAACTCTGGATACATTATACAGAATGAATTATATGCTCCAACAGTTTAGTGCTTGGCTTGATTGACTTGCACTGGGGGGAAAGAAACCAGGATCCAAGTGCCTAGCTGTAGGGCGTGGCATGGAGATGTCCCCCCTCGAGATGTTCCAAGGTTAAAAGGGCATAACATCCGTGTAGGGTGGTCTCTGGCTGATGAATTTAAACATCTGTGGAAATTCTCAGTCTTCAAGGTCATGGCTATCTCAAAGGTGCTATTCAGTGGTAAGTTCTTGAAGATGTTTCCCCTGTCATTTGAAAGGCATCATAAGTTCTGGCTGGCTGGGAATCCAAGATAATCTTTAAAAATGTTGCAAAATGTCCTTGACTGATGGAGGCTAACAGGACTGACTGTCCATAATTTAAATGCATTGATTGATGAACCTCATGTAAAGGCTATTAGATCCCCAGTGGTTCTCATGCGCAAACAGGTGCACATGCATAATGCAGGAAGTAAGCGTTCACACACATGCCCACATTGCTTCCTCTGTCTGCTGAGTGGTTGTATACCTCAGTGCTGACAGGTCTCTGATCAGCAGATAACCTTTTTACAAGGTTTGTGTCTTGAAGACACGTCACATTATCTAAATGTTGTTTTCATCCTCTGCGAGTGCAATCCAAACACTAAAGTGTTCAGCATGTCCACAACAGAACACGCACTGCTACCACATAGAAAATGAACATAGCAACACAGATCCACCACTTTTAACAAGGTGGTAGATGGGAAATACAAACTTGTCTTTAATTGGTTCTGTTACTCGTCTATTTGGGTATAAAACTGCAGTATTGTTGTGATACAGTCCTGTCATCTGCAGTATCAATTAACTGACTGATTTCCAATAAGGGACGCTATTAGATTGTTGAAAGACTCTCATCAAGGACAACCCTGTCTCCTAAAACTTACGTTCGTATAGGACGAAACTGCATTCCCGATTACGTTTTGTTACAGGACGTATTTGCGACCCGATTATGTTTTTGTAGAACGTAATTGTCACATTGTATTGAAACGTATTTTTGTGAATGAACGAATGACGTGCTACATTTATTAATGCAAAATGGTTTGCAAGGTGGTGGTTGCGGTGGATGGAGGGCATTTACTGTGAAGGACTGACATGCTGGAGACCGGAGTTCGAGACCAAAGTCCCCTGTGAGGTTGGGTTTAGGCAATAAAAGTACTGAGGTTAGGGTTAGAAAAATGATTTTGGTGTCATTTTTAATGCAGACGTTGTGTTTGTGAAGTGACTGTGTGAAATTATATTTTTATCCATTAAGCAGCCCCCAGTCTTTTACTGACCCTAACCCACTGCAGTGACGCCATCTGTGACGTCATTTACGTTAACTGTTAACATATGATCATTACGTTAACACAAAACGTAATCGGGTCGCAAATACGTCCTGTATCAAAACGTAATCGGGATTGCAGTTTCGTCCTATACGAATGTAATTTTTAGGAGACAGGGCTGTCAAGGATGTCCTCGTTAATCTTTGCTCATGGCTTTGTGACACCATTCACGATGGATGACTGACATCTGGGTTAAGTGTGTGGAAAGCCAAATGGGTTATTATTCATGTCCTATTCCCTCATGTTCTGTGTTTTATACTTGTTTTAATATAATTTAAAGTGTTATTTGCCATGATGGGGAAAATGAGCTGAAATACTCATTTCAGCTCCATATAAGTGAAGAACAACTATGCTTGCAGACTAATAGAAAAATATGGTGCAATGTGGTGTTTCCACAAACCTCTGAGCTCCTGCTATGGCTGCAAAAATATTCTACAGCTAAAACTTGGCTTCATATAATTTACATGTACATTAAGTTTAAAGCGCACTGGAATCATCCTCTGCTGCTAACCTGTGTTGACATGTACCATTATCACATGCCTATAGAGACATAGTGGGCTTTTTTGAACAGAATATACCACGCCACTGTTCTCACCGCTGACTAGCTTGTCTAATAATAACAGCTAAAGCATCAAGAAACAACGTTTTTTATGGTCTGACAAAAACCATAATGTATATCCCTCCTGCGCTCTGTGCTTGCAAGGTTCTAACCTGGGGACACTGCAGTACAGGGAAATATTTATATTCTCTTCAGCACAGAGGCTGTAATTTACAGCAGGGGAGCTAATTTCACATGCTGAAAGTCCATTCTCAGCCTAACCTGATCTCCCTGTTGCCTGCCTGGCATATATCTCATTTCTTCTTCTCCTGTCAGCTTCAGTAAGACTGTTGTTCATGCTCATGGGGTTAGGGTTATATATGCATATTTAAATAATTTCTTTCAGCTGAGTATGATGTCCATGTCCTTTCCCAACGACATCATTAAACCAATGCAGTCTTTTTTATGCTTGTGCACTCTAGGGATAAGTGTGCATGCATTATTGTACTTTTGCACATATTCTGTTTTTGTGTTTCGGTAAGCAGACCTCTAATTTTTTTTTTTCTTTTTGCAAATGAAATGCGACTGGCATTGTACTAGTTTATGACCTCTTTCCTAATTGGCAGCTCAATCCGACTCACCTACCATTGTGTTTCAGTGGGTCTCACTTTGCGGTAATGTTATCTGATTTGTAGTTGGGGTTATTTGGTTTTGCCAAATACCTAAATATTGATGGGAATGTCACAGTTTCAGTCAATTGTCATTGCTTCATTGAGGCCACTCATTCTGGGGGTAGCCTATAATGACTCTCTTTTCGCTGTGTTTTGGTCTTCTGGCACTGACGCGTATTACTGCTGTGCCAGTGTAAAATGAGAATGGGATAGATACACTGGTAACCTCTGATTGGTTATGGGGAAGCTGTAGCTCAGGTTAAGGCTGGTAGTTTAATCCCCAACTGCTCCTGTTTACATATTAAAGTGTTCTTAAGCAAGACAGTGAAGCACAAATTGCTACCAGTGAATCTGTAGGGAAAACATACAGGAAAAAGAGTTGGCCAAATCAATGGAAAATAACCTACACATGCAAACAGAACTCAGCAAACATGAACATGATGTCAGACTGAATAATGAAGTTTAAATGAAATGGCAATTCAGTCTGATTACCAGCACGGTGAAGAAATCTGTTAGTCTTCAGTGCACCTTAACAACTTTCTGCACTCTTCCGCAAACTGATGAAAAATTCACGAGACAAACCCAGGTCATTGTGTGACTAGATGTCAAGTTAGAAACCAAGGTGCCTTCTGGGAGCTTGCAGCAGTGGATAGGTGTGGTTTTACACATCTATAAATCTGATTTTATTCAGTCTGTGTAATAGCGATCTCACAAAAACAGACTTTTAAATACTTCTGCTCTTTAAATGTCCTGATATTTGCACAGTTCATCCATTCGTCACTCTGAAGATGTTAAAATGTAAAGAATTGTATGCACGTAGCGTTTGACCCGAGTCTGGAAGATGGATTTAGGTGGCAGCTGATGGAAAAGGCTGATCTTTAGAAACTCCCCAGCTACACTGTGGCATTTACTCAGCATCGACACTTGATCTTCATAATGTGTCCATGATGAGGTCACAGCAACCTCTGGCAGGCATGTGTCTGCTGCAGCGCAGACTAGAAGCAGGAAGGGCCTGTGTTGTACTGCTTGTCATTGCACATTTGAGTCTCCCACTAGAACATGTGATGTGTTGTAGCTCCCCATTAACATGGCACAACACATGGCAGCTTGCTCACTGTGACACAGGCTAGTATCCTATTGTATAAACCAGTGGTTCCCAACCTTTTTCCCAAGGGACCCCTATTTTACCAGTGAATATGTTGATGACCCCCACCTTCTCCCCTCCCGGACAAAAACTATAACTATATAACTAAGGAAAAATAAAATAGGCCTAATACTTTTTAGTTGTTTTGATCTTTCATATTCAATGCATAACAGTAACAGAACAGAACAGAACAATTAATGGGCTATATGTTCATTGAAGCTGTGAGCATAATGTGCATAACAGTGTGTATTACTTTTCTGAACAGATTATTTTCTGTGAAGACTGCAATGCATCAGCCAGTCTTTCCTATGTTTCTATGAACTTGTGACACATGAACTTGTTCCGTTTCATACATAGGCCACAAACAGGATGGCATTTCACGTGAGCTTTGGGCTTGTAACTCTTGGGCCAGTGATGGGATGTCAGGTGTGACTTTGGTGACAGCCAAACGAAAGTCATTGTGCACATCAAGCTTGTTGTGTGTCTTTGTTTTGATGGTGACCAGAGCACTGAAAGCAGTGTCTGATAAGTATGTTGTTGCGAATGGCAGGATGACTCGCAAGTCTTGGAGCGACGTGGAATGTGAGATATTCCACATCCTCATCTTTTGCAAGAATTCGCCCACGCGTCTTTTGCGACGTGTTAATTTACGTCTAAAAATCGGGATTTCATCTCCTCCTAAAGCTGCTCCATGTATATTTAATATCTCCGCCAGGTATGACGTCTTAATTAGAAACTCGTTTGTCCTTTCCTCCAGTAGTTTCTGGATATGGAGGGTCAGGAAGTCTCTTATCTAGTTTAGAAGTTAAACGCAACACTTTTCTCTGGGACAACCAGCACACCTCAGCATGGAGGAGGAGTGTCTGGTGGGTCTCGTCCTCACACAGCTGTGCAATGATTTGTTTGTTGACTGGATGAGCTTTAATAAGTTCACAATTTTTAACCGCAGTCTTCAGTCTTCAGCTTCAGTTTCATCTACTTCCTCACAGAGGTGTTTGCTGGCCAGCGCTTGTCTGTGCGTCATGCAGTGAAACATCAGGCAGTAGAAAGCCAAGAATTACGTGCTTGTCGTTGCCCATACCGTGATGTTTATTGTTATGAAGAAATAATGCAATCTTCTACAATTTTAGTTGTTTTTTTGTGTTGCAAACACATAAATTAAATGCCAAAACACATTAAATAAATAAGTTAAAAAATATATATTTTGCCCCCCTTAAAATCGTAAAGTCCTCGCGACCCACCGTAAAACTTTGGCAACCCCTAGTGGGGGTCGGGACCCCCAGGTTGGGACTCAATGGTATAAACAAATGCATTTAGTTAGAGGTATTGTCTGAAGTGCCATGATATCCCCTACTGGATTTCCAGATACAGACTCCAAGATGCTGTTCAGAGATGGGTTTTGCTTCCCCCAAGCATAAATCTCATGCTTGACGAGGGTCTACAAGTTTTCCATTGGATTTAAATCAGATGAACAATGGAGGCAACTCATCATTCGGTCATCTTTGACACCTTTGCTGGCTTGCCAACCAGGAGAGTTCTTGGATGCATGCAATGGAACACTTCCCTGCATAAATATTATGGTTTGTTTGAATACTATAAGACTGTTCCTGTACCACCGCTTGAGAAAGTCTTCAGAGACTGGCAGTTTTTTATAGGAATCTGCCAATCAAAAAGGTCCAGTTCATCACTGACGATGGCAGCCCACAGTATTTCCCCTTCACTACCAAATTAGTCGAAATAGCGCCCTGTGTCTCCGTGATCTGTGCACCCTCCAGCATAAACCTGTGAGAAATCAGTCTTAAGAGATTTTGGTCCATTCCTGATGCTTTAGCTTGTGTATATTCGTTTTTGAAGGAGAAAACTATTAAAGACTAAAGGCTTCACAGGAGTTTCATGCTTAATTTTTTGCAAATCTCTCCCACTAAATTTGCAGCTTTTTTTCTCAACATGTTTTGTAACCCTATCTAACCTCATTGATGAATTGTTTGATTGTGTGGTGACCACACCATAATATTTAGGCTATTTCAGTACTGTTGCTGCCATGTCAATTTTTGTCTGTCTGTCATGTGTAGAAAGAAACCTGTCTGCCCACCCACTAATAGCTGTGCACACCGGAATATAAGGTATTCCTCAATTTAAGCCACACTTTCTCTTGAGGTACACTTGTCGAATAATTATGCACACAGTGTACATTTAATACTGTATATATTTGTATATTTAATACCATAGGCTTGTTACACTCATGGTAAATCTCATCTGTGCTGTGCCTTCTTTTCATGAGCAGATTTTTTTTCTGTGAAAAATGGGCAGTGACAAAATGTGAAACGTCCAGCAAAATACAAAATGCACTTTTTGACTTTAATTACTAAAATTAATTAAAGTCAAGGTTTCATTTTTTTGAATGTGACATTGCCTAGAGCTATGAAATAACAAATATTAAATTATGCAAAAACATTAAACAACCCAGAATATGTTTTATATTCTTGATTCTTCAAATTAGCCTCCTTTTGCTTTGATGCATTCTCTCATTCAGCCTCATGCAGTAGTCACCTGGAATGTTTGTCCAACTTATCTTGAGTTCCCAGAGGTGTTGAGTACTTGTTGGTTGATTTTGCTTCATTCTCTGGTCCAACTCATCCCAGACCATCTCAAATTGATTTAGATTGGGTGATTTTTTATGATCTTTTACTCTCCTTCAACAGTTAGTGCTTACATAACCTGAAGGTGTGTCCTATTGGATAACAAATGATGGTCCCACTAAGTGCAAACTGTATGGGATGGCATTGTTGCTGTAAAATGCTGTGGTAGTCATGCTGGTTAAGTGTGCTCTCAATTTTCACTAAGTCACCAACAGTGTCACCAGCAAAGCCCCCCCCAAAACCATCACACCTCCTCCTCCATGCTTCACAGTGGCAACCACACATTCAGGAACCATCCACTCACCCTCTCTACATCTAACAAAGACCCAGCAGTTAGAACCAAAAATTAACTAAAGAACAGTTTTTGCATTGACTGGCCTTTATTTTTTAAAGTAATGACGGATTGTCTTTTCTCTTTACTTAACTTTGTGATTCATGCCATAATATTGATTTGTACAGTAGTTGTAGTAGCACTAAAAGGACTATTGACTATGTACCCACCCTTCTTCTGCACAAGACAACTGATGATCTAAAGCATATTAAGAAGGCAAGACGTTGCAGCCTGTGAATTGAAAATCATTCGGAGGTGACTCCCTCCTGAATCTGATGAGACTGCCATGAGTGTTTCAAAGCTAAGTGTAGCTAATTTGGACAAAATATAAAATATACAAACAAACATAATAAACATAAGACAAAACATAATAAATTTATAAAACATATTCTGGATTATTTAACAGGTTTTTGTTGACTACATAATTCCATATTTGTTCTGCCATCATTTGAATTTGTTCAGTATTAATGGACAATGATGAAAATAAAGATAAACCAGTGAAAGAGAAGGCATGTCCAAACCTTTGACTGATAGTGTATTTCAGAATGCCCACTGTATTTTAGAGCTACTGACGTTTAATTATTAAATACAAATGAAAATGCAACATAATGTTGTCATGAACGCTTTCAATTGCTGTTTGGAGACTGTCACCTGCTCTGCCATTACGCCAGTCACCTTACTGACCCCACATCCACCTAGTCACTGAAAGAATAGGTGAAAGACAGCATTTAGTACTATTACGAATATATGCTACTAAACTCAATAACAAGCTTTTGTGTTCCAGGCTTTGGTAAATTACAGTTTGTTGTTGTTGTTCAGAGTTGATGTCAGCCTCTGGTCTGGTCCAGCTGTTATATAACACCAGCACCATCAACACCACCATCAATTTGAACCCTCTCCTCTCTTCCGTTTGGAGGCTGACCAGGCTCTCCAAAAAAGAGTCAGTCCCCCTTCAAATCCAATCTTCCCTCCCCTCTGCCCAGGAGGAAGTATTCAATTTACCCACTGTTCAGATACTGGTCATCCACTGCTGCAACTTAACTCTGCCACGATGAAGTCCCACAAGTTCCCCATCATGAGCCATGAGGTTCCAACTCACCTTCCATAACTCCCCTGTCAAACTAGTCAACAAATGTCCTTTATGGAAAAATCTGATTCGTCTGGTTGCCAGCTAAATTGGCTGCTCACTCCCTGCAGTGATTTTCTCACACAAGTTATAAAGTCAAGAGGAGAAGCCACAGCTGGCAAATTTAGATTTGCCTTAAGATACCATAACTGAAACATTAGTTATTCTCAGGATGAATCTATGAGCTCTTAATGTGGTGCAGCTTTTATTTTTCTCTCTGTTACTTTCCCTGCTCCTGTGGCCCGAGGTGAACAGACTGACTTTTTCACAGCCAGTAGTTATCATGCGGAGAGTGGGTGTTTAGAGCTTGGAGCTTGCTGTTCTGCTTCCTGGACAAGGGTCTGTCCTTCTGTCTGGGCTGTCACTGTTAAATGATCCATCTTCCCTTATCTGTCTCTGTTTCGTTATGCACATTCGTCTGTGTATATCTTGGGTCAGCAATATCATAGAGGTCAAACACACATTACATTATGTGACAACTGCTGACAGCAAACAATTGTCACATAACTAATAAATTCAGTATGTTATTTAAAAACATGTTGATATTCTTATTAATAACCATAGTGCAATTTTATCCATAATTCATATATTCACATCTATTTATCACAAAATATTGGTAATAAATAGAAATTATGGGGGCAATTCACCCAAATCCAAATCACAGCAAAAAACAAAATTCAGCGAACAAACCAAATAAATAAATAAACCATACAAAAAATGAAAAACATATTTTTTAAATTCTCATTTTAAGAATTAATCTTAATTTCTTTTGTACACAGAAAGTTACGCTGCTGTACAGTTTTAGAAATTACATTTTAAAAATGCTTTAAGAAGATGATACTCTACTGTTGTGGCAAAATTTACAGGTTGAATGGTTGCAATCTTTACAATGAAAAAGAATATGTAGCTATCTGGTTGATTTGTAACTTTCAAATATGACATTATGTACTGTATATCTCATATGTCATATGCGTTATAGATTAGAGATCTAATAATTTGATGCTATAACTTTGTACTATCAACTGATGTCAAGAACTGAAAGTAGTCATCATCTAGTAATCACTGACAGTGTGATATAAAAATAAAGCGTATGTTAATGCCAATATACTACTGATGTGAGACATCCATTTTTTGCTTTTCACACATCCCACAGCTAAATATATTTTAAAGTGCCAAGTTGAATTGACTGGGGCTTTTATGAAATACAACATGATGACTTAAAAGTAGACGTTGACATGAACCATTTACACAAGCTATAGAGTGGACATGTGATTGTGTGTCTGTGTGACATGAATGTAACATGATGAATATTGTATCTGCATATGTGGAGCCACTACATGAATGCTACTCTCATTGAATTGACGGATACTTCTAGGTTTGTCACTAAAAAGTAAATTACTGAATGAATAAAAAAACAAAGTGAATAAATAAGAATTTCCACATCCTTTGTGTTGGAAATTATGCTTACTTGATCTTGACCAAGGAACTGAATTATTAACTGCTAAGGCCAGTGTTAATCAGTACAAATCTGTGTGTGTGTGCGTGTGCAAAGAACAATTTACAACCCCAGTTTTTTTTTGTCTAAATTACAAATTAAAGACACACCTCTTACTCCACCCTAGAGTCAGAATATTGCTAACACCAATAAATCATGAATTTAGTATGGGCTGAGTAAAGATTGATAATCACACTGAGTATCAGTTGTTTGTGTTCATCTTAACATCCTGAACCTTTATGAAGGTAGGATTTATTGCAGGTCTGCTGAATGAGAATGTATTACTTTTAGCTAAGTGGATCTAATGAACTGGCAGCTAAATGTAACATGATGGAAAATATACAACTGATGAAATCATGAATCTATGTGTATGTACTGTTGTGAATTACTTACAATTAACCTTTTGTCATAACAAATGATTGAATTTGCCATAATAGGAAAGGATGTGTTAATAATAGCATTAATGTTGACTGTGCTATCCCAGTAGGCAATGACAGTGTGACAATGACTAAGCCTGCACCATACCCTGGAAATAACCCTGCTTTTTGTTTTGTTCACAACATCTGTTTGTTGTGTCTGTTGGTTGTCCAGACTGAAATCTGTTTGAAATCCAAGGTTCTTAGAGGAAACACTTTTATGAGTACCATCATCAGGTCTAAATTTCATTGCATGACAACACGATCAGTTTCAGCTGTACTTTGTATGCTTTTGCAATTGTTATAAGCACAAAAAACTTGATTTAAACCAGTATGATTTACTAAAATCTACCGTCCATCTCTTTGTGTCTCCTCAGTTCTGTGTGAGGTTTTTTTTCCCTCTCTTCCTCAGACATCCCTCTCTGGCAGGGCAGTCAGAGCCTCAGCATCTGCCCTGCACATGCCTGATTGTCTTATCATCTTCATAACCAGATCTGTGCCTCATCTCCAGAAAGGGTGGAGAGGAGAACAACAGGTTTGTAGAGAGTAAGAAATGTGTTGTGGGTTGTGTGTTGGGATGGCGTGAGAAATGTCAATCGTCGATTTTGTGCACATGCCTTTCAGCTAGCTAAGTCAATATTTATGCTGTAAATTATTTTATTCTTTCAAATGTACAATGTTTTGAGCATGCAGAAAGCAGTAGTTGGATTTGTCTAATATCAAAAGCAAATCAAAACTTGATTTCCCATGTACAAATCAAAATGCAGCCTTTTGCAGTGAAATGCTACACAGGAAATTGATGGGGTGTTGGCAGAATAAAAATTCTAATGTTAAATGACTGTGAGCAGTATGAGTCTAATTGCATGGGTAAAAAGTAGTGGGATCCCCTACTGACAATTTTAGCTAGTCAGCCCTACAACTCCTTTTTTTAAACTAGAATTATCATGTGACTAGTATTACTCATGAAATGAATTAGATCACCATTACACACTAGAGTTAATTGCTCTTGATTTCCAGCGGTTTTGACTGATGCTGAAGGTCAGTGATGACGATATTAGAGAAATGTTCTACAAAAAGCCAGCAAGGGCAATTGACCTATTCAAATATCCCCACGTCATGAGTCATTTAAAGGTGTCACTGTGGTTCACATAATTAATTTGTTGCATAAAAAAGCTCTGTAATGGTAATTCCTTCACCAAAACAATAATGAGATACAGAAGAAAGGTATGTGACGAGATCAGTGATGGCAATGAAACTTCCAAAAAAAAAATGAAAATATAAATTAAACCCTAGGTGAACCTGGAAGGAACAAATGAATATGCATCCTATAGCCACAGAAACATACAGTGTCCTACAAAAGAGTTCAGTATGCTTAAAATGAACTAGGCTGAATGATATGTTGTGTAGCTATGGTACATCTGAAGGCAGTGGTGTTTGTAGATCTTTCATTCTGCCTTCAGGGTGTAGCGGTTTGAAAGAGCTATAGACTCCACAAAGCAAGCTGCTGCTCGCCAGCAGAAACACAGCAGAATGCCTGAAATTTGCCAAAGAGCACCATGACACTCCACATGGCTATGGTTGAAAGTAAGGTTTTATTGTTCGGGGAGGAACATCAAGTATTGTGATTTGAGGCTCTGCTGCCTCAGGGTTTCCCTTCCTGGAATAGAAAACAAATTCTCAAGTTTATCAAGGCATCCCAAAGGTGATCATCAAGGTGGCTTTCTACCAGACGTTGGGTGATGCAGCAGGACAGAGACCCTAAACATCAAATTAAATCTACAACAAAATGTGTTCAATAAAAGAAATCCATCTTTTGGAGTGGACCAGTCAGAACCCAGAGGTTAACCCATCAGAGATACTGTGGAATGTCCTCGAGAGCTGTCATAAGAATCTGACTAAGCTGAAGCTGTTCTGTGAGGAAGGATGGTCCAATATTCCTCCTGGATGTTGAGAAGGTCTAATATGCTTATTTGATGCTATTTGAAGCAGTTATTAAATCAGTTTTCTCGTCTTTTCTCTTGCGTTTTCATAGTATTGCATTCTTTTGTGCACACAGAAATATTTTTGTGCTGAGTTAAAAAAAGACACCTTGAAAGAGAAGTTCAAACCCTGCCTAACCTTTACGTCACTACTTCTGTTTGTATATCTATCTATCCTCCCCGCTGTTCTGTGCTGATTTGGGGAAAGGAACAAGACCCACAACATCTGAAATGACTCCCATCTTCACGTCATCACAAGTTAAGATGCTATAACAAGGCAGTTCCTCATTTGATCTCACATGGCTGACGCAACACCTTCCAACAAACTTCACACCGGTAATAAGGTGATCTTACCCGTCTGCACTGCGACAGCAAATGGTACGGCACACTAGCACAATATCCTAAGGGCCAGGATAGCACTCTGGATGTGTTTGATAATGACAGGAAGAAAAGAGACAGCCAGGTGTGTGAGAGAATTTGTTTTTGGCTCCTGTCTAGCACCTTTACTAATCCCAAGGCTCTAATGTTAGCAGAAGCTGCAGGGGAAGTGTAGCTAAGAGACAAATGTTATTGCTAGGTGAGGATGAAAAAATAAATAAAATAAAGACATGACGGAAGTGTTGCACTTGGGTGTTGTCTTCTCTGCAGTCTGGCAGTCATCTCTGATTTCTGTGGTGGTTGGAATATGAATATAGACTTTATTTCCGTGGTGATTATGATGTTTTATCATGCCTGATTATTATGCTGTCAGTAGGAGACTGCAAGGATGATACCTGAGTAGCTATTTTTGAGTCAAACGGTAGAAGGATGAGTCGTGAGCTGAAGTACATCAAAACAATAAGGTATTTTTCAGAATTTAAGTGCATCATACAGACAAATAGATTGGTCCTGTGTGCCATTCTGGTGATGCTGTTTCTAAATATAATGTGCAGCAGACCAATCAGGAGAATTGTCTGAGCCAAAGGCAGCCCTTTTTTTGTAATCTCTTTCTTTATCCCACACAATCTGTTCAGTTACCAATCACAAGGAGTGCAGAAGCACTTTGTGTTTTGTTGGTTGCCAAGGGAACCTCATTGTCATCTGAGTTGTTTGGTTTCCTCTCCAAAGGTCAATGAGTTGTCTGATTGAATAACACTTTGCATGTAAATAATGTGCTTCCTCTCATCTGGGTTTCTGACATACTTTGCAGCACGAGGAATAAAACATCCCCTGTCACATAAAAATGACATGTGATGACAAGTTTAAGCTGTTGATGGACAATGACAACATGTCTTATTGACACCTGTCCTCTGTCTGGCTTGAGATGTGTCCCTGCCCTGCAGCACAGGAAAGATACAGGCAAATAATCAACAGTTGATTCTTTTAATTTATGAGTTTAGTATTCCTGCTTTGCTATGCTTCCAGGAAATAGTCAGAGCCTCATATCTTGAGTCAGACACTAATAAAGCAGGTGTACACAAATTCTATATTCAAGTAAAAGTTAAAGTACCTGCTTAAAAATACTCGCCTACAAGCAGAAGTACCCCTTCAAATTCTTTAACCAAGTTGATTTGTTAGGCACACGCTTTAAAATTTACTTAAAGTACAAGTACTTCAGTGAGTGTTGGACAACACTGTATTTTAAACAGTACTGGATTTGATGATGTTGACATGAATGTTTAATCTAGATTTACTTCTAGTAACTAAAGCAGAAGCAGCATAAGTGGAAATACTGGAAATACTCCAGTAAAGTACAAGTAGTTCAAAATTATAATTAAGTGCAGTACCTGAGTAAATGTACTTAGGTACCTGCCACCTCTTGAGAAAAGGTCTCAGCTTCAGCTTTTATATATCATAAGAATAACTGTCAGAAATTAAAATGGATTTAATACAACCTGACACAACAGTGTTAAAAACTTAGTACATTATAGCGTGCTAGTTAGTATCTGGCTTAAAATAACAGCACAGAAACTGTGCTGGCAAAAACAAAAACAAATCTTTGAGTGCAGTATGTCCTAGTCGGAAACTGGTACGTGCTGCTTCCAGGAGACAGGTACTAACTAACTAACCTACAAGAATTATTATAGAATCTCTACAACCTCCAACAGAGTTTAGCTTTAAACAGTTCAGGTGGTGACTGTGCACTGCTGAAAAGACTGCACAAACTTACAGTATTTACTGACAATAATAATAGCTTGACATGCCAGACTTCTTACCTGTATGCACTGTAACACCCAAGACAAAACTTGAGATGTTCAAAAATTTCTAAATTTGAACACTGACCCTGGGGTTAATAGATAACTGCTCTACCAACTTATCTGTCTGTTTTGGTGGATACACCCATTAAAATTAGTGTTAATGTATATATTTATTTGCATACTGGTTTGAACTGTACATGCATTCATTATCAGCACTGCACTATGGTGGCTCGAAAGGTGTACAACAGAAACTTGAGACTTGAAATCAATACACTCAAACTTCCTGGTAGTAGGCTGAAGTAAAGAAACAACATGGTAAAGACAGTATGTGGACACTTGGATAGTTGTGTTTAGTCATGTGTGAATGGTTATGTCTGTATGTATCAGTTTGTGCTTCTGTCAACATGTGTGCGCTGTGTTTGTGACTCTGCTGTGACTGTAATGTGTGCTGCATACCTTTGCAGGCAAAGGATTTGAAACATCTGTGTGAGCATGGAGGCTCTAGAGAGCCCCGGGAGGCAAACTCATACGCACAAACACACACTCGCACATTCCTGTACCTCGAGGCCACAAGCACCATGTTACCTTTGATCTGTGATGCCAACACAGCTTTAACAAAGTCAGGACAAAATAGTGCAACCCGAGCTCACATTGCAGAGCAGTAGTTACCAGCAGAATACCTGTGCTCCACCTAACACAAAATGATACACACACACACACACACACACACTGTGCACTGTGTGTGTGTGTGTGTGTAGTCATCGGATGATTACAGTTATTCTGCATTCCAAGTCGAGACCCTTTGTATTCTTTCTATAACAGAGTACAAATCTGACATGCAGTTATAGCTTGAAATACAGTGTATCTGTATTCTTGCATCTCACTCTCATGAATCTTTTTGTGGCTGTTTGATAAAGTTACAGAAATCTCACGAAGATGTCAGACAATCAATAACACAAGCTGCTGGAGTTTTGACCTTTCAAGTGGAACAGCCAGCAACAAGAGCAGAGAAATAAAAAGGCATGATTTTAAGAACAAGGATGTGTGGATTTGTGGACAAATCCCAGTGAATTAACAATGATAGTATCTGAGCTAAAAGCTTCATTATTAATAGTTCCCATTGAGATGAATGTGATCTTGCTTTGAAGATCAGGGTGAACAAGGCAGCATCATCGATTTTTTTGTTCTAGGCCAGAATTAATGTTTTAATATGTGAAAGTCTTGTCTGCAGAGTAGAATTACTTTATATTGACTGAAAAATGTGATGATGGTGGTTGTGCGTACTTATTGTATAGAATAGCCATCCCACAGTGTTATCATCCTCATCCTATCTCTTTAACATCGCTCACTTGATGTTTGTGGGACTTTTAGGAACATCCAGATCATTAGGCAATTAGCATCCACATGTTAATCTTGTCTCTGTGTTGTTTTGCGCTAGACATGAATTGTACATTCAGCCTCAGAAAACATCCATCCATCCATCATCCTAACCGCTTGTCATCTTCAGGGTCACAGGAGTGCTAGAGCCTATCCCAGCTGTCATTAGGTAAGAGGTGGGTCTGACATATAGAGACAGATGAACATTTACACCTACAGACAATTTAGAGTCACTAGTTAACCCTAACCTAACTCGAATCTAACTCCATGTCTTTGGTCAGTGGACGGAAGCCAGAGTACCCGGAGAAAACCCACACAGACAAGCGGAGAACATGCAAACATGATCATGTAAACCGCATAATCTGATCGGCTTTATCAGATAACGGCAGTTATTGTGATTGTGAGAAATCGGATAAAGACACCTGGATTTCTCCCCAATACTCAGATGTCATCGTGCATGTATACACGCTAATCTGATTTATTTTGGTTCTTTACATCTGCGCATGTGTAAAAAAAAAATTGTAGAAAACGGAAGTGACGTAGTCACATTGTGAGCGGAAGACAAAAGACAACAAACAGGGCAGATGTTTGCAGTATAGCTTATTTTACAGCCTGTTATCTCCCATATTAGACCGTAGGCGTTGCCGTTTTCCACAAGACAAGACCGAATGTTTTGAAAATAACAGGAAGTTTACGTCGCTACGTACTTGCGCACCTAGAAAGAAATCCGATAATGGACTGAAACATTTGTGGTCATGTAAACGGGCCCAGTGATTATTATTATATTGCTAAAGCAGCACCTGTCAAGGGATGGGATATGTTAGGGCAGCAAGTGAACAGTCAGATCTTGAACTTGATGTGCTGGACGGAGGAAAAATTATCTGAGTTACTTTGACAGGGACCGAATTGTGATGGTGAGATGACAGCAGGTCTTGTGTGGTGTTCCCGGACACAGTGGTCTGTAGCTAAGTGGAACAAGGAAGGTCAACGGGCGACAGGGTCTTGCGCAACCAAGGCTCACTGATGTGTCTAGGACGCAAATGGTAGTATGTCTGATCAGATCCTATAGAAGAACTATGGCAGAAATGACTGAAAAATGTAATACTGACTTTGATTGACAGCTGCCAGACATACAGACACACACAGTGCATTGCACCTTGCTGTTCTACTTGTCTGTGGCTACACAGCTGCAGAGAGTGCCCATGCTGACCCCTGTCCACCATCTGGTGAAGGGATAGTACCAAGTTACACTATGGGAGTACGATCCATGGAGGACTCACTATGCAACTCACAGGACATGCTGCTGATGTCTTGCTGTCAGACACCAGACAACATTCAGAGGTTTTTCAGAGTCCATGCCTCAACTGGTCCGAGCTGTTTTGGTGGCACAGGGGGACTTAAATAATATTAGGCAGGTGATGTTAACATCACACCTTGTGTTTAAGCACGCTGTGTTGAGGATTATGTTGCCTTTCAAAATCACCTTTCCAGCTTGTGAATTATCAGATCTTGCAACCAGCCTATAGAAAACTGCATTGGTTCAAAGTCTGTAGATCTCCAAGATCTTGAATAAAGTGTATGCTGCCAGTCAAAAATGAGATATTTTACAATATCTGGTTAGGGGAGGTAATGCATTAATATGCAACAATATGTTGCCACCATCCCCAAACATGCAACACCATGTGACATAACTGCACATTCTTTTTGGCTTGTGCCAACTGTCCTGTATGGAAGCATCATCTGCTTTTGTTGTGTTCATTCATTCATTTTATTCAGATTTGACCTTTAATTTGTCATCTTACCTTTACACAATGCAGGGGCATACTGATACACATTTCCTTTATTATTATTTTTAAATAATATTATTATTACTCTATATTATTAGAGTAAGGCTGAGATGTCCATAAGGAGAACATGAACAGATATTACCCAGAAAACATAGAAACTTACTTAATAAATGTTTTTTGAACTTGAATTTTTTTTTTATTTTTTTTTTAAGTTAAAATTGTATGGTTTTTTTTTCTTTCTTTTTTTTCTTTCCTGTCTGTCTTGTGTAGATTTGAGAGCTTCTCCCAGCTGTGGGAGTTTGTTATGAGGTGCCTCCTGTGGAGCAAACCATTCCTGAACTCGGCTGTGCTCTGCGTGGCCGCCGGACCGACCCATTTATCCAAGCAGGGGGATCAGTTCACGCAGGTTAAACTGAGAGACTGAGGAGTATCTGTTCTTAAATGAAACAGATGTTTTACAGCCAAAACAGTCAATGCTTGAGTCAGTGTTATTATTTCAGCATCAGACTGTTTGGTGTTGGAATTTCTTTTTGTCAGTTAACATACTGTAGATGGTTTTAAGTATTAGGTTGGGACAGTGAATGAGATCTTTACAAGCCTTATAAATGTTTATCTGACATGTTATCTGGACTAAATGGTTTGCTCTTCCCACTGCGTTTATTAATCAATTATTTTGGCTAAAATAATGTTTTCATGCTTTTAAATTGATTTTACACAATTTTCCAATAAATGGCTTTAACTGTCAATGGCTGACTCTCCAGTCTGTGTGATTATTTATCGTGTGTGGCATTTTTGTGCATTTTTGTCATGTCAAATTATACAGTCCACAGACGGCAGAGTTGGAAGACTGACAGTGTCATAAACAAAGTGGCCCTGATTTACTCTGGCTGAGCTGCGGAGAACATGAAACAGTGACAAGCTGACAAAGAAGAGGAGAAACAGTTTACGGTATGAGAAACAGTTTACGGTATGGTCATTCTTAAGCAGTTTATGACTACAGCGAGGAGTGGAGATCAAAAGCGCAGGATTATCTTTTATACATATATTAGTGTAAGAGTGATGTCTGTCTCAGTTCAATGATGTGACAGTCTGATACTGACCATTAATAAACATCAGATATGAGTGAGTAATAGTCGACTGTAAGCAGTATCATGCTGTGTGTCAGTCTGTAGTGTCACTTTATGGTTTCAGTGCTGTTATCCCCACCTTGAGAATCAGGCACGTGCAGAAGAGGTGGCTCTGGGGGCCCCTGCCCTTTTCTCAAATCAATGAAAGGTGCCCCTCTCAACATTTATTAACCCTCTGGGAGCCTAAACCGCCCTTTATTACTGATGTCTTGACTTTCTTGGTATACAGTATAAGCACTTTTTAAAATTCATTACTGGATGATATAAGCAAGTGGTGTTTTGTTTTTTTTCTCAAACATGCATTTAGTTACCATGTTCAATGTTTGCAGCTCAATAAACAATTCCTGTTATTGACCTTCAGTCAAGTGAAGAAGAGTTCAGAGATATTTAAATATGGTATTTGTCTGACTTCAGCAATTTCACATAACAAATGACACCATGACATTGAGTCTGAAACATTTTCATTGCTCACAGTCTTCCTCCATCTGAGAATAGATAAAAATACCATAGAAAATATGATGCATAACACACTACTACATACTACATTAAAGTTAGTGTAAAATATTCAACCCTGTCTCTATACAACTAAACTTTAATCACAAATACATTTTTGGGGGAACGTAAGTGCAATCGGATTCCATTTTATATGTTGACAATTTAAATGGCAAGTCACAAATATGCTGATACTGAACATACCAGTAGAATGTTCTCAAACTTAGATTTTTTTTTTATTTCAGCAAAATACCTAATCTTGCAGGGCAACATCCACTTTTGTGACAACAGTCTTACTTCAGCAATTGAAGTTAAAGTTAGAGAACATTTATGGTCATGGTTTATGAAATCTACCAGTGCAGAGCTGAAGCAGCAGGGCCAAATGCTGAGGTGGCCCTGGAGGGTGGAGATCACTTTATATGACTAATGCCTTATAAGTGGGCCAATACAGCCAAAATTGTCACAGTAGTTATTGCTGTATTTTCTACCCAAGCACTGCTTTTTACTTACAAAGACTATTATTTTTCTATTATTTGTAGTCACACTAGCATCAAGGCATAGAGATACTAGTTTCAGTGAGTCCTCCACAATGTGGATCATCAGTGTCTGTACAACATTTCATTTTGGTTAAATCTGTGTAGTAGGTGAAATATTTCAATCTGGACCAGATGATGAGTACTAAGGACTTTGGTGATCCCCTGACTTTTCTCTAATGCCACAGAGAACTTGACATTTGGGGTTCACACTAAAATGTCTTGCCAACTGTTGGATGGATTACAGTGCAATTCCATGCAGACATTTATAGTCTGTGTAAACTTGAGTCTCTGACTCTTCCCTGATTCCTCCTAGTCTTGCTAGAAGCTGAGACATTTTTATAGTGCAATGATACCGTGTGTGCTGCCATAGAGGTTTTTACTTGACAAAGTTAATATCATGTTTATTTTCCCACCACTAAAAGTTCATGTTGCATAAGTCAAAATCTCTCTTATGCATTTTTCTTTCTGTAACCATCCTCTTTATGCACCAAGGAGAGCTGCAGGCCTGTGGGGTATGACTCCCATGGATGGATATGCATAGGTGGACCACATCAGACTCACACTGGAGAGGCCTATTAGGCATGGACCCAGGGACAAAGGAGGTCGGAGGGTCCACAAAAAGATGACTTCAAAAACATATGGTTTCCTTCCAATCATATCTAGTGCTCTTCATTATATAGACAGATGAAAAGATGATGAATTATTCAGCTGATTAGGAGCAGGTTTGTATACTTATGTTGATGTGTGTTCCTGATGTGAGTCACCAGAGTCACTTAAGGAATCCATTGATCTTTGTATCACAGTTAATGACAACAATAATGTCAGTTCCTGTGGTATAGTGTGAATGCATAGCTGCTGCCTGCACAAGGTGAGAAAGGATACAATTGCCTATTCTCTGGGAAACCAGTCTCGAAATAGGAGGGCCTATTATGTGAACACTGCTGTTATTATTGCCATTGTGCTCATACAATTCAGGAAAACTGAGTGTAGCACAGAAGTCTCTTTTCTCAGAGCCTCAGCTCCTTTGGTGAGAACAATGCAGTCATGTCAGGAGTGCAGAAGAAGAAGTGTGTGTGTGTGTGTGGGGTAACTGATGTTTACCTTAGCCCGCTATGCCAGCTTCCTGCTTTTATGCCATGGCCATGTTTGTCTAGTATTGTTCTGACACAATGTCGCTATTCAACATGCCCTCAGACCGTCAAAGCACTGCAGCAAGGTCTGAAGGTTCTGCCAGAAGTTGGACACATGACGTGTGTCTAGAATAACATATTCAACAAAAGAGCCAGTATACATACATAGATTCAGCAGCACGACCATTTTCATTCATACTTGTGTTGAGACAGGTTGTTCTGGGTCCAAGTTTTCTGAACCAGGATCAAAGATATCTTTCTCTAAACCACATAAATCCCAGACTGTCAGTGAGATTACCGCTCTATTTATTTATTTACAGCTGATTTGAGACCTGGGCATCTCCAGAGGTGTGAGGTAGCATCACGGTGTTGACTTTAAAGATAACACTAATTATATAAAGACAGCCTTAAAGATTTGGTGACATGGAAAGACGATACTTCAAAGTCAGATTTGTTGTGTGGTGTGAGCACAAAATGAAGACAGCTCTCAGATATATAAAGCTTTTCATACTTAAATTGGTCGGAACAAAACTGTCAGATTAGGTGCTGTTATTTTCTGCTGTAACAGCCACAACGCATATATCTATAGTCTTACAAATAACTCAATAAACTGCCTGCTGTTCATGTTTGAAGTGGATTGTCAGAAACGCTTTAAGTAAAAGGTTTCACCAGGTTGATGGTCAGTAGAGGTATCAAAGAGAAGGGGGCAGGGAAAGTAGCGTGGAGCAGTAGCAGTGGGGTCAGGTTGTTTTACATGGAAATGTAGCTTACATGTGTTTTTGCGTGTATGACTTTTAATTATTCAATTCAAGACAAAAGTATACATATATGTGGGGAGTCAAAGATAACATGAGGTGAAAAGCTTAGGTGCATGCAGGTGTTCTAGGAATTGCACAGTGTATGCAGTCATGCCAGTGTTCTCTACAAACAGGTAGGTGGTCCTATCATTTTGTACTCTCACTGAAGAGGTACAGGAGGTATTAAGAATAGACAGAATAATGCAACCTTAGCAGTTGTGCAGATATTTTTTCTCTCTCCAGACAAACCTCTCCTAAAATGTATGTTTCTATGCAGTGAGGATATGTCGATCATCACAGTGACCTATAGAGCAGCAGGGGAATCTTTCCACTCACTAACATAACACACTGGTTACATTGAGATGTGGAAGAAGAAGAGGAAAGGAAGATGGAACCAAAAAAACTAATAATAATTGAAGTGTGATTACAGTTCCTCTAGAGGCTACAGTTTATTAATGTGTCACTTCCAATAAAGCTCTTGCTATTCTGATTTTGGTTGTCATGGAGATCTCAGTCGCTCCTGAGATGGAGGCAAAGGTTACAGTGCCAGTGCATGATTCCTGCTGCACAGAGATAGATTGTAATTGCATTCCTGCCACTCAGTGTTTCTTATTGTAGGAAAATACACTTTTCTGTTTTATTTATATATTTTAATAGCCAGTACTTCTTAGAAACATCTCATAGCCTCAAGTGAAAATTCATCCACACAAGTATTTATTATCTCGTAAGGTACTAGCCCTGTGTTTGAATGTATTGGGTCATTATTTTTCTTGTCATGTCCCCATTATAACAAGATATTACAGTGTATAGAAATGTAACACAAGAAGAGGAGTTCAAATATGCAATCACCAGTGTGTAATATGGGAGGGCACAGCTTATCAGTCAAAGCATCTCCGAGCAAATTTCGAAACGATGGTTTCAAGTCATTATCAGGCTGTTTCACTCTCCTTTCTGCCTGACTGACATGCTGGTATTATACGGCTTTCTGCCTCTATGACAGCTAATATCAAAGATTTTATCAGTGTTGAGTGTGTGAGGAAAATCGGTTCATGTTCTACTGAAAACACTCATGCTCGTGGACAACTGTCACCTCATCCTTCTCTGTGACACTATTGTTTCAATGGCCACATAATGATTCACTGAAGAGGCTCATTCACAAGAAGCCAGTCAAACAGTGTTAACTCTCAAAGTAGACATGTTGAAAAAAAGTCACAGAGCATGTGTATTATTAATCCCAGGACTGGGAGTGCAATGCATTGTCTGGCAAGTAAAACTGGGTTAGCTCAGTTTTACTTGCAAATAGTATCTCTTTAAAATCTTTGCATGGATTAAATGGAGAATACAAGACAACTTTTGCCTTCTAACAGGCAGTTTAGAGCATGCTACAAAATCCTTTTGTATATAAGCCTGTTCTGTTGCTCAACCAAAGTCAGCATGGTGCTATGTGAGATCTGGCACTAGACAATATGTGTGTGATGTGTATTGGTACTGGGTACTTGGATGTGTTGCTTCTTTATATTTGTGTCGGTATGTTTGTCTTTTGGATGGAGGTGCCTTGGGGAAGCTTGTGAACTGACAATAAAGGAGCGTTGTATCACGCTGTGTGATGTTGTATCGCATCATACTGTATATATCACAAAATATTGTCTTATATCGTATCATGTCATGGGATCATTTAGGATTAATTTATGTATTCATTACATTCTTGCTGTTTTCACACTTATAGAAAGCTTTGAGTGTGAAAAACACACTGACACCCCAAGATTAAAGAAGGTGAAGATGAAAGAGACTCAAACTCAGATATCACTGTTACTTGTTTTTTAAACATCTAAGATTTTATTGTTTGCTATTTTACTGGATTCCCACTGATTGGAATTTATGACAAGAGGATTACAGAAAAACACCAGACTGTAAAAAAGCAGCTGTAGTTAAGGCATCAACCAAGCATGTTGGCAGGCAAATGGTGCTATTAATAACCTGTTCGTAACATTATTTCATCAAATAATGTTCCAATCCTCCTTTAATTCCCTTTTTTTAACCTCTTTTAAAATGACCTCAAAATCATCAGTGTCCTATCTGATCAAAACAGCCCTCCTTGGATGCCCAAAACAGAAATTACAACATTTTCTATTTCTAGTACATGAGCAGAGCAGGGATTATGCAGGACTGATGTGCAACAAGCTGGCATGCATATGGGTGGAAATGTGTTATCAGACTTGCTTTGGGAGTGAAGTCACATCCTACTTCTGCTTCCAGCCCAATCAGATAAGAGCACCCACTTTGAGCCCCATGGGAGTTTTTCTCACCAGGAAGTCACACAATGGGAAAACCCATTAGCTTTCACATCTGGGCATGTCAGCCTTGTCTAAGGGTCCAAAATAAGCATCCATTACAATTTGTAGTCACAGATAATTTTTGGCTTGTTAGTTGTGGTATTTCTTTTCTGTAGTCAGCACTACCTGCTAATGCTGAACACACTGGAAAAGTCATCAGGGGCTTTTTGTTCCTTGGCCACCTGTGTGTGTAACTGCTGTTTTCATCACAGCTGGTTATTCAGCATGTCTACTAGGAAGGAAGCGTAATTGCTCTTTGTAAATCATTTGGTGCTCTGGTGATGGACAGGAATGCTTTTAGGCTAAAGTTTGTGGCACACAGAGCTGTCTAACAACTGATTGATTTTGTTAAGGGACAGTGTATAAATTATAGAAGAGGGGGAGTTTTGGATATGGGTAGCATGGGGTTATTGAGGAATGTCTCATTTCTGATTTATATTTTATTTAACTCAATATACTGTAGCCAGTATGTCAGCTGTGATCTCTATAATTATTAGTGATTGAATGTTGTCTCTCCAGAGACAACCCTGTCTCCTAGAAATCACATTCCCATGCAACCAGACTGCAAATGTGATTACAATTTTGAAGGGAATGCGATGCAGTAGATGGATGCAACTTTTTTTTTTTTTTAAAGCCCCACAATTTTTAACAGAAAGTGAGTCGCAAGGATGTAGTCGTGGTGGATGGCTGACTTTGATTCGAGAGTTCTGTATGTGATTGTGTTTAGGCAACAAAAGCACTTTGATTAAGGTGGCCAGGATGAAAATTTATTTCTGATTCACATATTTAGGGAATCTGTGAGTAGTATGGCGAAGGAGTGGGATATTTTCCTTTATGAGGTCAGCACCCTAAGATTGGGTAAAAATTACATCAGTCCAGGCCACACAATCATTTACAAGCCCTCTCACTTCTGCAAACGGAAATAATAACTGATCATCATCTACCATCAAGGCTTTGCTTTAGTGCTAACACTAAAAGACTGACTGTAGGGAGCAAAAGTCATTTTTGAAATTTTTGGAAAATGGTCTAACATCATTGTTTATCCAATTATTAGGTTTGTAGTGGCCCAATTTCCCAAGAGCCCCGGAGTGTTCACGTTCTACAGGCCATGACTCGACACAAGAGGCAAGTCCATGAGCTAGTTGATGGGTCACAGTAAGTCTAGATATCTCTGTAATGACAGTGGCACAGAGAGGGCTGAAGGCGTTTTTAGAAAGCAGAGATTAAAGCTAGAATATTAAAATAATGACTAGAAGATAATGTTGGTAAGTTTTATGGATGTGGATAAAACCATGTGATGGTGATGTTAAGTACTCATTCTGCAGCAGTTGTTTCATTCCATGGGAGCTGTAGTTTTTCACATGGAACATTGTTGATTAACTTTATTAAAATCACCAAGGTTTCAGCTTCTCTTAGCTTGTGCTGTAGTTGTCGAAAGTTTGTCCTAAAACATAGAACAAACAACGGAAGAAATGGACGTTTGCATTAAGTTGCTGATGCTAATAGAATTGAGGCCAGCCCAGACCTTACAGAATGACGCTATTATGATGCTATTAAGGCATGAGATTGCTCGTTACATCTAAGGTAACATTAGAAGGAAGGAGCTGTATTATCTAGGTGGCATCTCTCTATCAGAGATATCCTGTCAACCAAAGTGCACAAATGGAAACCATCATAATACAGTCAGTGAGATAGCATTAGCTGTGCATAACGACAGGCTGAAGTAAAGGGAAGGGTCCAAAGGACATGAGAAAGCCCAGGTCTTTTTTAACAAAATGAAATGAAACATTCAGCAAGCCTCCCAAGTGCAATATGTGGCAACATGATACATTTACTTCAATAGGCATTTGTATTCTAATTAAGTTATCATTACAATGTGTCTGCTCAATTTGTAATTCCAATTAATTTGACCCAATTTATTTATGTACCCACATGCTGAGCCTTCAGATACAACAAGACAGCAAAAAATGCCCTTGTAGAACCTGATTATAAAAGCTTTGCATTATTTTAACACTTCAGTTGAGGCTACGGTGCAAAATTCTTTATGTGATACAAAAAATGGCTGTTTTTAGTTACGAAAATGAGGTTCTACATACAGTGTAATGTACAGCACACTCATTCAAAGCTTCTCAAAAGGACCAGAGGGATGAGCTTCAATTCCATGCTTCAGTTTATCAGTGATCAAGCCTGAGTTTTAGGAGAAGTGACAGACACATCACTCATCCTACAAACACCATCTCTTGAATATGTATGCTCAGCTAAGCTTGTTAACATTCCCATCTAATCCTGACCAGACAGGTGAAGTGCACATGTGGAGCCTTAGCTACCCCATGGAATAATCAAACAGCTGAAGAAAGGTCACCAGAGTGACACGGATGGGAGACTGACATTCTTGGTCAGCACTGTTTCTCTCCCGCAATTGCCCTGATAAGCAGTATACAGTTCCCGATGAATTGCTTTAATAATTCCCTGTCTGCTCAGTGCAAATAAGCTCTCAGCAGGCCACAAGCTGTTTATGGCCATCGTTTTTGCCAAGTGATTTATTCTACATCAATTTAGGCCGAAACATTTATCACAGCATCTGTCACGGGCAACTTGAAACTGGTGGCTTGTTATGATGTCAATACTTTAACAGTCTTATTAGTGTGTGAAAGGCATAATTTTAAATCCCATATAATGCAGAGTTAAATTTAGATCCTTCAACATGATGTTTGTGCAGGATGTTTTCCTTCAGAACCTTGTGGCTTTATATGTCTCAGCTGGTAGATGATGCACAGGAATAAAATGGGTTCTTTTATCTTCCGTGCAAATTGAATAAATAATTTTTTTAGCTTGCATTAGACATAAAGCTGCGTGACTTATCCAGTTAGTACAGAGATCGTCTTAATTGCTCCTAACTATGAATTAAACTGTACTAAATGTAGAATAGTATGAGACAAGTGATAAATTATTACTCTGCATACTATTGATGTTACACACCAGTGCTCAGGCTAAGACTGTTGCCCAACTATTACTCAACACATTCTCCTGCCACTATTGTCAGATCATGACATTTCCCACAAAATGTCAAATGTTGACACTTCATAAGTCCTTTGGCATCACACATGGACAACAAAGGTTCCCTTTGGTGACAGCATTTGATGCTGTTGGAATTATGGCAGCAACATTCATAAAAGCTCGGTTACAGTTGTGGAAACATCAGTGTTTGGTTGAGTTTAGGCACAAAAAATAACCTCAGTGTTTAAGTTTAAGAGAAAAAAACACTTAAAAGATCAGCAATTGTTACATTACACATTATCTTGCATTGGACTTGAACTTGTGTCTCTTGTGGGAAAGTCCGTCATTTTGTTGACCCATCCAATCACACCTCCTTCTCCCTAAGGGGACATTTGGCTTAATACACTACATTATTTGTCTAGGCGTGGAACATGAATGGAATGAGAACGGGCTGCATAATCACATAACATTATGTCAGTACCAAAGAAACTTTTTAAACTGAGTTGGTTTTCACCAGACATGCATACAGCCAAAAATGTTTATACACACATGCCATCACAACTCAGCACAGTACACTGGAAACTACAACAAACTAATAAGTGGTTTGTCAGTGGGAAGCTTCAACATAAAGCAGCAGCAGAGGACACTGATACAGATGTGCAAAACACATTTGCAAAACCAGTCCTCACCCTTGAAGTTTTCTCTCTTATGAAAAAACCATGTTGGAAAAGACTTTGAACAAAGTACAAATCTCGTGTTTGTGTGCTTTGTGGAAATGTGTGTTGAAATGAGATGCCTTCTTCTCTTCTTTATAGTTTGACATTTTGCTCACTACTGCCGCTCCAGAAGTGCCGAGAAGCTTGATTGAATTGGCTATTCCCTTTCTGATCGCAGGATGCAGTAGTGAGCAATGGGACAGATGATGCTGAATTCAAAAACACAGTAAGACTATTTTCTGCTTATTTTCTGTGGACCAAAATGATCGCACAAACTGTCTCAAAGTGCTTTATTCTGTTGGTATGGCATAGCATCAAATAACAATTTATTTTAATTTATATATTTTGTCAACATCACCTGGAAATTTTTGCAAGTTGATGAGTTTCTGTTCTATGTTGCTGCCTCTACTTTCTACAAATTTTTTCTTTGCACATGTACAAAATCCTGCTTATGACTGCAGGTTAGAAAACGACTAAAGACACAATGACTAACCTTACACCTACTAACTTCATCTCAACTGTAATCTTAGCTTGTCTTAGTGCTAAAATGCATTGATTTTTCCCGACCCAGTGTGTTAAGGATGCATTGTTCATTAAAGCCACGCAGTACATGACGACTTAAAATAAGCTTTTATGGCAACGATCTTACATATGCACTTCTGGAATCTCTTTTGATTTTGTCTGCTGTGTGATCCCCCTGGGTTCTGAGCTTTAAAGCCCATTTTTGTGTGTCAGTGCATGTTCTTGTGTGATGTGCTGTGTGATGGTCCATAGGAATGAAGGAGACACACAATCATCATTGTATGTGTGTGTGTGTGTGTGTGTGTTTGACCTCTCTGTGTCTGTTCCACACACTGATCCGTGGCACTTTATGGGCGGATCATCATCAATCATAAATGAAAAGTTGTCTTTTTTTTCTCCCCCTGTCCCTCCCAGGCATTTGACCTTTCCCAGTTTTTCTTAGAGATTTCTCCCTACTGTGACATCTTAATAAAAGATAACGTGATGACTTCTTGGTGATGAGGGAGAAATACCCTCCAGAGAGTGCACATATTACTGTATAATTATTGGCAGCCTGGTAGCTCAATGGGATAAGCATCAGACTGGGATGCAGAAGGTGGCAGGATCCAATCCCAGCCCATCCCCCATACCTGTTGTGTCCTTGAACAAGACACTTCCCCGGGTGTAGACAAGTAGACTCGTACTAAAAGAAAGATTTGGCGAGAAATACAGTACATTTATTTGATGGAAGTGTGCACAATGTTAAACAGTGATGAGACTGATTAGACCCCATCATGACATCACTTTATAAAGGCATTCAGGGCATGAGCCATGCAGGACTATCTCCCTCTGTCTAGACACAGGTTGAGATGAAGAGTAAGGTGAACAAAAATAGCTGAGGATCAGCATGGATTATGCAATGTGCTGCAGGGTTTGTGATTAGTGAAATTCCTGGACCCACTGGGCAGCTGGTTCCAATTTAAAGTGGTTCTAGAGAGTGGAGGTGGTATATTATCACCTTTTAAAGATGACCAACATGTTAGCAATCAGTTGCTTATTTACACATCCGGATGTTAGCGTGTATGAAGCAACATTTTATTTGGTCTCTGTCAAGTCATGTGGGAAAAATCAGGCTCTTTATGTGCTCAGTTTTCCACTTTGTTCACCAACCAGTCGCAAATGATGTGTGCCTACTGCTTGGAGCTGAGCAGGTATAGTATGCTATTTAAAGAAATGGAAGTTATTTTTCTCTGTGAACTAAATCTGAATTAGTGCTTTAAAACTGTTAATAATGCCTCAGTTGTTCCAAAGCAGGGAATTAATTACCAGATGTGTTACAAAAGAATATTTTCATAATTTTGATTAACACATGTTAACATGATATACTTGCTCATGCAGATTAATTGCATATCAGTTTAATCTTTTGGATAAATATTATACAGTGAGAGCAACATTTTCTTTTTTTATTTAACCTTTATTTATACAGGTGATCCCATTGAGACACGTAATCTCATTTGCAAGAGAGACCTGTTCGAGACAAACACAACATCCAGCTACAAACAGACACACAACAAAACAATAAATAACATAACATATCCTTATTGGGCCCAGTGGGCTGATTTTTCCTCCTGAGATGACCTGCACATAACCTGAATTAGCCGCCTTGGCCTCCTCTTTCTTCAGTAGCGTTTCCCTGTGGAGACACTGCTACCTGTTTGCCCTGTCCCGCAGAGAACTGGCCTGCTGTGGCCTTATTCCTGTGGAGGAGTAGCGCCGGAGAAGCTGGCAGGGCTTCGCAGCTCCGACGTGCCGGGGGCCAGACATCAGCTCTTCCCCCGAGAAAGCTCTCAATGTTCATGGAGAACCTGCTGGGGCTGTGCCCGTACTCCCTCTCTTCAGTTGCTCTTTTCCCCCTCATGGGAGTAATCCTGGCTTGGCAGCGTACCAAAGCTTAGACAAGAGTAGAACTTGTTTTTTGAATGTTCAGAGGACAGGGATTAATCTGTACCTGTCCAGCTCCTGTCTTTTTTTATTATTATTAGCAGGCTGGAGATTGAAATGTAGACACAAAAGACAATTGGGGAAAGCAAAGAAGCAGCAAAGTGGTGGACACTAAGCACAAAGTGAGACAGAATGAAGCATAGAAATCAGTAATAAGATGAGCTTCTGCTGTAACCAGCATATTTCACTGATGCATCAAGTGAAGGTCAATCCTCTCAGCTTGCTCCTGTTGCAAACGAAGTTAAATCTGTCTTAGTCTAATCTAAAAAGCCTAGTATATTACCAAAGTTTCACACTGAGAGCTGTAAGGCTCACAATAGATGATAGAGGACGGGCAGAAAATATAAAGGCCATCAAAGCTTTATGTAACCATGGCTGAATGTGGTCAGTGTTGAATCTCCAAGGTAACTTCAGGAGGATAAGACTAACACAAGAGATGAAGCTTCTTTATTATAGTCTCATCTGACACAGACTTTTTATCACATCAGTCAGGCCTCTAGTTCTCACTGATTTCATACTCATACAAGTGTGACGGCATGCAAACATTCAGATAGTACAAATTCACATGAAACGGAAGGGGAGAGACACAGGGTCAGCGTGACTGCCCATCCATAAATCCATGTAATGAAACAGGCCTGTGATGTGGAGTCACAGCATGCTCCTTTCTGATTGGTCAGCCCATCAAAAAAGGGGGCAGCCCACAGATTCTAACCTTGTCCTAACCTGACATTAGCTCTCCGTGACTATTAGATCCGTTACGAAATCCTATCAAATATATTGCCATCTCTGGGCAGAACTTCCCACCTGCAGTCCGTCATCATTAAGTCTCTGGGTGAACATACCCTGTTTGCGTCAGCATTTGTGAGAGCAGGAATCAGCACGATGCTGAGCCAGGATTAGGGCTGCCGCGGGATGGTGGGAAACATCAACAGGAATTCTACTCCAGTGATTTCCCAAGGCTGTAAGTTTTAAGTTTTAAGCCCAGACAATAAAATCATGTTTATGCGTGGAAGTGTTTATGTGCGTGTCCACAGATGTGGAGAGAGAAAGTATGTAACAAAAAGTTGGAAAAGAAAACTACTTCTGAAAACGGGTAGGGTCTGTCAGTTGACGTGCCCACAGAGAACACTGACGGACGGAAGACTCTTAATGTTCCAGTATTTAGCAAAAAGAGTTTTTATTTCTACACTATAAAATCTATTAGTTTAATTTTACACCAGTTTAGTATACAGCGTTAGCTTTGTGGAACCTATATACTATGGTAAACTATCGCTTTTTCTTTTACGAAAACATGATGATGAAAAGATGATGTTTCTTAAAAGTAAAAGTGAAACTCCTCAAAATGTGACTGGAAAGTGTTATCTTGTGATAATGAGACACATTTTCTCCTCATCTTCGGAAAACAGGTCTTGTTTTTTTGTGAGAACAAGATAATGAAATGTTTAATAATGTCACATTTACAAACGATTTACTTGCGATCAAATGAACGTAAACACTCATTTTGATTTTGATAAATTATCTCATTATTTATTTATTTAGCTGTCCGTTCAGAAAAAGAAGAGAACACATCCAGTGGTTGTAGATTATCTTGGATCTGTGTTGGTCTTCAGTGGGCAGAGATCTCTCCAACACTGGAAAGCTGCACCGATGTTCACGTGGGTCTCAAAGACTTCACTTCAATGTTCTTCTGACCTTCTCGTTTTTGGTTGTTTGGCTCTGTAGTAGCTGTCAGAAGTTATGGAAGAACGTGTTTTGTGCACGCACATGGGACGGACAGCTAGGTGTATTTAGTTGAATTTGATAAAAATCTGAATGAATTACAATCATTTACCTGTAAAAGATAATCAAAAAGAAAAACTAAGGAAAATGTCAAAGGGCAAAAATATGTCTATTTACATTCAGTGTTTGTCCAATTGTGGCACAGCTGGTCATCCACAAACCTCCAGTTCCTGGTCACATGTCAAAGTGTCCCTGGACAAGACACTGAACCACGAACCCTTGGCGTCAAAAATGCAGCTGCCTGTCCACTGGAATTTCCCCAAGGGGATTAATAAATTATCCGTTATTTTCATTATTATTAGTCACCAAAATGACTTGTATCACCAGGTTTGAACTTAAAATGCATTAAGATGAAGTCCCGATGGAATCCATTTGTTACAATCTTTGGCATTTCCACAGGCAGTGTCCATTTACTTTGGCTTGGAGGAGGTCTTAACAGTAGATATGAGCAGGCTTTCATAGCCTGCTCATATCTTCCTGTTTTGAAACAGGCTGTCTAAGAATCTCATTGTTGGTCGTCTATTAATTACTTCTCTTGTTATTATGTGTTTAAATGTCTTTATTGTTTTGAGTGCTCTTTTGCTTAGATTGGCTTTAATTGAATTGTTTTTCTATTGGTCTGATTTAATTTTCTTGCCTGATTTCATTACATTTATCACTACTTTACTTCCATTACTAATATAAGCACCTTGTAATTGTGTTTTGATTGCTACAAAGTTATTACAACCTCCAGCAAACACTGTGAGACTGAGTTGGTGTAACTCCATCCTCTGTTCCCAGTCTAAACCTGCCGCATGTGAATCATTCCTGCACCTGTGCCAAGTTATTACAGTGGGAAGAGCCACAAATACAATTATGGTAATGGGGCGCAGACAGTGGAGAGGATAATTGCACATTTTTTGGATGAACATGACTTGACATCAGAAATGGAGTCCCAGTCCACATCTGCTTTCTTTTTTTTTTCTCAGCCCAAATGAGACAACTTTGATGGAGAAGACAATAAAATCTCAGCATCAGCTCTGTGACATGAAGGAGAGCATTTATCAATTAAAGAGGAGCTGACTCTTCGTCTTCTTATTTATTGATATTAGGACCTGTGTATGTTTGTCTATAACTGTCTCTGCGCTGCCAAGTCAACAACTGTGAATGAAATATACCACAATAACAACAAATCAACATTAGAATGGAGTAGAACTTGACACAGAATGAAAGGAAAAAAATGGGTCTGGTGTGGCTGGCAAAGGCCCATCTCTAGCTCACTTGCAACCTGAGTTTGTTTCCTTTGATTCAGCATTCAAGGAAAAAACCATTAGTCAATCCCGGAGAGGCAGGACACCACAGGAGTGAGTTATGTCTTGCATCATTTTCCACAGAAGCAGGACAGATTAGTTTGCTACACCACTCACTGTGACTATGTAGTAGACTGACATGTTAAAATATGGCGTAAGCCTCCTTTTTTGACTCAGCACAGGTGTTGTCTGGAAAAGATAAGGATATATTAGTTCATTTGCTAATCATGTTACAGTTTGTTTTATAAGGCTTTGAATTGGTTGGGAGAGGAGGGGAATTTAATTATTATCAATAAAAAACAGGAAAGCTATCCTATATTTCTGGACTCGATAGTATGATAGGCTCCAGGTGTAATGTCTGTAATAAGGTTATATTTCCCCTGTAAAGAACAATGGCATAATAAGATGGTAGTTTCACTACTTTTGCTTCTGCCATTCTTTTCATGTAACGAGACACAAGGTTGTGGGCATCTGTGTCTCAATTTTGGTCTCTTTGGTTTCAGAATCATTACACCCCTACTGTATATGCATTTTAACCAAAAATACCCATGAATACTCGCAAACCGCCAACCCTTGAGTTAACTGTACGTACTGTGCCACTGTCACGCCCAAATATACCCATGAAAACTATAATAAAAATCACATCATGCTCACAATTGACCACTATTGCTATATGCATCACAATATAGCAGCATGGGAAAACTTTAATATACCTGACATTTTATTAAACCAGTCTCCAGGTTGGACATTTATGAAGACAAATTTGTTAATATGACAGCAAATAAACAAACTATGGCAAATTTCACCAGTTCTATTACTACTATGGCAGCAGCACACACTAGGAGATTGTTTTTTTTCCCTTGTAAACAAGGCTGAGGTCATTGGCTATATACACGTCTCCAACCAATAACACTCTAGCAAGCAAGAAAAAAAAAACCCAAAAAGGTCCTCTTCACTCTGCACACTGAAAGACTAACAACAAGCCTGAAAGCAGGCCTTTTTGTTGCAGTTGTAAAGAGAAATCTCAGACCCCCTCACGATTTTATTGCCACTGTATCACTTACAGTGCCACACGTTTGTGGGGGTGACTTTCTCAGACAATTCTAACCTGTGTCTGAACAAAGGCCAGGCCTCAACTCTGCTGGGTCCTGTTCAAGCTCTTTATTTAAAGCTGAAATATTGAGATGCTCTCATTGCCAGAAAGTAAAAGGCAAAACACTCAGGAGGGATTAAAAAATGGGGGCATGGCCATGACTACAAAGTTTACTCATTCCCTGCTGGGTTTATTTCTGCCAAATGCAATTTTTTATCATATTGAAACGAGTGGGGGCCAAAATAGGAAGGCATGGCAAACACCTGCAAGTGTGATTATTAATTAAGACGCTTAAAGAAAACCATGGTGGTGTTAATAAGGGCCTACTATACTGACTAAGCAACTGAATGATTAATCGTTTTTAAACAGAGGTTGCAATATATAAATAGTTAAGTCGACCCATCTTCATTTTCTAGCCTTACACAGCTGCCAAGATTGCAGTATGAGAGGCAAGAAGCTTGATATGATGCATATTAAAGACATTGCAACTATAATGTGTTGTTGAGCTTTTGTTCTCCCTGCACAACTATGACATGATTCGGACTCACTTGCAGTTGTTGTTAATGATCATGGTCACAAATTTGGTATCCTGTGGGCAATGTGTTTTTGTGGCATAAGAAACTGGGAAAGAACTGGCGAGGACCTAATGTGCAGCTCCGATGTAGCCAGTGTTTAGTGTTAGAGGAAGAATTTTACTAGATTTACCATAGCACAGCGGTTCCCAAACCCATTCCTCAGCCCCCAGTGCAGGTATGGTTGGAAACATTAGGACAGTGGCCCTGTAGGACCAGGATTGGCCACCCTTGATCTAACATCTAGACACACTTCTCTTTGGCTATGATGTCTCATCAATGGCAGTTAATGCCAATCGAGAAGGTGTTAAGAAAGCCTTTTAAGCAGTAGCACAGTTAGATTAAAAAAATGGGTGATTAACGATGCCAATTGTTTTTCCTGGTCTTACCACAACAGCTGTAGTTGAACTAAAAAAACCTTCAAACCCTCCTTGAATTGGGAAGAATAATGGTTAATTTTTGCACATTGCATTTGCTTTCACAGTCTGCCAGTGTTACCTTCATGGCCTTTGTCATCCTCTCTCTAACCAGCAGACACTTGTTATGGCCTCCACTCCAATTCCCCTCTCAGGCAAATACGCTGAGCTGCTTTGTCACAATGTCATTGAATAGGTTTGATATAGAGAGAGAGAGGAGAGGGAAATCGCTCCTGTGGTTCCATGCACTCATCCTATTTGACTAGGCTGCGGTATGAAACCTCTCAATATTCTGGGTTTTGGGCAGCTGCTTTCCCACATCAGTAGAGACTGAATACATAGAGTTGAGGTCGATGTTCTGACGTGGTTGAAATGCAAATATTTCATGCCCCTGAACTCAAATCATTTCAGTACCTGCTGAACCCAAAAGAGAATATATCTCTCCTTCTTTCCTAACCGGTAGACAGGTAAGTGCCTGGAGCAATCAGAGGAAGCACAGCACAGATCATATTGCATGTTCCACATGTATATACAGAGTTACTCAAGTGGATATTCAAACTCTGAAAACATAATTTTTTTACCAGTGGATCCAAATATCACTTTCAAAGCTTTGGAAATAATTTAAAAAATAAACACATAAATTAGCTTGTAATCAAGTTGTTTTAATATCATCATTTAATTTCACTTTGTGGATTACCAGATTCCCTGATGACTGTGTAGAAAACTAGGCGTTTTAAGGTACACTACTCACAAAAAGTTAGGGATATTCGGCTTCATTCACTTTCATTTGCACTGTGACTATTTGCTATAAGACCAGTTTTCCTTCCTTCCCATTAAAATTGTTTACAGCTTATTTTACTACCTTGTTTACACAAATAGTCGTAATCTAAAATCACAGGTGCAATCACTTTTGTTATAGTGTTCACAGGGGTACTCACCTTTTGGGGCCAGTATTTTCAGTGCACAGAGGTGTGCTGTTTTTTCTTGTATGTATATACATACACTCACAGAAACAGTCTGTGTCACTTGTTTTCCCTGGGTTAAAAAGGGTAAAGTTAAACAACCTTTATATCCGATATCCTGATGTGGTGGTGCAAATGAGGTGGGAACACACAAAGTCACAGACACACATGCAAACAGCGGTAATCAGCTGCCACTGATGACTTGCCTGCCACTCCTCCCCCCAGGTTCCTGACATTGTGAAAATTAATGTCCTCGCATCCATTTCTTTGGCACAGACGGGGCCTCCGAGGTGGAATCGGGGCGCTTCTGCATTTGATTGTGATTTCATTTCAATATTTATATATTTATTTCCTCATCACTCTTTCTGCTGTGTCCATGTATGCTCTGACAGATAAAGAAAGAGGGTGAGAAACAAGGGTGTGGATGTGTGTGTGGAAGATGCAAGGAGTAATCTCTCACGATGTCACTGAGGTAATTTCATTTTTTTATGAGCCATCAAAAGTTTGTCATTTGGCAATCACACCATGTCAGGCTTTCTTCACCTCCTGAGGATTGCTCCATTTTACCATGGCTCACAAATATTCACAGGGAATACAAGAGCTCAGTGAATAGTAATGGAACGCCACAGTATAATAAGAGTGCATGGAGGTGTGTGTGTTCATAGGTGTTCTGCTGTGTTTGTCTGTGAATGTGCCATCCTAAACTATATCTGTATGTAGATACACTAAAAAGTATAGAACACCTGGTTTTGAAGCACTTTCAATCTCGCAAAATGTCACATGCGAAGAGGAATCTGAAGTGGGAAGCTGTTGCATTTTACAAAGTTAAGACATGAATTGTCTTAGCCTTACTTAAACAAATCCTGTCACTCCACTAAAGCCAATCCTTGCAATTTGTGCATGTTATCACTTACTTTGTGAGAGTGTGTTTGTGTTTGTCAGAGTGATGCAGCAAGTGTTTTAACTAAATCTAAAAATATTATCATATTACACAGATTCTTGTTTCCCTTCATTTGCTTTTTATTCATTTAAAGGTGCCATTGATGACTCAGATGAAAGTATCCAATCTTTTGAAGCCTTACAGTGCTTTCACAGTAAAAAATAAAATCGTAAAAAAAAAATGGTACAAAGTCTGGCAGCAAAGTTGGCAAACAGTTACCGTTAAATTACGGTATAATTCCAAATGTTATTTTACAGTAAGTTTCCATTGAAAATTACAGTTTTTTTCCATTGCTTCTCACTGTGATTTTACAGTCTATCATTGGTAGAATTACAGTTGTGCACCATAATAAAATCATTTCAAAAGCACAAATACACAAGTAAACACTTAAATATAAAGATTAATTTACATCATTTAAAGGCATGGCTTCTTTAAAGAACACCACTAATGGGGCAACCACCTACACTTATGGTGTAAATGTCTGTATCTAATAACTGCATCAATAACCTAGATGCAATGTGAAATTCAAAACCATGAACATGACAAATAATAGAACTTGTAACTTAAAGAATGTGACATGAAAAGCAGGAAAATAGAGAAACTATGTTCATATGTCCATCTCTAAAGTACCCAGAAGCCCCAAGACTTCCCACTTCAAGCCCCACTTCTCCCAGGTCACCAAAATAGAGAACAGATGATCTTAACAACTTAAAAAATATGTTTACCTACAGGATCTCTCTGTTGGAACCTTACAGGTTTATTTTGAATACTTTTCTTGCTTTTACTTTGCATTTTAGAGATGTTTTGACGGAAACTAACTGTAAAATAATAACTAAATTAATTTACCATAATTTAATGGTAACTGTAAAGTAATTTAACTCTCAGAACCATTTCAAAACAGCACAACCATGTAAAAAAACAGTAGATTCTTATAATGTAAAATTACACATTTTTACTTTAATGTTACAGAACGTCTATTTAAAAAAACTGATTTACTGTATTTTAATGGTATATGCTTGCAAAACAAAAAAGATGGAAAATATCCGTATTTTTTCTTCTTCTTCAATTTCTGTAAAAATAATTTTTTTTTTACAGTGTACAGGCTTTAGTCTGTTTGAATTAAACTCAAGTTCATTTTCCCCCTTGGTGCATTTCGTTTTCACCAAAACAACCGCACCAACACCCCAAAAAAGAGGTGTTCTCGATTCGAATCATCTAGCGAACTCTGGTGCAGTCCTACTGGTGAGAAAGCATACTGAACCAAAGCAGGACCCAAAAGCAGCGAATCATACATGACTGGAAGGCAGTGGATTCTATGTAGATTTCCTTTCTACACCCAAAACATGCTACGCTACATATTTGGTATTTGGTCTCTGTCTGATCTAGTCCAGTCAGATAGTAGTAAGCTCAAACAATTGCACACCACTTCTCACTGACATTTTCACTCAGACTAAAGTGATGAGCCATGATATTGAAAGAGTCATGATAGACTCCCCTCCATGTTGCTAAACCTGTTCAGAATCTACATTATAATGCTATGCTATAATAATTACCAAATGGTTTCCACTTCCATGCATGGATGACTCTGTTGATTGCGTACAGTGTAGAATCAGCAAAATACATGATCAAATTAGCTGTCGTTACCTGTCTAGGTAAACAGATTTGACAAGGTCAGTTCTGCCCAGCTGCCGACAAGCCGGAAACACTCCTTGATTTCCCAGCACCCTAAACTCATCGGGGACGTCTGGATATTATTGTGCTTGCTGATACTGTTATCAGCAACAGTTATCAGCATCTCATGTGTTAGTGGTAGCTGCTTCAGGACTTTAATATTGACATTTTGTGTGGGTTGAGAGGTTTCTCTATCCTTTTTTGTGGTGCTCTGTGATTGGCCAATTTGAAATAATTGTTGCCTCCAGATTGGACAAGCTGATGACATCACTTCATTTAAACTTCAGTTGACAGTATTATAGTAGCTGTATAGAAGAAGTGCTGCATATGTTGTGTCTAGGTCTGACTTAGCTGGAAATAAGCAATTGAAGGACATTGAAATACCTAAAACACAAGTATGACAGATATGAAAGGTTTTGTATTATTTATAGGTTTATAGGCTCAAATAAAAGATCAGATTACGTTGAGTTTTTTTTTTTCTCAGTTCAGCTGAAGCACATGTTGAGATGACACAGGTGGATCAACTTATCAGAGGCTTGTTCCAGCCATTGCTGAAGTTCCACCAGTGGTCTGCTGAAAATAGCAGAGCGTTGCTATCGCAATGTTCCTGTGATAGTGGAGAGCGTGTTATCAGAACTAAGTTAGTGTCAGAGGATAGTTTAAGGAAAAAGAGTGGTCATAGCTAGTTTCTAAGGGGGCACTGTCGAACAGTTTGCAGAAACTGAATAAATTTTTCTAAAGCATTGGAGCTACTAGGATTATTTTGATGATGATACACAGCATAAATTTACTGATAATGATTCATCTTTTCTGAGACATTAAATCGGTTGGTTGGTCCTGTCCTGTATCTTCACATGCTACCTGGAGACTGTACAGAACATGGCGAGTGGCATAAGCCACACATGTTGCAGAAATGTCACAACAAAAAAACTTTTTATCTGATACAGGTTTATTTATTTTTTAATTTCTACCATGTGGCTGTCTTTTGCCAGTTTATTCTGTCCTCAGGTGCCTGTCCTATTTTACACACACCAAGTTTTTTGATCCCAAAAAGAAGAGGGGGAAAAAACACAAAAAGGACCTGGGTGAGGTCCAAATTCTGCTTTCTAATTGGGTATGTGTCAAAATTTTCTTCCACATGGTACTGCTCAGTTCGACTCTACCTTACCTTATTTTAGTTTTAATTCAGGCAAAAGTAGTGCATGGTAATTGGTACCCTTTTCTTTTCTCTTTTTCCTTTTGGATATCACCTGTTGAGGTTCCAAGTGAGCTGAGGTGATGGCAAAAGGATTGGTAATTTCCTAAAACTCACTCTTTTAATCAGCAGCCTTTCGTCTTCCTGCCTTTAGTCTCCTCTGAAACAACAAAAACAGGCTCCTTGCTGTGACAACAGCTCTGAAGGGGTACTATTTGTGGTGAAAAATTATACAGATACCAAAAGCTAGGAAAGGACAATTGAGTCAAGATGTTTCAGTATATAAACAATTGTTCTAGTTTAGAGATTATTATCTAGTGCTGATGATTACTATTCTAAGCTTTTCCTTGTTGATCAGATGCATCATGTTGCAGCTAGTATTTGTTTTCTTTCTCTAATCAGTTCTGTTTAGATCAGCTTCTTTTTGGATTGGGTCTGATTAATGGTTCTATTCTTGGCTCAGGTTTTTTTTTTTTCTTAAAAACATGTTAAAAATTAAATTAATTAATGCACATCTTTGATCTCCATCACCCTGTACAGTGTAGTAACAAACCATGTCTTGTTCACATGTGAGATGTGCAAGGAGTCCACAGTGCTGATCTACTGTCTACTTTCATCTACTTTCATGTATTTTGCACACATTCCCACCCTCACACATGCAGTTTTCTGCACATGGGCTGGGATTGCTGTTTTCTGCTAATTGGCAAAAGAGCTCAAGAGTTCAAATGTGCATCAGGCATATTGAGGCCTGCTCAGCACCACTGTTTTATCTCCCTCCACCCACTGTGATACAGGGAAAAAAGGGGGGAAAAGAAGTAAAGACAAGCACAAGTAAGATCTAGCCGGGTAAGAAAAAAATAAAAGCTGTCATAAAGGAAGATACAGAAGGAAAATAATCAAAGAAGATTCATTCAATGTGCCTCCAGACTGGAACAAAATAACAAATACAAGAGGGATACAAATCAGATGAAAGACTTGTGACTGTGGCTCATGGTAACCAAGGGGACCCTCTCACAATTTGGCAGAATAAAACAAGCTAACATATGAGCTGAACCATATTGGATTGGGTAAAGTAAAGGTCAGGTCTGGAACATGTTGGCAGGAGAGAGCCCACCTTCAACCTGCTTTCCAGCTTGTTATGCATCAATTTTTATTCGGCAAACATTCCTCCGTGACAGTTGACCTTATCTCAGCACCCTGAAATATGGGCGTCAGAGCACTTGATAGAAAGCAAATTCATTTTATGAGCTGTACTGTAATATGTTGAGTTAATCCCAAGCTAAATGTCAGGTGAAATGCTGGTTGAGGGTTTTTTCCTTCGCACTCTGCTGGTGTTCTAAACAATATGTTCCACCTGATGAGGCTCAATCCATATGCCTGGATTTAATAACTCTCTAGACTCACAACTTTTGTGAGACTGATTTGTTGCTTGTAAAATGTCATTTGTTTCTTCAGCTCATTTGTATAAATCCTGTAAGTGCCACATTAAGATGTAAATGTAACATGTGCAGAAACACCTGGAAATAATAAAGTGAAAGTTTGCATCACAAGTTCGCATTGTTTCAAAAGGCAATCACATGATGACGCTTTCTTCATAAATATGTGTGTGTGTGTTTTTGTGTATGTGTGGTTTTCAAAACTGCACTCTGGATTGCATGATTGCAAGTGTTTGTTAGTATTGGTAGCCTTGCTATCGCATGTTAGAAACATCATTAATAACATTTAAGTACTTCCCCACAGGTCATTTGACATCATTTATCATTGGTCACTAGTGCCTGAGGGCAATTGTGAGCATTTTGGTGATGTTACATCACATTGCATGAAGGTTTAGCAGAATGGGCCACTGCAACTACATGGCCATTACCTTAATGTGATTTATAGGCTCATTATTTTCTAGTTAGAACTGGTGGGGGGGCAGTGGACAAAACACTATGAAACAGAAAACAGTCTCTGAAAAATGCTGAATAATAATGTAATATTGCTGGAAATAATGTATTACTTGACCTTTACTACTAGTCAACCACAGAGAAATAAGAGGCCATGCAAGACTATGATCCACAATTCAATTCAATTCAATTCAATTCATCTTTATTTGTATAGCGCCAAATCATAACAAAGGTCATCTCAAGGCAC
>JAUMHL010000014.1:19537919-19556835 GCA_032362345.1 Sandelia bainsii
TATAGCAGCATAACTAAGAGATGGTTCAGAGTCACCTGAGCCAACTCTAACTATAAGCTTTATCAAAAAGGAAAGTTCACTGCAGAAGAGTGTGTGCCACAGGTCTGAATTTGTTGGCAATTAGATGTCATCCACTATAAAAAATAAGAACAGCAATGTTGCCAGTTTATTTTTTTTCAACTTGTGATCCATGGGCCATCTCTTCAGGTACTCCGGATCCTCCCACCATCCAAAGACATGCATGTTAAGTTAGTTGATTCTAAATTGCCTGTAGCTGTGAATGTGAGTGTGACGCGCCAACATTGTGAAATTAAAACTACAAACACATCTCAACCTGCTTTAAATATAAATGTTAATGCCGAAACAACCATGAGTTAATGTGTGTGTGTGTGTTTTTTTTTAAACACAGTTTTCCTATCTGCTTCAAAAATCCAGTATCCATCAAACTCTAGTCTGATGTAGTCTAGTCTAGTCTGGAAAGAATCCTTTCCAACCAAAGATGGAATGAGAAGACAAAATGAGGAAATCCAAGTCCAACAAGAATCTTCACTCCTTAGAATTACAGTTAAGTGCATGCAAACACCAAGAACACACACATAGTATCTCCTCTGCTGTTATCGTTGGAGCCTATCAGACAGAATAAAGTGGAATTGTTGGCATTTGTTCATTTCAAACAGAGGAGCAGCAGCATGTGCAATTGATGCTCCACAAACAACACGTGTGAAGCAGGTCAGGGGGCCTGGGAGCTCAGGGAGAGTTTCCAGACAAGATGCGTTCGCTTTTATCATCTTCTGTTGTCAGCGAACTTGCAACATCTTTGAAGGCGGAGGGCAGCAATATCTGGAGCAAGTTAACAAGCTGCTCCACTTGACTTGAAATCTAAGTTGACACAGATGTGTCCAGTTGTGTTGTGGCTGTAGGTAACTCTTCACACGTAGGAAACTCTTCACACGTAGGTAGTATTTTTTCAGTGGAGAGTTCTCTGAAGCATTGATGCTTGTGAATGTGTCAAAATCCAAACTGATGTAGAAATTGTAGAATAATTAATAAACACCACTGCCTCTTGGAAGTCATTTCATGTTATAGTTCAACCCATTAATTATTCAGACACATTCTTCCTTTTCATTTATTTATACAATAACCAAAGGTTAACTCCATGAGAATGCATGTGCTCACTGGCATTTCGTGGGATCAAATGCTTATCTTCTTTATCAAAGGAGATAATTGAATAATGTCTTTTCTTTCAAGCTGTGGACCAGTTGACCTCTGTCACCATAACCACCGGTAACAGAATTGGTTACTACCCATCCGCATTTAAGTTCCGCACTGGATCTGTTTTTGGTGAGGAGCCACGAGGGCTCTGCTCCGTCTTAATTAGCGCTGAAGTGTAAGGAGGAGAGGAAGTGCTTCCCTGGGTGAGATATCTTTATTCATAGGGGCTTAACTGTGACTGGCATGGCCTCAAGACATCCCAACCTCTTTCCTCGGGAAGCCCGCCAGATGTTATTGATATTCACAAATGGCTAGAATTTGCATCTTGATGGAAAGGAGAGAGAGGGGAAAAAAACAGCTTGTCCAGATCATAGCAGAAGGGAGGAAGCTGGGTAGGCGAGTTGCCTTGTGTTGAATAAACAAAATTAGTCTGTGGGTAGAGGTTTGTGTGACAGGGAGTTTGACTTTCCCTTCTTCATGGTGATATGGTGCGTTGCAACAGGCTCAATATCCACTTCCATCTGTGGAATATTTTTGCCTGTTTCTTGATTAGTTCGCAGCAGTGGTCGATGGGAAACAGAGATAGGGGCTTGTGAGGGGCGGAACTGTGCATTATGCATGTCTGCCATGCCCCGTGCCATGCTTTGATAGTCACATTTGCTTTCTCTTAGCCCTGTTTGTTTTTGTTGTTTCTCTTGGTCGGGTGGAAAATCCGCAGTGTACGCAGCTGTGGACTGTGGTTGTACGGATGACAAACATGATCCACCCAAAAAAACTGCACACAAAGGTTTTTTTCTGAAGAGCGATCGTCTTGTCGAAGAGAGGAAGAGGAACATACAAGATGTCTAACAAACTAAACTCCCAACCGACTGCGGGCAATCATCCAAATTAATGAGCAATGCATTGACAAGGAGCTCAGTCTGGATGCTGTAATGTCATCCTACTCAGTGGCCAGGGAGGAAAAAAAGGAGCTCATCTTTAAAGACTTACAGGAGGAATATAGATATTTTCTATTAATTTCACAGTTGTTCACCAAGAGGATCTCACAGGCTTCTGCTTTCATACACTTATTTATGAGATGTTTATTCACATGGGGGTCTCATCACAAGGCCAAGATATCAAAGAGCCACAGTGTGTGTTGGGGATGTATTATTATTAGGTTGAGAGCCAGGATATCAGGTGGCCTTCTAATTACTCCTCTGGTAGGGGAGGCAGGCAGTGGACAGAAAATGGCAGATGGATACTTTGACTTCACTTTTCAGGGTCTAGTGATCCAGAGGACCTTGAGAGCCCTTCTGCCTAACAATAGAAAGCCTCCTGGTAGAATAGCAAGTACTACAGAGTGAAAGAGTGTGAATATGAAAATACAGCCTCGAGTCTACACCTTCACGCAGCCGTGCCCCCTTGACCCGCATACCAACTCAAAACATACGCACAGTCTTTTCCTTGGTGACGCCCACCTCCTTGGGCTCAGAAACGCAAAGCAGCTGGCCATCCATCTGGGCTTCATCAGTTGCCCTGGAGAGCCAAAACAGTCCCAGCCGTGGCAGACCTGGCACCCGTTCTACATTATCGACACCACCACACTCCCCTCCCCTCCTTTTTCCACCATGGTGTTGCTATGCTAGCATAGCACCCACAACCCCCTGCCTGGCGTCCCTAAGCCACAGCAAAGAGCCCTGTTACGCTGCATCATTCAAAAGACTGTCGCTGTAACTGTTCTTGTTGGAGCAGTATACGAAACTCTCAGATAGTAAGCATGCGAGAATGTGAGCAGTAATTACTGTGGTTGTCATCGTAAGGAGGGACTCAGACAAAACATGGGACCCACAGTATGTATGAGCTATTAATGATAGTGATCATATGTAACTTCCCCACTGGAAACGCACAGTGAGAATGAGAGACAGAATGTTATAAAGTATAGTCAAGTTTCCATCCAAATGTTGTGCTAGTTTTAACTGGAATCGGCTAAAATAAAGTAGATCAAAATCTGATCCTTTCTTTATTGTACTCTACCCTTTTGCACTGCAGCATTCCAACACTTGCAGGTTGAGATGGACAAATGTGTGAATTAAAAAAATTATTTGGGCAGAGGTTGAGCAACTTTATACTGAAGATGGCAAAAAGCATTGATTATTAATAATATCAGTGTAAAAAAACATTCAGCCAGAGGCTTCTCATTTTTAGCCAATGCTGTAAGTGCATTTAGTGGTCAAAATGACAAATGTGGTTTGTCACTAATGAACAATAATTCACGAGTATCTTGTTGATTAAAGTGTTTAATGTAGCCAGTATGATGATGTAGTCATAGAATGTTTGTGAAAGAATATGGTCTTAACAGCATGTTTTTTTTTTTTAGTTCCTAAAAATCAAGTGGAGTGATACATCACCACTCTATGGGTTTACAACCAGGGCTTTAAATTTAAGTAACCTCTTTACTTTCTCTGTAAATGTCAAAATGTCTGCCTCTCAGCCCTGGAGACAGCATTATGTTCATGTACTAGAAGCTGACAAGAAAATTTACACAAAGCAGTGAATATTGTGTGTGTGTGTGTGTGTGTGTGTGTTTACAGTACATCAGTCCATCATAATTCACAATACTTGGCTTGTCAGGTCTGTCGATCAGCTTACTTTACCGCCTGTTTCCCTTCAGTGTCCACCTCAACCTTTCAAGCTAATCAACAAGGGAAAATAAACTGCTAGAGAGCAAGGCGGAATCTGCCATGTCCCATTGGAAAGAACTACAAAAAAAATAAAGAACACAAGAAACAAAACCCAACTGGAACTGAGTTAATGTCTATAATTTGTAAAGAAAGACCACCAAAAGAATTTGTTCCTTTAATTGCATCTATAAGCTCCAACCAAACTGATTAAACAAGAAGGTGTACTGTTGTACACTGGATGCTGGAAGTAGGCACCTCGGAATAACTGAATATGGCCTTTCATTGAGTAAACAACTTTTAATCAAAACACAAGGGTCTGAAAATTGTATGGATGGTTTCAAGCCAGGCTTGGCGGAGTTCACCTCGTTGCAGACCAGGAATGTATTTTCCCTCCTTATTTTCTTGGTTCTACATGACTTCCTTTTGATATACACTCCATCTAGATGTCAGGGGAAATACTCAAACACAAACTCCACTTCTACACATGCCTAGAGTTAGAAACCACATGCTCCAACAGCACGTAAAGACAAAGTAAACTGTACTAATTACTATTGATTGAGAGATTAAATAGTACTAGAACTGGATATTAATTCCTGCACACCACGAAGCACAGAACCCAGCACAGAAAAATGTTAAGGAGTGAGAAGAAACTCCAAGAGGAAGTGTAATTTTTATAGTCATAAATCACTCAAGATGTATGAGTATGAATAATGGTCTACAAGTGCCTCATTCATGAATTTTCATTCTTTTTTTAAAATTCTTGGACTTGATCAGGATGTATATGGCCTTAGGGTTGTTCTCGTTGTGTGATACTGCAGATTGGACACACACACACACAACAGGAATCGCGCTGGATCTAATAGGTTGCTGATCTTTTTATTTTCCACACAGGCTCTGATTAGAGCTGTCTCCAAGGAAACCAGCCTTTATAGTGTTGCAAATGTGTGAGTGCAAAGTGGGAGTGTTGAAAGAAATCAGGGAGCAAAGAGACAGAGAAACCCAAAGGTTATGATGAAGAACAAAAGTGGAATGTGTGTGTGTGTGTGTGTGTGTGTGTTCCACCAGGCTTGTGTGTCCAAATTGTGTTTCTTTGATGTAGACACATCTGTGTGGGTATGTTCTCATGAGTAACTACACGCTTAGTCTGTGTGCACTTTCCCCACATTTGTTATAGTCCCTTTCCAGGGGGCTAAGTGTGGGTGTCATACATGTTTTACAGGAACGACAACCACAACAGAGACAGCAGAAATTGCCGGTCTGTAGTTAGAGATAAGGTCCAAGTGAAATCACAGGCTGGCAACGAGACAAGACAAGACATCCGAGGGGGACTGGGCCGTGCTGAGGCAGAGCCTGGACTTTAATTTCTTTCATGTCTCCCCTACACACACACACAATGTACACACACAGGCTCGCACTGACACAAATGTATAGCACGGGTTTGTGGCCCCTGTGTCTACTAGCCATTACGGGGGGATATGACCTGGAGGATCAGACGTATCAGGTAATAAATTGAGGATTCCTTTCTTTACTTTTCTTATGGTGTCGTGGAAGGTCATGCAGCACACCAGCTATGTGTTGAGTAAACTCTACCTGCCAAGTCACTGTTGACAGTCAAAGTTGTTGAATATCAGGAGTCTAGAAAGACAAATACCTTAAAATGTATATATCCACCTGTACTTTTGTCATGTAGTACATTTGGACAGTGAGACAATTTTCATCATTTTGACTCTGCATGCAAGACTCTGAAATGAAACAATTAAGTGTCAACTTAGAGTGACTGTTAACTTCAAAGTTTGATCAAAATATTGCATAAACCATGTAGGAATTGTAGGCATTTTTATTTAAAAATATGTAGACACACTAACATAATCAGAAATTTAAATAGCTAGTTTTAATTCTTGGCTGCAACTTACTGAAGAAATTGAGTCTCTCCATTTCCTGTTTGTTGCATCTGGCTGACTCTGAGCTCTAAACACTTCACACTTCACATCCTGCTGATTTTTGAGCAGCTACATGATCAATAAATACAAGAGAACTAGTTCTTTTGGCAGCCATACATGCCCACATCATAACACTACCTCCACCACGTTTATCAGATGAGGTGGTACCTTCAGATCATGAGCCCTTCCTTCAATTATCCAAACTCTTTTCTTTCTATCTTTTGGTGCAAATTAGTCTTGTTTTCATCTGTCATAAGCTGTTGTTCAAACCCTTTTCGTTATATACTTTGGTAAATCCCAAGAACAGAATGCCAGAGTAGAATTAGTCAGTGGATTTCATGTGTTGAAGCCTCTGTATTTACTCTAGGGGTCTTCTTTTGCTGTTGACTTTGACACAGATATACCTCCTCAAGGGTGTTCATGATCTAGCCAATTGCTGACACTTTAGTGATGTCCTGCTCATCTCAGCACATCATCAGGACTCATATTTTTAAATCTAATTCCAGTGACGGATAGCAGCTGCAGCCTTACAGTTACTACTTCTTATGTGTGCATTTATGTTCTCTATTGTGACAAAGACCATGCATCAAAATCACTGATAATAGGCTGTACTTTTACTTGACATAACTGCATGCTAGGAATATTGACAAACTGACAGATACAGGACAAAATGTGAATCTTCAACATCAGCATTGTGGGAATGTTAGAACAGCTCAACTCAGTGTGCTGTTTTTCTATTATGGCACCTGTGCATGACTGATGCTTGATTCCAAGGAAGACCCATGGGTTACAATATCAGTCTTCCAAACCCTACCCTAACATGATTTCTAAATTTATGTCTGAACCCTACAGTACAGACAGGTTCTATCAAGCTCAGTTCAAACATTTACCTTTTACGTATATTAAACTGTTGTACTCCTGCTGACAGACATATGATCAATAACATATCTACATAAATGTAGACACTGATTATCTTCAGTAGTTTAGCTTTTTAAGTTATGTTTAAATAACATACAATACTGTAACTATGTTAATTGCCAACAAAATAACCACACCATTAGTTGCTCAGAATTTGCTAGGGAATGGTGACAGCAGTCCCTCTTCCAGCTTCTTCTGGGGGATTCCAAGGTGCTCCTACACCAGATGAGATACATAATTTCTCCAACATACCCAGGGCCTACCCCCAAGATCTCATAAGAGTTGGACTTCCACTAAGGACCCCAAAATTGAAGGAATCCGGAAGATGGCCGAGTCATCGCAACTGTCTGTTTTTGACGCTCAGTAGCATCGGCTATAAACTGGTTGATACAACAGTCCAAAAAGCTGGAATTCCAGGGTCTTTGAGGTGCTTGGAGCATACCAGTACAATCTGGCACCTAATCCAGCTGGCCAAGAATGAAAAGAGTGACCTTCATGTCATCTTCCTCGACTTGGCAAATGCTTTCGGCTCCGTTCCCCATAGCATCATCTGGACCGCATTCAGATTCTTCAGAATACCAGAACCCATCACCAACTTGGTTAAGGCCTATTTCCAGGACCTGCAGTTTTGCTTTACTACACCAAAATTCACCACGACGTGGCAAAACCTTGAAATTGGTATCATGGCTGGTTGCACTATATCCCCATTAGCTTTCATAATGGCAATGGAGTTGATCATTAGAGCATCAAAATGGTTATCACCAATCAGAGCTTACATGGATGATATAACGACCCTGACTGTAACGGCACCATGTGCCAGACGCCTGCCAGAAAAGCTTCAAGAAAACATCACATGGGCCAGGATGAAGATAAACCCTGCAAAATCAAGAAGCATCTCCATTGCCAAAGGAAAGCTCTCCAACCAAAGGTTCTTCATTAACAATGAACCAATACCAGCAATATCTGAGAAATCTATCAAAAGCCTTGGGAGATGCTATGATGCCAATCTAAAGGACTGTGAACAGATCAAATAACTCAAACAGGAACTTGACAGAGACCTTGAGAAAATCGATCACTCCATGCTCCCTGGAAAACTAAAACTCTGGTGCCTTCAGAGGCCACTGACAGTGCTTGACATTCCTATTACGGCAGTTGAGAAGATGGAGAGAATGATCAGCTCCTGTGTGAAGAAATGGTTAGGAGCCCCTGAGCAATACTGGGTTATATGGACATGGCGTTCTCGATCTGCCTCTCTCAAGTCTTGTAGAGGAATTTAAATGCTCCAAGACAAGACTTAAATTGACCCTCTCAGAGTCTTGGGACATAACCATAAGAGCCGTCACACCGGCTTTAACAACAGGCCGGAAATGGACACCAAAAGAAGCTGTACAACAGGCTAAGTCAGCACTCCATCATGCTGAGATTGTAGGCCGTGTTCAGCAAGGAAGAGGAGGGTTGTCCAGATATGCTACGCCATCACAATGACGAAAGCTGGTGGTCCTGGAAGTCCGGCGGCAGGAGGAGGCTGCAAGATGCGCCAATGCGGTCTCACAGCCCGACAGGGACAGTGGATGAAGTGGGAAAACATCGAGAAAAGGAAAATCAGTTGGAAAGAATTGTGGGCAATGGAAGCAAATAGAATCAGCTTTTTACTTAGAGCCACATATGACATCCTTCCCTCACCAGCAAATCTCCTCCAGTGGACAGGCGAAGATCCTGCGTGTCCCCTGTGTTCGTCCCCAGCCACACTCAGGCACATTCTCACAGTTTGTAAAGTAGGACTCTCTTAAGGAAGATATACATGGAGACACAATCAGGTACTGAAATCTCTGGCGGCAGCTATCGAGGTCAAAAGAACTGCCGCCAATGCCACTCCCTCTAGAACTCTGTGCGCAGTTCGGTCACCAACATTTGGTTGAGATGGGGACAGCGAAAACCTCAATTACTAACCAGGAATGGACTGTTGGGAGGAGCATGTGACTGGAAAATGTTGGCTGACTTTGGACAACAGCTTAAAATACCGACAGAAATAGTCACTTCCACCCTAAGACCAGATATGGTACTTTGGTCAACCACGCTCCGTACTGTCTATTTTATAGAGTTGACAGTACCATGGGAGGATGCCATTGATGAGGCCAGTGAGAGGAAGAGATTGCATTGTGGAACAGCAAGGCTGGAGAGTAATAATTTACCCAGTGGAGGTTGGCTGCCGGGGTTTCATTGCTACGTCCGCCGTTACACTCCTTAAACAGCTGGAGATGCATGGCCAAGCACTACGGTGCACCGTTAAGGAGATCTCAGGGACTGCGGAGCGCTGCAGTCAATGGCTGTGGATGAAGAGGAAAGACCCCAGCTGGGCCCCAAGATAATAGGGACACACACCCAGGTCTGATCAGCCTGTGGTGGGCCTGCCTCAGCAGAGGGTGTATTGTGAGTAAAAGGCCGAAACACCTGATGACGCGGAGGAACACAACTGAGGATGTGTCCCTAACATCTGTTGGTGGCTTGACAATATCGATCTGGTGTGGAGGACCTTCAAAGTAAACGGGATTACTACCATCTCATCCTATATTTTGAAAATAGTAATCACCCAAATCTCAAGAACATAGGTGGCATCACTTTGCCATCTTGCTCATCTCCCTCTTCATCACAGTTTGGTGCAATGTCCTTAGTATTGCTCTCAGTCTTATATAAATAATTACATGAAGATTCACGTGCCGAAGCTGAGTCTCACAATTTCAGAATTAAAAAAAGCAATGTAGAAATGTAAGTATAACCTCTCTGGGTCAACGCCAATATTTACCACTCTTCTTTTGCTTCGAGTAGCGTCTCCTCAATGAAATCACCAAAAGAGAAGCTGTGATACTGAAGTGAACTTGCACAGCTTCTCTCGCCCTTCTTCATTTTACCACCGATGCAAAGTGTGTCCCTTGTTATAGTTCAGCAACAGAAATAAACTTGCTGGCTCCCAGACCTGATTCATCTTTCACACAAGAGTGCTTGTTTTGTGGTTTCTCCAGCTCGGGCCATGCACAATTTGCGCTCCACACTGCCGTGGGAGGAAAAAAATACTCTGACAAGGCAGTGTAATAATGGCAGCCTTCTCTTTCAGCTTCCTTCTCCGTTTCTCTGTCTCTTCTCCTGTTTATCTTCTACTTGAAGGGATGGCAGAGGCTAGCACAGCTGTTTATTTGTTCAATGAGACTGAAAAAACGTGCATGGGTTTTAAAACCCATAGACATGATTGGCCTTTTTAGGCTGGTAGATATTTTAAAACTTACATTTAGAGTAACAAAGTTTGTGACAAAACTAGTTTACGTTGCTCTTATTTTGAAGGGACATGTTTTATAATCTAAGCTTTAAAAACAAGACGGCTCTCTGTTTTCCTGACGGGGTGATGACGATATGCTGCAAAGCAACTTGCTAATCGAATTTGCAACTTTACATCACAATTTTCACTCCTTGGAATGACTCTCGCGAACTGCAGTGCATTTGCCATATCCAGAAACTGTCTTTCTCACATTTCCGTGAGGAATAAATAACAAATGTAATGTCATTCACACTTATAGGATTTTGGCAAAGTTATGTTCTTCAAAGAATTTGTGTTTATGGAATGTTTTCTGTGTGATAACATCACCAGTATCATGCTCAGTAACGCACAATTGATTGTGGGCTTTTTATGACATTAACATGCAATGGAAAATCAGCCAATTAGTACTGGCACAGATTGCATTGATTATAGTAAAAGACAGAATAGAGAAGACATGGGAAACATTCTACTTTTGATGAGATACTGCTTGAATTATATATGTGGGATATTAAAAATGATTTTGGTGCACAGTGCTGTCTCTGCATAATCACTTATACATCCATCATGTTATGAGTGAAGAGTTTACAGAGGGGAAATAGCCCCAGAATAAATAGATTTCAACAGGAGAATCGAGGGGGGGGGACGAAAGGGGTTTGGCAGGAGACGACTGCGGTTTGGAGAGCACTCTGACAGGATCCCCTCTCTGGTTCTACATCTCTCTTCTCCATATCTTATTCACCCCTCCCTTTCTCTCCTCACTTTTATTTTCTGTTCTTTCCATTCACCTGGCTCTGCTTCAAGCATAGATTTATGGCCGCATGGAGCGTGCTTCCTTCTCCAAAGCTTGCTGCATATATATGTCAGACTGCAAGTATGACCTCGATTGTCGGTGATCTAAACTTCCCAAACAAAGCATCTAAATGTGTTTCATTTGACCTGCTTTCAACCTGTTACATTGATAACATTGGTTATGTGAACCAGGGAATGTTTCTGGTCTTATTTTAGCTTGTTGTGAACTGCAGGGGCAGGAAAAACAAATCTTATGCTGACTTTGGAGTGTTGCTCCACAACAGTGTTTGGTATTTCTATGCCACTAAACTGCAACCACGTATACATTTGACAGGCAATGTAACTGCAACCGGATTATGTTTTGTGGTAACATGAGGATATGTTGATATAAATGGAAAGTTGCTAATATGTTGATATCAATCAAATGTTCCCAGATAAAGTGTTTTACTATTTCACCAAAATCAAAAGCCTCTTTTTATATAAAAACATACTTGAGGTTGCAGCTGCATAGGAATGCAGCTTGCAGTCACAACAGGTAAACTGCATGCATGTGACTTGGGAACCTGTGGTGAACATCAGAAAATGGAGCTCCCACAAAAGCCACTGCGCAATTCAAGCCCTGGTTGTATTAGTGTTAATAACAGATTGTGTTTTGCTGTAACTGTCAGTGGTGGAGCATTAGCTGCTCAGAAATATGGTTCAAACTATAGGATGTCAACTGAAAATGGCAGAACAGATACAGACTTTGCTAATCTAGAACCATGCAATTAATGTGGCCGAAAATGCATTTCACGAAGAACGGCCTAGAATAACATGTAAAAATGCTATATGCCAAACATAATTTAAGATGAATTATTTTAATGTGGAACACTGCAAAATGTGGGGCACTTAACAATGACTTTACCACTTATCAATTTGCTTCCTATGGTTCTAGTTTGGGCAGAACATGTATATAAAGTTCACCTGCCTCTCCTATCTTAAAGTATATCTCTCCTTTTTAGCTAGAAAAAAATCCAGATCAGGTCATCTGGAGTAGTTCTGGAGTAGCAGGTTGACCAAGACTGCTACCTCTATTTGTATGAGTAACCAGATGACATCCTGTGAAGTGCAAAACTCCTCCACAAGGATCTGGAAGAAATTGGGGAAGATTCCCTTTTAAGGTAAATTCTTCTACTTTTAATGCTAATGAATAAAACTTCTTTTAAGTTAAACGTCCAGTACAAATGTATCAGTCTAATCAACAAACTAGGACCATTCAAGGCTGCTTTTGTTTGCCAGTTTGCTTCTGTTATTTGTGGGCCTTTCTTTTGTAATGCTTTTTTTTTTTTTACATAGAATTTGAGTAAATTAATCTTAAACTTACATACAAAGGTGTGTGTGTCTGTGTGTATCGGGAGTTGTGATATGTAATATAACTGGGTTGTTGTAATTTTTACAATAAAACCCCTGAAATGCAATAAATAATGTATCCCTTTCTGTGTTTGACATATTGTTTGAGTTTCCCTGTGACATATAGGCACTTAGCTTCACCAGGTATTGCAAAGGAAAAAACTGCAGTTACCGAAATGACCAAACATGGACATATTGGACAGTTTGTCTTTGAGTGTTATTGTCTAGAGAAGCGTTTAATGTGTGAGTTAAGGTGATTTGGGCTTTTCAGACACCTAATGAGTTTCCCAAATTTCTGCATGACCTGTTCTACAGGAACAAGGAACACACTGAAGAACCAGGAGGCAGGGCTATAAGATCTGGGCCTTGTCAGCACATCGTGAATATAGCCATAATTTTCTGGCTGCATACTGAAATATGTTGTTGAATCACCCTACAGTACAGTGACCAGAAATAGACTTTGGTTGACATATTAATTAAGGGCAGTTTAAAAGAAACATAGGATGCAAATACCTTCTAAAAATATTACTTTTTAAAACACTTCCTGAGCTGCCAGAGGAGCAGCTGGGCAGATCAAAATATGGAGAATGGGAAAAAAAACAACAAGGAAGAAGACAAAGACAACACTGGTATGCTAATACACTGTGATGGTGAATAGAAACCCTGTTGATCATGTTTGCTTTGCTTTGGTGGAGAAAACAGTGCTCACTCAAATGAGGGAGCACACAGGACACATGAAACTCAGATAAGGTATCTTATTACATATGGGTGGAAATGTATTATTTTAACATTTGTTATTTTTGAATTATGAAAACTCTAAGAGCAAAATGTGATTTCCACATAAAACTATACTCAGCTAACGTTTTTGTCTCCGTCTTTGATTTCAGTCAGAAGTAAATAAATGCTTACTTCCTGGGAGCTGCAGTAAATGTTACCATGTCTTTCCATTGGCTCTGGACACTGGCAGAAATTGTGGCACATTCAGCACAAGAAATTACAAATTGCTTCACGCACACATACACACTAAACAGAGTAAAACTGTTTGATAGACAGTTTTCTCTAATAAAACTAACAAACTACAACATTTACCCAGCTCAGCACGAAGGCTGTTCTGTCCCAGTGTTTACCCCTTTGGTTTAGTGTGTTCTGCCCCATTTGCAGCCCTGCTGCTGATACTGTAAGCACATGGACACTGGAGCAAACAATGTAGTGACATGCGTGCACACACTGCCACACACACACACAATTCCCCACTCAGTATTCCATTAAGCATTAAGGATTAAGGCATGAGTAGCCTCAGGTGATGTCAAACAGAAATACATACCTGTGGAGGCTTTGCATATGTTTATGTAAGGTTAAACAAGGAACAGGAAAGAAGTCAGCAGAGCTAGCCGGTGAAAAGTTCTCCACTTTCTAGAATTGTCAGTGGGCAATTTCTTCTTTATCAAAAAACAAAGTAAAAAAATAAATATATATATATATATATATTGATTACTGCTTAATAGAAATACTGTACATATGCATTTATTTATATTCCACTATACAGTGGAAGAGGGGAATACCATATATGAGGAAGGGATGCATTAAGAAATGGGTCCCCAATTAATTTACTCAAATTCTGTGCCATCAACTTGCCCAGGGTCGACCACCCCACCGCAGATACTGTCATAGCTTACAACTTCTTTGAAATTATAAAAATGACAATACCCTGTGGTCAGGCCATAAAGAAGCATTTGCCATTTGGGGAAGACAAAGTTACGACATTCACACTTGAGAGGTCACACCAAGTGCAAATTGAACTACTGATTCCTTCACCATGACAACGCTCCTGCATATCGAGCCGCCGAGACCATCCTCTCATTAAAGCTTGGGAGATTAACCTTTTCGATGCCCCACTTTGTTCGCCTGTGATTTCTGCCTCTTCCCCAAAATCAAGACCAGCATGCTTGGAAAGTGCTACGAGGATGGAGGAAGATGCGAGTGAATTAATCTTGTCAAGCTGGAAAACAAGATCATTTTCAAGAATGTGTGGAATAATGGATCCACAGAGCACTGCTGTGCTACCTGCCTAAAGATCAACCAAGGTTTAAATCATGACCTTAATTCTTATACTTGACTTATTGTTACTGATGAAAGGAAGAGAAAAAGAAAACAAAAGGTCTGCAATATTTTCTTTCACCATCCTTTTTTTCATTTCTCAGCTCCATACAGTTGAGACGTGGACTGACACTGATCACAGCTCTGTGTGACTGATTAGAACTCCACAAGGAGTCAAATCAATTGCAACGCCTCAAATAACACAGAGAGACAGAGATAAAACTGTGAAGTGACAGTACCGCATTAGGATGGTCCTCTGCCATTAACATTTTCCCAGCATGAGCATCTCGATGAGGGAGGCGCGGGTTGCCAATGTGGTGGAGGCCGCGCTGGTTGGCATGTAGAGGCAAGTGAGATCACCCACACCTCTCACAGTCGCTGTGGATCAGTCTCCATGAGCTGATCAAAGGCATGTGACTCCTGCCACACGGGGTGCTGATTGCTTCCATGCACTCGTTGACACCACTTGGCTTGGCTGTAGACACCATAATTAAAATGGAGTATGGAGAGCGAAATAAAGCCAGCACTCCGTCTTTCTTTGTTCCCTCTTTCTTTTTCTTTTTTTCCTCTTTTACAGAACGACCTTGCATTGAGTGTCATACCACTGCTGTTGTCGAAGGAGAAACTCTTGGAAATTGATGGGTAGAGCTGCAAATGTTCCCTTTAACCTGTGTTTACTGGCAAAGCCATGAGCACAATGTTAATGGTAGCGCTCTGTGTCTTGGCATTAGGCTTCCTGGTTAATGGAGAAGTGGATTCACTTCACTAAGCATGGCTAATGTCCTGAGTTAGAGCAAAGACAAGGCACAAGGTCTCGAGGCAGAAATGCAGCACTCATATTCCCCAAATAGCTGGAGTTTATCAAATTTCTATTTAAAATTCCTATATGCACTTATAAAGAGGGGTGGGAGGGATCCCCAGTCGCTGCCCTAGTCTGGGCTGTTTCAGGTAACCTCTCTTTGTTGGTCGCTAAGCAGCAGGGATCAATATCATATCAGGGCCCAGTGGAACACCTGACAGTTCAATTTCGCAGCAAGCCTCAAAATCAATACTTTTGGAATAGTTTTGGACTTTGCCAAAGGCTACCCACTGGAGTTAATCTATGGTGTCATTAGCCTGGGTCACAGCGTGCATGGTCATCATGCCGTGTAACAATAAATGTTCATAAAAGACGACACGCTTCGTCTCCTTGTGCTCGACTGCAGCCTCTAATTGAAGTGAATTCATTCACGAGCAAGAGCAGGTGCTCGATCGACTGGCTGCGACGCTCCTCTTTTGTAATTCACATCCCAGGGAATATGGGAGGAGGGGAAGCTGGCATGTCAGGCCTGTCTGAGGTGTACAAAGCACAGGAAATTGAACAAGGTTTTATCAAGCAGAAAATGTGTAAAGTGTTTAGTTTGTGCCAGAGTGCTTAAGGGAAGGATTGTTTACCCTTGAAACATAGTGGTAGTTAAACTCTTTTTTGCAAGTCCTTTAGACAAAAATGTTTTTAGACTCCCAGAAGGGCATCCATGTTGACCACTACTTATTAGCTCATCATTCTATAGCCAACAGTAATATAAAGACACCCTAAGCCAAATGCTGACCATCAGTTACCAATGCAGCGAAAGATGAATTGCAGCTGTAATAGGGCACAATGAAATCTGTCAGAATGGAGAAATAATTAAAGCCATTTTGATCTTGGTGGCTTGACCAAACCTGTTATACAACACTTTAGCCAACCACATAAATCAGCATGGGTTCCCCTTTAATGTTGCAGATTCTAAATGGAAATGAAAGAAAAGACAGAGGGGGAAAATAAAGAGTTTAGCTGCAATGGCCTGTCAAAATACACCACGGAAACCCAGTGGAAAAATGACACAAGCTGCCCTGGCTTTGGTTGGCACAGTGGTTTTAGCCAGAGCCCACTCTGAACTGGAATCTACTTTTCCCTCGTTGGATGTGTCAGAGGGAATGGACGGGGGCGGGGGGCAGCAACAGCCAGAGGCAGGAAATGGAAATGGAGGAGAGTAATGGCTAATATTTTCTGGATCGGCGTGGTTCTGCTGCAGTTTTCTCAAGGTTAAGGCTTGTCACTGTGGCTAAAATAAATGTTTGGACTAGGGATCTTCATTGCTGGATTGGTAGCAGCTTGATGCACCTGCCTCTTTGCATTACCTTCATGTATATTGTGTTTGTAAATGTCCAAACATGACATCACTAACTAAGACTAAATCATAAGTATTTTCCCTTAAATGCAGTGCACTGGCTGCTGATAGTACACTGCATTTATGTTTGTGGCAGGCAGGACATATTTATAAGTCATGGTTTTTCAGGGATATCTGAAACTGGCTATTTTCAAAACAAAAATGCAGAGGTTCAGCTGACAAGTGGCATCATTTCTGGGATTCTGGCCCCACTGTACATACTCACACTCCTTCACTCTGTCTGTCTATATCCCAGCTGTATAATTTACAGTAAGGTTTGAAGCACAAGTCCAAAATCGTCAATTTTCCCTCCCACCTATCCAACTTCAAGTGTGCATTTGGAGGCTTCATTGCAGAGGGAATAAAACAGTTCCAGAAGGTAAAAGGTTAGTGGTTCTGACTGAAGCTGGAAAACAAGGTTGAGCTTACATTTCTGTTTAAGAGCATGTGATTCACTGGGATTATTTTGCACCAGTTGGGGGTAAAATCCTTCCTTAGTTCTTAATGATTTCTGTTGAGTGACTTATTAAATTAAGTTGTCCCCTTGCAACAAAGTGTATGTTGATTGCTGAGAAACATAAAGTAATAAGTAATGTGAACAAGAAATTCTGTACTATTACTTGCTGCCAGAAAAGCTTTAGAAGCATAAACTATGTTTAACAGAACTATAAATCCTGTGTATAATTATGATATTGTATTGCTTAGGTATTGCTTAGGTATTACAATATTTATTATATTTATGTTGCACAAAAAAACAGAGATATGTGTTCCAGGGTTTATAGTATTCATGTAGTTTAGAAGACGTAGAATGGTTATGCAGACCTAATCAACATCATATGACCGTTAGCATAACAACTTGCAATTTGAGGTGTACTGTGTAATTTTCTCAGAGGGAAGGTAAAATCTTCCAGGTTGACATCAGGGGTGGTTCTAGGGTGACGGGAGATTTGGGGGCTTTGCCCTGAAACCTCTGTGTGTTTATGAGTCATGCTTTTTATTGAGGTGACATAATGTAAGAATAGATTCCATGAAAAATCTTATTAACATACTGTAATTAAAAATGTTATAAAAATAAAAAAATTGAAGTCAAAACATAAAGTGCTCAACCAGCCTCCCAGTGGCTGTGTTTGAAATAATGAACAAACTGGTTTACTGGTCATGCATTAGAACATGCTGAGATCCGGGGAAAGGGGGTGAGTGAGGCAGTTTGCAGGTTGGACCGTTACTGGAGACGACTTTCACTTCAATATTATCATCATCATCATTTCCATCATTGCCAGAGACTAGTTGGCGTCAGTTATGTAACTGTGATGTTGTTTTCCGTGAAATATAATGCTCACGACTCGCTTTCTAATTGTGTTTATCTTTGATAATCACTCTGCACATTTGTGTAGACACATACTGGACGTCTAAATATAAAGTGCCCTGCCAGTTTTTATACAGTGGTGAGATTACATATTTGAGTGAACACTTCTTTTCTGATGACTCACTGACAGGAGCAGAGCACAGAGACTACAGTGGGATGGCAGCAGCTCAGTTTTCCATCAAAGCTTCACATCAGCCGTTCTTTTACTCTTCACTCTAAACGGGTCATACATTAAGAAGCTAATGTTACTTTGTTGCTTGTCTTAGGTAGCTTATCAGCGTTTGCTGTACAGTAAGTATAAGTAAGAAGTTATATTTATACGAGAACTAATTTGTGCGCAGGCCATTTGAATATACTGAGGAAGACGATAAGTTATAATAAGGCTACATCTGAACTCCAGCAATGAGCTCCTGGTCTCCTAAAAATGGTGTTTCTGGAGAGTATCAGGAGCTGAATGTGATACAGCACATGCTACGCAAGCCAGTACGAGTCCAGCTGGGGACCTTTGCTGCATGTCACACCCCAACTCTTCTCCCATGTTTCCTATTTGCCTACTTACTATACTACTAAATCTACTAAAAAAGATGTTCCTACACAACTAATTTGGAACCATAAATGTGTTTTGTTGCAAAAATGTTAATACTGAATTCTACCAGACAATGTACCTTTTTTCATCTATTTTTGTAGGATAATATCTAATCTTATCTCACTAATCTTATCTTATCTCACTACAGTTTTGACAGTGTGAACTAGTTTTATGGTGTTATTTAGGAAGTCTTGGTTAAGGTTAGGGAAAGATTGTGATTAATCTTAAAAAGACAAACAACTTAACAGCAACTTCAGACACAGTATGTTTGCTTTACAAAACCATGACCTTTCCTTAACCTTAAGTGCTTTTCTTGCCTATACTCTATCTATACTATCACACGAAGGAGTCAAACTAAAACGTGGTATGTAGTAGTACTTCAACTACACTACCAGTCAAAAGTTTGGACACACATAGAAATGACCATGTTTGTGAAAGAAAAGCAGATTTCATAACA
>JAUMHL010000014.1:19556935-19573121 GCA_032362345.1 Sandelia bainsii
TGTATTAATTTAAAAGGAGAACTGATCATTAGAAAACCATGTGCAATGATGGTAACACAACTGAAGACATGTATCTTAAGAAGGTGAGTCCTCATTGTGTGAGTGACAGTATCAATTACAGTTACAAATGTCTTGAACATTATCTAGTAGCGCATGTGTTTCTCTCAGGAAACACTGGGATGTATTATAGCCTCGAGGCTATTAAAGTCCTGAGGCCTCACCACAGTTTAGGTACTGATTACAGTCATCTGTCGGTTTAATAGAGTTTTGGACATGTCTTATAATTGCTTTATTAAATAAATCTTCGTTTAGTAGATGGTTGTCATTACAGGGAGGCTCCTGCATGCATCAAATTCATCTAAACACAATACATGCAAGCAAATCTGACTTTCCACAAACATAACAAATAAAAAATAAACAAATGTTAATCTCCTATTTAAACTTTTGAATCTTTACTAATTACTTTTAAATGGATTCCCTGGCTACCTAAGAATACATACAGACCAGACAGATACTCATATCCATACAACATCACAGCCCCACCAGAGAGCTTTACAAGAAGGCTCCTCTATAATAACTGTCTGCATAGAAATATGAGTCAGAAAGAATACTATATAAACAAACCTCTAGAACTAATTCTGGGAAATAACAAGCATCCGAGGACAGTAAAATATGAGAGGTGGAATGTGTGGCTTCTTATTCACTGGCCTGCCCTGCAGAAAAATGTCTCTCTTAACCAGTCATTTTATGTGATGTATTAATGTTCTCAAATTAGGACAGTGTTTAGTCTCAGTGAGCTATATTTAGCTTTATATTTTACACATGTATGGCACCCCCTTACTAAGAAAATTATTTTGGTGTTAGTTCAAACTATTAATTTTATACTTTATATTATATTCTTTATATCAAGTTCAGTGATTCTCCCAGGGATTCCAGATACTGTATACTCAATTAGGAAATGTTTATAGATTGATTGATATAATTTTTCACTTGAAGTAATGATATCATGTAAATGTAATAAAAACAAAAGGGAAATAATTATAATAATATAGATTTAGTTTTAATTTAGATCAGTTGCTGGTCATTACTGTACATTAATTTTGACATGCAAATGTAATCAGGTGCAACAGTTTAGAAATTGAATTGATTTAAATTGATTGACATAAAATGTATCTATTCTATAGCTGAAGAGTCATTTAGTCATTTCCAAGTAAACTAACTTCTTTTTGGTTTCTCATTTGTAATACATTGAACATTTTTGACTTTCAGGCTGGTCAAACAACACAAGTTATTTGAATATGTTACCTTGGGCTACATTATAATAAGAATTTATTGGCTTTCATCACAAAATGATTAATCAGGAAAGTAACAGGTAAATTAATCCACAATGACAATGTTCTGGGGGTAGCTCTAATTTATTATTTTTACCTGAAAGGCTAAGATGTATATTTAAGTTGGATGAACTCATTTCTATTCATGACAAAGAATACAAACTTGAGGTTTAAAAGTCATTGTCTTCTGTCTTTCGTCCAGTCGTGTATGACATAGTCATTGTAGTAATGACTTTAATAATCTGAGTAATACTCTACACATCTCTGAGACTTCAGGGGACACTGCATTGTCTTTTGCAGTTAACTACCTGATGGTACCCACACTTAAATGTTATCTGGTTTTGTTCACAGTTGGAGTGTGTGTGCAAATTCTGCAGTCACCAGAGCAAATATTAATCTAGCTGTTGTCAGTAAATGCTTCTAAACTGTAGACTAATTGCTTGTTAAACCACTCTCTCTTACCTTAAAGTGGGTATAATCAACACTTTCCAACAATAGTGTTTGTTGTTGACGCGTGACAACGTGAAAGCAATGTGACAGGGTGGAAGGTGTCACTCATTGCAATAAACCCAAAGAATCTGCAGCTCCCCACAGCTTAATGGAGCTTCATGGTGAGTTGCAGCTCATTGTTCAGCTGTCCAGCCCACAACTGTGCTGTTTTGGTTCAGTCACTGCTCACATATTGTCATTACTGCTCACATATTGTCATTTTTTGGCTGCAGCAAGAACCTGTTTTCAGAGAAAACACTCAGAAATCCACCCATCCACTCCAAGTCTCACAGCTGCTGTAAAGCTGGCTAGGCCTGGATAGTGATCCGCCACTTGGGGGGATTGAGATCCAGGAAGTGACCACAGATATGAAATTTTTGATATCTGACTACGGCTACTGCAGCTTCTTGGAGGTATAAATGTGGTCACCTTCCACGCATTTGTTTTCTCCTGCTGAAAACCTGACTCCGTATGTTCCACACATTGGAACGCTCAGGGTCCTTTTTAAATTAGAGACAGATTTAGGACTAAACAAGGCCTTACCAAGTCAACTTTTAACTCAGGGAGGCCTTATGGAAGTGTCATTCTGTGATTTTTATTTTCCTATTTCAAAAGATCCTTTTCTATACATCACAGAAAAGAAGTTAATATTAACTCAGAAATGGTTTGCATAGAAAGATACAGTAGATGATAGATCGTCCTTCTGCTCCTTCTGTCAAAATGTATTGAGTCACAGTGTGTTGATTGGTGAAGGTATTTCCATTAGTGTGAAAGAATGATCTAGCATTAGAAATACACCTTAAATATTGTGTTCTGTTATGGATAGTTGAATGTTTATCCACCATCCTCCATCTTATTCTGGTTTAAACACCTTTTAATATTTCCCAAAAGTAGTCATATTTATGTAACCAGTGGGTTTGTGTTTGAGTTTATTCTGACATTGAAAAGTTAAAAAAAAGCAAAGGAGCAAAGGAAGGTACCTCAAATTCATAGTATTCATAGTGCCACAGAGGAAGAAATGAACAAGGAGGGGCTCTAACCATGAACTCAAACACAACTACAGGCTTGGAGGTCCCGACAGTCAGGTATAAGAACTGTTTCAGGTTGGAAACAGATTTTGTGTAATTATAAGAAAAAGTAATATATGGCCCGGTTACATTTAGGTTCTGGAAAGTTCGTAATTATTGGTAAATATGGAAAAAATCAACCAGTACAAATGTCCTTCTTTTATATTTAACCATAATCATGATCTTTCCCAAAACCTAACTTAAACTAGAATTTCCACATTGTGGTTGCTTGCTTCTACCAACCAGTGAACTTGCAGCTTAGATGCATGTCTGTCCACACTCTCATTCTATTCAGTTCAGCTGATGTTTGTGCCAGACGTGATGAAAATCCATACTCTTCCTCAGAGAGAGGGATGGATGTGAGATCACAGTGATCTTAACATTTGACCACTGAAATGTAATCAGTTCATCCTTGAGATGACGTGCATGTTTGTGACAAATTTGAAGAAATCCCATCAAGGTGGTACTGAGATATTACTTTTTCACATCTGAACACCAAATCTAGTCAACAAGTCAATCCCCTTTATTCTGCTGTTGTATCCTTTTTAAAATGCAATTATACACAAACAGGGATAATCTGAATTGATTGGAATAAATCTTCACCCACTTTGTCTCCACCCAGACTCTCACATTAACTGGGTATTGATGCGTCCTGCTATTTAGTGTAGCAGGTGAAAATTAAAGTGAAACAAACACATCTCTCATCTTTCTTTCTAAAGAACGGGGCTTGAATTGTGCTTCACCCATGTTCAACACCCACGTCACACACCCTGAGTTGTTTGAGTATAATCCATACTACTTCCATTACATCAACAGTGCAAAACACATCAGTCTAAGCTCAGCTCGCTCCAGCTCTGCTCTCACAGCTTTACAGGACTGTTCAAGTTGGCAGTTGCTTTGCACTTCTGCAGTAAAAGTTGCCAGACGGAGGGTACTGTTGTTGAAATCCCTTTGTGGGAATTTACCCTGAATCTCTTCTGCATAAATTCTATAATTACATGCTATATATGAGTATCAAAGTATCACTTTGCTTCCATTATCACATCTATCCTTGTACTATTTTTTCAGCATGCTGTCTTTTAGCCCAGGCATGTCCAAAGTCTGGTCATATTTTGTACATCCCATAGCTGTGTTTTATAATGTATTATTTATGGCCAGGGACGGACTGGGCCCAAAAAAATCAGCGCTGGCATTTTGGCCTAGACCAGCCTACTACATGCAATCACTCACACAACATTTTAAACACCGCCATGACATGAGTCATGCGCTGTCTTCATTAGCTCAGCTAGTTAAGAGTGGCGCTCTTAAACCAGACTCTAGGGTTCATGTCCCAGCTGTGACAGACAGATACATGCATTCAACAACTACACACCGACACAGAGTAAAAGGGGGAATGAATAGTTTTTTCATTTATTCACACTGTGTGGCAATAGATTTGGTTACACTTTAAAATTGATATAAAGCAGTGCATTTGTATGTAACTTTTAGTGTAAAATGTCTGAATGGACTATTGGCCCCCAGGAATTTTCACATTATCAAATCTGGCCCTTTTTAAAAAAAGTTAAAAGTTTGGACCCCCCTGTTTTAGCCAATGTAGGAAAGTAAAGATCAGGACTTTGACTACATCTCCATTGTATGTCATAGCTGCTTTAGATCAGTGGACGTTTCATACTTAGCTTGCTCCCTGTGTCAAGTCACTTCACTCAACACTCAGAAAGACATGGGGTCAGGCTGGGACCATCCTCTTTAATGAACCAGCAGATAATGGCTTCTGCTGTCCAGTGAGAGACATAATACAAATTGCCATGTCCTCTGAGTGGGATTTGTCGTAATTACTGTTTGCCTAAGCAGATCAATGGGATAGTTGTGCGAAATGTCCAGGCCACCCTGTGTCATACACTAGCTTGATACCAAAGGCACAGTTGAAAGGAGGTTGGGTTCCAGCGGGATGGGTTTCACAGAGTGAGCTAAGCTTGTCTTGATAGGGTTCAATATAATGTCCCTGTATTGTACTAAAAATCTGGTTTAACAAACATGGATTGGAGATGTAGTACTGTATACATTTCTTTGAATTCTCAGCTGTTGTGAAGGTAGTTGGTTGAGTTGAAACTCAGTTCCAGAGTTCCAGACAGATTTCCATACAGTTGTAGCAAAGCTTTTTAATCTAATTTTGTGAAAGTTCCCAAAAGAAAAGGCAAATAAATGTGCATCCGCTGTAGTTATGAAAAAGTAAGAGCCTATTTCAAACCTGAAGTGGTGAAAAATCATGTAGAAAACTCGGTGGTAATATGGCATTTGTATTTTCTTCATGTACTGTATTAATCTGAGGAACGTTAGTCTGGTTATTGCACCACAGAGATCTGCTGTTTTATCTGCTCCTATTTTCAGCTCTGCGGTGGAGCACAAGCTTCAGTGGACATGAAGCTTGGTTGGGCTGGTTTATGGCTTCTCAGAACTAGGTCTTGACATGTGCTGTCCAACCACGGTGGAAATCAAATGTGTGTGGATAGTTGTTCTGAACAGCACGGAGTGAAAAGCCAGCTGTGATACAGACACAGAAGAGACAGGGACAGCATCCAGGAGTTACTGAGATATTTTAGTCTGGACCAGGGTGGTGAACCAACCCAACTCTTTTAAACAAAGTTGTGCAGTCCACCCATGCAGGGGTTATCACCTAACTGACTAATTACAACCTATGCTAAAGACCATGTGAACCTAAGCAGACTGTATTTGATTGACAGCTGTCTGTCTCTTATTATTCTTGTTGCACCCATTAACTTACACTGTTATTATTTGTACATTTTGGATATTACGTCTCATTTAGCTTTGTGCAATTTCTACCTGATTAGATTCTAATCAGCCAGAGAACACCTGTGTGGGTGTACAGGTGAAAGACCTGCATTGCATTTTCAATATTTTATGAAATGTTGTTCTAGAGTGCACCCAGATTGGATCAACGTTTCTATACAACCAACAGTGCAAATGTCAAGAAGGCTGAGAGATTCTCGGGACTGTCTTTGATACTCTGCATGAAAGCAGAACTTGTGGTGGATTGACAAACACTTTTCTATCAGGAAACACACCTGGAATAACTGAAACACAGGTAATAGTGACAAGAGAAATCCCAGGACCAGAGGCTGCTGCATCCAGATTTCTTGCAAGTGCTACAAGAATCAAGGTGATTAAATAAGCATGGTTAGTGTTTAACGGTAGTCTAGCATAAATCACAAAGTGATAGACATTCTTGCATGTTTGCATGACCTGATATCTCCTGCAAATCAATATCAATATCCCGAAAATGGAATATTTCTCTCATCTTGTTGTATGCAGACCTATCACTAGCCTGATTGTGTATTGTTTAAGGTTAGGAATGAACAGAAGGCTTATCTTGAGGTGCCTGTCAGTCAGGAGGTGTTCACTATAGAATGTTGATCATCTTTATTTCGTCAGCGCTCAGAGGCCAATGCTCAGTGGGTCTCCTTGATATGATCAGACACCTCTCTTAGTGATGAAGGAGGCTTTTGTAAAAGGGCTTTGTATAGCAGGACTCTGAGAACAACTTCTAATCATGTAAGGTCACACCCAGGTTCCTCGCTGTCAGAGCTGGCATCGTCACAGCATCATCAGTAATTGGGGCAGTTATCCTTTCCCTAGAAGGAACAAAGGCTTAATCTTGTCCAGGTAAATGCTTTGGGTGGAGTACAATGACTGAGTTATAATAAAGTTGAATTGCTGCTTAAATTGTGCTCTGCACACATGAATGGACACCATGTAATCTCCATAGGCTTTTCTTCCTGTAGCATCATGCGATAGGACATCATGTTGAGTGATGTGAATTAGTGTGCGCTGCAGCCTCAATGAATACTATCATACATGTCAAACGAGTAACTGTGCATCATAACCTTCATACTTCTTAAACATCCACCACTGTTTTACGACCCCACTTTCTCATCACCCTGCCAGTTCTGCAGAAAGAAACTCTCCACTCGAATGTCAGGGAGCAGAGAATCGTTCCCCTCACCTCTGCAGCTGAGGGACAAACCTGCCATTAAGGACGTAGCCTAATGGCTACAGCTTTGCTCTCATGGATTTTTAATTAAACCACCCAGGATGGATATATGAACACACATGCATACACATGAATGTAAACTTACACACAGACACACACACACACACACATTCAGCCTGTGGCAGCATACAAGAGCAAGAAGAATGGGATTTAATTGAGAGAGAGTGTGTAATTTAAAGTGGAGTGATCCTTTACGGTGTGACAACATTGGCCTATGACCCCATTCTTGCCTGAGTCATCTCCTCCCACTGTGTGAGAATGTTGGTTATAGATAATTAAAACAGTATAAATCTAAATGGAGATTACATAGGGAGTTGAGGAGGAATTTTAAGTCCATGCACAGGTTAGAAACTTTACTTTTCCAGAAACTAAAAGACTTACACTGCTAAAAAATATCCAATCTACACACATCTTTTAGCACAGTTCACCACGTAGAGCCGTATGGGGAGTGAGGGAAACATGCAGCAACCGGTGTCACCGTTTACGCCACCATTCTCCTCCAGTGATTCGGATTAAAGGGTTTATTGGCACAGCTCGGTGGAGGTTTCATTGTATTTGTTTTAATTGCCGTAAAGTGGGTCTCCTCTGAGATTTTAAACAGCATAATGAGGTTTATGAGCTGCAAAGGGAAAGAAGCCAAGAGAGGTTTTGTAACGGGTTTTCTGGATATGATTTATGTAGGTGCACCAGAACAAACCTTTGTCTGCAACATATGGCGAGAGTCATGTCATGAAGGAAAGAGATTTAATAATTATTATTAAATTAATTCAGTGCTTTTGCAGTACACCATATGTGCTTATTTGTTTTCTTTCTGAAAGTGAAATGAGAAGATCTATGTCAATTTTATATCTCTGTGTTGAGCAGTAAATTTGGCTCTGGCTAAAGTTGACACTCTAACACCTCAAATACACCACTAACAAACAATGTTGTATCTGGTTTGTTTAACGTGGACATGAAGAGAAATGCCCATCCATCATCTTAACTACTTTTTCTGTGGTTGAAGGGAGTCGTGTAATTCGATTTACTTTACTCGATTTCCCACAAAGCCAGTTCCATGACTGGTTTGGAGCCAGCGCCTAATATCAAACCAATTCTTTGACAGCCAAACAACTGGCTCTGCCAGAAAGAGCGCTTCCAGAGTGGACCTAAATATTTGCTGGTTTAGAATCAAGAACTGCGTACATCAGGGGCTGGGGGCCAGGGAAACTAAAGCTTTACTGTACCTGAAACAGTGTATCATTTATTAGATTTAATTGCAATGTAATTGACACCAGCATAGCTGATTCTAGTTATCTAGCCTGATAGTTGAAGTTTGAGTTATGGTTTATCTAAAAAAAAAAGATAATCAAAGCATATTAGGTAATTACATTTCTCAACAGACATAATCAACATCCATAGCAATCACGGTGAGATGATGTTTGGATGCCAAAATAGGCTCACAAAGCAAGGAACACCACTTGTAAAGAGATGCTGTGGGCTTACATTGGTGTTGTGTTTCATGCTTCTGGTACAGAGATGTCTACGGACATGTACAATGATGTAATGACATGAATCTATTGGTTCTAAGAAGGTTTGCGAGTTGAAACGAACTATTAACCAGCACCAGCTCAAAACTAGCACCTATTTCACATCAGTCAAAATTGGTTGAGTAAAGTTGCATCATTGGTATTATTGGGCCTTTACAGAGACCAGCGCTAAAAGCTGTGCTGAATAGCCATATTTTTATGTAGTAAAATGTAAAATGTATTGCTGATGATCAGCAGGTGCATCACACAGGGAGCTGCATAGCTGCAGACCAGTCGGCCCACGTAGACCCCTGTTCACCAAAAACCATTAAAACAAAAAAATGTGACTGCTAAACTACAGAAATATTCTAAACTAAAATTCAAAATGCAAAATGGACACAAAGTATAGCTACTATTAAGTGGAGGTGTTGAGTTATTTGCTCAAATTATAAAGGTTCTCATAGAAAATGCACGTAAAACACTAAACCCTGAAAAAAATTACATGAATTATGTGTTGTGTTTACAGTTTAAATGCACAAAGAAACACTTAAACAACCCAAACACACATTATGTATCTGCTCCTTCTATTTTGGAACAAGAAAAAAGCTCTCCAACTTTCTCTACATTGTAACAGCAGTTTCTTTCTGTTGAGGTAGAAGGAATTCATAGAAACCTGTTCTGGTGTTTGGTAATGGTGGATCTAAAAGCAAAGTACCCTTGAGTCACAAGCATGTGTCAGGCTGGTCAGTAAACTAAGAAAGGTGATTGGATTGTGTGGCAGCACAGCTTGTACCAATTTCCTGAGTTAATGGGAAATTTCTCCTCCCTGCCTTGTCGTGTTTCCTGGGGCCCTGGCAGCCACTGACCGTCCACGTGGACGTCCACGAGGGTCTTTTGCACCCACACTGGTGAAGGTAAACAACAACCTTTTCCCATATCTCTGCAAACATGTTGTTTTTTCAGAGGTGTGGCATCAGTGGAGGAAGGAGTAAATTTGGCATGGACACCTTTTTTTTTTTTTTTGGAGAGCTACAAGAGTGAGGCTGTTGGCCAAACAGTCTGTTTGTAAGCGTGACTGGACAAACATGGCCGTCCTCCTCCTGAGGTAGAGCCAACACCACCAACCATCACCACATCCACTATGATACCCAAAATCAACAGCTCATAGAGAAATAAATACTGGCATGAGTTATCGGCAAGCTAGTCGAGCATGAATTATGTGCAGTCCCAGAGAGGTTTTTCAGACTTTCATCCTCTCTGCATGTCTCTCTTTCTTTTGACATCTGTTGGGATGTCTTTCTTTCTCTCTCTCTCTTTATCTCTCTGTGGAATATTAAGATGCAGCATGTGCTGAAGCACAATTGCATGATCAAACAAACTGTGGTTCCTAATGACTGCGGATAACACCACAGATAAGACAGATGGAGTTTGGATATATAGTGCAGTTACATCTTTTGAACAAATAATTCCGCTAATGTTCAATTACAGCTTTTTTTGTGATGTGATGATAAACAAGCACAAATATTTCTGGATTTAACTTTCAGAATACAGCCTACTGCTTGTTTTTTGTATTATTTTACAGGTTATATGTGTTTTTGCACCTTTCCATTCCTCAGCACACCCCCCGGTGACCTTTTTAAGGTCTTTTTAAAGTGGAGGTAGGAGAAGGCATGCCTGCAGCCCCATATTATCGGATGAGGCAGCTGACAAATGTGGCAGTGTTCATGCGTGAGCTTCATTAATCTCTCAAACGATGCAAGGCCTAATGGGAAGACGACTTAAGAGGGGACACCGCCACTTTCTGCTTTTCCTCCAGGACATGGGCAGAGAGTAATGTTCCTATTGCAATCAGATTACTCCTTTCTCCCGCTGACTATTTCCTGACACCAGCCATGACACTCCGCCTCCGATTTATTTCACTGGCCACTGTTAATTCCAGCTTGTAGCCATTCATCTTTTTTTCCTTTACTTTAGCAGAATTTAATCTTTTCTAGTTTTACAATTCATTTTTCTTTGCCTGCACTCAGATTACACTGAGAAATTGTCCATGAAAGATTGAACATAGAGCATGTTGTACATTACCAACCCAATGGATTACAAGGTCATCTTAGTGTGGTCAGACATATTGTTATAAACCTCTTGGTTGTCAAACATATTGTGGTGTTTTTCAAGATTTAAGCCATAGACATATAGAGCATGTGCATGCAATGGTAAAACTCTGCACCAATCCACAGCCAGTGGTAAGATGTCTAGAAACATGTTAAAGGGCAAATTAAGGCAGTGAATAAGAAGAGTGCTGTCCTATCATATATAGCAATGTAGGTTTCAAACTTTAGAGAAAGATCAGCTTTGATTTGCCAATCGGTACATGTTAAAATATATTTTGATGTGAAGGCAGAATCAGGAAAAATTGATGCATCAATCACAAACTTTAAAAACGTCTGCTTAGGGGGTGGTTGGTTATAGGTAGAAAAAGTAACTGCTGAAACTATGAAACATACCTTTATCACATATTGCTGAGCTGAATAAAAATAGGCTGCAGACCTGACAATTGATTGCAACTATGGCTTTGTGAGGCCTCTGTTTTGTTGATGTATGCAAAGATAGTAGCCGTACAACTGCACTTGATTGTAGGTTGATGTGTAGTAGCCTATTCAGAAACGAGCACTGTAGAAAACCCTAGTACCAGTGTGTCTGTGGGTTTTTGGCTGTTGTTGTTCACACTGACACTGAAAGCATGGACATACTAAGCCACATATATAGACGATTACAGAATAGCTTGATAACATTGGAATTGGGTGCTCTGTTTAGTTGATGTTCCATTGCAATGCATGAATCACAATTGTGTACACCTTGTACACCTTAAGAACAATACCATTAAAATTTGTAGATACCTGTGGGATTTCTTCCCCATAAGGCTTTCACAGATTTTAAAGGGGGAAAAACAGCTCTTTTATCAGATTGGTACTCATTACCCGCCACTACTCTGAGTTTGAGTATGCTCCATGTGAATGTAGGTTATATTTATACAACCTTCAGGTCACAGACATGCATAGTAACATAGAGGCTCCATGAATAAAATGATTGTCTATGAGGAACAATGATAAATAGTCAATGACATACTTGTGGGCAGGCTACTACATTTTGGGGTTCTACATGTGGGCAGGAGGTACCGGGAGTTGAACCACTGACTCGACAGTTCATGGACAACTGCTTAAATAAGTATAGATGTCATGAAAATAACATTTAAAAATGATGCTTTGGGATTTCTAAACTGACTACAACTTGCTGCACCAATATATACCATATCCCTGCCACTCCTAATGATCTCTGACATGTTGTCCCTTCACTCCTTAGTCCATGTTGCTACCTCAGCTGCCATGGGAGTGCCTGTGATCTTCTCAACCTACAGAAGAGGGAGAAAGTGCAATTGACACCCTGGGAATGGGAGAGAGGTGGGTGTTTGGGTGGGGGGGCAGGGATGGCAGCCCTTCCATATGGCTTAAAGAGGGAAATGCAGTAACAGTGCTTCAGCAATACAGACCAAGAAAAATCCTCAGAGTCAGTAACTCCTGACTCCCAGGTCTGATGAGGACTTCAATATCAGTTCACTGACCTGCCTGTACCTGCACACCTCTTGGTGCCTCATTAAAGTCAAGCTGATGCAACTACATAGAAACAAAATCTTCCCATTCAGTCATCTCACAGCAAGATCGGAAGCCTAACAACTAACAAATCTGCACTTGATTGGTACACAGTGTCTGAGCCATTCTAGGCATGTTTTGATGTCTTCTCATATTCAGGCACATGAATGTGAAGTACCTGAGTGTATTCCACTTTTTAAACTTTTTGTTGCTGGGGTTTAACCTCGCAGAGACCAATATTGTAAATGTCAGGGCAGATGCACACAGCAGCACAGGGATGATGGCTGTAGGCTGAGAAAATGCAGGGGAGAGTATGACTGTGACATTTGCTGACACGCTGGCACAGAGTGAAACCTCTGCAAACCCGCTGCGAGAGAGAATTTTCTTAACCTTCCACCTTGGCCTTGATATCCTAAAGGCCTGGTCGTGTTGAAGTGATAAGAGCATGTCTCTTTAAAGGTAGGTCGAGTTAACTTTGACCTCACGGCTCACAGCTTATTCCTTTCATATAGAAAATGTCTCTGCAGATGTGTTCTTACCAAAATGTCAGTCCACTTATTTTTGTTATATAGTGCCCAGGTTTCTTGAAATTGGAGTGTGTTAACTGGGGTTATCCTACTTTACATGATCACCAATGGTAACCAAACCTTGTTGAGAAACCAAAGGCCCAAAACACACCCATACAGTATCACAGCTACTCATATATTTGAGTCCAAATACGATGTCAATGGTTTGTTCGGTTTGTTTCATAACAAAAACAGTGACGTTTCTGTACAAAAAATCACATTATCTTGCATCCTTATATGTGTCTGTCCAAAGAAATTTTTGAAAATACTTGTTAATAAGAATAAATACTGGCATGAAAACCCGTAAGTGTCAAAATAAAAAATCTCCACATATACAATATATACATATACAACTCCTGCTGCTGTGTGATAACTAAAAGTGTTTAATCAGCTTAACAGTTAACAAGACTGTGCATGTACACTCATGTTCCAAAGTTAGTACTCCCTCTTTTTATTCTGTGTTTGTATGTTAGAAATATAATAAAAATCATCTGATTGTAGCAGGTCTTGGTATTAGGCAAATATGACATCAGATGAACAACATATAAATTTTTCACTGTGCCACTATTTATTTAAGAAAAATGAAGCCAAAAAGAAATAAAACTTCTTTGCATAACTAAGTTCCCCCCATGATTCAGTGGCTTGTATATCCAACCTAAGCAGCAATAACTTGAAGTAACTGTTTCCTGTATAACTTTATCAGTCTCTCACATCACTGTGGGGGAATTTTGGTCCATTCTTCTTTACAACATAGTTCACTGAGGTCTTTGGGCATTTCTTTGTGCACAGCTCTCTTAATGTCCTGCCACAGCATTTCAATTGGGTTGAAGCCTGGATTTTGGCTAGGCCATTCCAAAACTTTTAATTCTTTTATTTTTCAGCCTTTCTGATGTAGATTTACTGGTGTGCTTCAGTTCATTGTCCTGTTGCATGACCCAGTTTTAACCAAGCTTTAGCTGTCAGACAAATGGCCTCACATTTGCCTCTACAATACTCTGATATGGAGAGGAGCTCATGGTCGACTCAATGACTGCAAGGTGGCCAGTTCCTGCAGCTGCAAAACAAGCCCAAATCATCACCCTTCCACCACCGTGCTTGACAGTGGATCTCAGGTGTTTCTGCTGCAAGTAGTGTTTAATTTTCGCCAAACATGATTCTGGGAATTAAGGCCAAATATCTCCACTTTGGTCTCATCTTTCCATAGGACATTGTTCCAATAGTCTTGGATGGTTTGTTCAGATGCAGTTTCATGAATCTCAGTCATGCTTTCATTCAGCAGTTGTTGGGATATCTGCGATATTCAATCTGGACCTAAATTAGTTTGTATGCTGCTAGAATGCGTAAAATGTCTAGAGCAAAGTGAATGAAGCAAGGAAATGCTATTATTGATTTGTGTGTGCCCAGTCCTTCCATGTAAAGCCAAATAATTCATTTGTCTTTGTTGAAATGCAAGTGAAATTTCACGTCAAATTGAGCAGCAGAATTGCATTGCCCTTATCTGAATGAAAAACCTCACCTGCTGTGATAGTGTGTGTGTTACACAACAAACAAGCACAACAAAGTGGACCACTGCCTGACAAAACCTGCTCTATAAACTCACTTTACCTCTGGCTTTGATATCGAAACAGAGCCTTTCCTCATCTAGGAGAACACAAACACAACAATATCGAGTGTCACTTTTTGATAAGGTACCATTTATAAAGGTTTGATATATTGTAATTAACAGATTTGTCAATGGTTAATGGATAAGTTATAAAATAACTTTTGGTTTCCAGGCTGTATAAACTCCAGCATGTCAGTTTATTTGTGAGTTCTGAGAACTCAATCAATCATAAAGGAGACCTGTTTGGCTACAGATTTTCTGGATCAGGAGCTGCAGGACCTCTGGAAATTACTTACTATTATTTACAACTATAGCCATGATGGGCTGATAGGGTAAATCATGGACTCATCCTGAACATTTACTGACTGAAGGTCAATTCATACTTTATATACATAGCCACACTACAGATGTGTACACACTTCTGTTCATACTACATTCAGATATACCATGCATGGACACACATGTGCCCTACAAAAAATGATGGCAACTCTGGACATTAGCAACATTGAGAAGAAGATCTTCTGAAAAACAACAAAAGAAAGCAACAAAAAGTGACAGAATGTGTGATGTCTTCACAAGAGCAGCATCAAGGACATTGACAGGACAGACCTTCGATGTATAAAACAAATTGCCAGTTTGCTTTTCTGGCACATGCACAGTCTGTGCTTTGGCTACGTCTGAGCAGACACCAAATTTTTTGTTGTGCATAGTTTTAGATGATAATGAAATTCATGTCACATATGTAGTACTGGACAGAGACAATGTGAATTGGCCTTAAAATGAGGAAAATGAAGACCATTACTGATTCCAGTCTAACAGTTAGAACTGCAAATGATGACTTATTGCACTGTACATGTACTGCAAATTGAAAAACCATGAGTAATAATATACATATATACAATGTTAATAACTGGATTATTACTGAGTAGAAATTCACAGCACTTTTACTACTAAAACGTGTCATATGTGAAACAGGACACCGTGATGCAAGAAGGTAGTCACTAAAATATTTCAAACTTTTGATTACACAACAAAACATAACTAAATTCCAATTTCATATTTCAAAAATGGTTTCACATTTAATATGGCTTGAACATCAAACCATATTTGAAGACTTGTATATTGGTGCAGATAAACCAGATTTAAATTTATCATTCCCACCTAACAAGATATAGCCTATTAATTAGCCATAGCTTGTTAGAGGAGAGTGTGTTAAGCTAATTAAATGTGTTATTGGCTTGAGGCAGACACTCAGTGATTAAAAGCAGAACAGACTGAAAGTAAAACATTCACAGCCTGTCAGTATTTTGATAAGTTCATTCTATTAAAAATATATATTTCAGCAAGTTGTGACTTTTTGAAGAAGTTGAGAAAAATGACAGCTCACTCAGTACAAAGAGTCCAAAATGAATCCAGTAATGCATGAATATGAAATGGAACTGACTTATAAAATAGAACATGTACAGCATAAGTTCATCTGCACCAAAACTTCAAATAGATTTTAAATTCTTTGCAGACACTCGGGGCCACCAGAGACCCATTTCACAGGCATCCTGGAGTGCTACAGTAGAGGCCACGCAATGCAGCATGTAACCTGCTTTCTCTGTGACTGCTCCCTCTATTTCTCTGCCAGTTCTCTCCATTCAGCAGGTGTCAGCTGTCATGTCCTTGCACGGGCACGCTGCTGTGTCCTAAAACTGCTCTCTTACATGCTTAGACACTTCCTCTACCCACCACGCTGAGCGAAACACAAGACAGGATTTGGAGTTATTTCCAAGAATTGGAAAATGATTACTGTGCACTCATAGTTGAGCTAATTTCCTTTTTATTAGTAACCATACACTACTCACAAAAAGTTAGGGATATTCGGCTTTCGGGTGAAATTTCAGGATGAACCTAAAATGCACTATAA
>JAUMHL010000014.1:19589959-19601546 GCA_032362345.1 Sandelia bainsii
TGTAGTGTGAACTTTTTACATTTTCCATAAATTTCACCTGAAAGCCAAATATCCCTAACTTTTTGTGAGTAGTGTATTTGAAGGTAGATGTAGAGTTTAAAAAAGGAGAAAGAGACAGCCTTTGCTCTTTTTTATGTGGTGCTAACAGAGCAATGCAAAAATAAAATATGATACTTCCATATGTTGATAAGCGACTTCTGTCTCAGTCTTTCATATGTTAATTCTGATGAATGTGATGTGTTTCAATCTATTATCTAACATGTTGTTTGTCTGATAGTTTGAATGTATTTTTCTATTTCTATCCTCTCCACAGAGACATACTTTGTCTCCATCTGGTAAATCAGACAGTGTTAACAAGTTCTTTTCTGATTGGTCCAGTCTGAGACTAGATTAACTTCCAATCAAACAGATCACAACCACCTGACTGATGAGTGTGTTTGTGTCTTTATATTGTTGTCTGTTCTGCTTTGTGGAGCTCAGTCACCTAAAGAAGATGTTAAATGTTCTGCTGTCAGTGCAGTGTGAGGAGCTTTAGTTTGGTTTAGAGTTAGTAATAAAATATCCTGATTTCTGATGCAATAAATATTCAACCCAACACAGTTACTTTACCTTTTACTTTAAGTTGTGAGGAAAAATTCTGGAACATCAAATCAGAAATGTGAGATTGATTTGTTTTAACTGGCTCGCCTGCTGCTAAAAGATGCCGTGTGTAGACTCATTCTTCTTATCCATGTTGCCTGAATTAGGAGGCGCTCATATCTGGTCAGCAACCTATTTTCTCACCGTCATCTGTCTTCAAGAAGTGACAAGCTCAAGCAGCACCTGATGGGCACTTACTGTTGAGTCTACATGGAGTGAGTAGATCAGTGGATGGATCGCAGAGGCGCTGTTTTCTCTCAGATTAAAACATTTGCTCTGTGGTGACAGAAAGCCCTATTTCAAGCCTTCCTCAAACACAACGCTGACAGGCCTGCTGTCCACCGGGTTTATTCAGTCTTTGCGTAGATCTCTGCAGAGTCTTAAGGCTGCTTAGATCTCAAGGGTTCTCTCTGGGTCATTCACATAACAACAATAGCACGGTTATAAATCTTTCTGTATAGAGTTCGACTTCGATAGTGAGACCTGACAAGGCTTATTTAGCTAACTGTTCCTTCAGGGACTTTGCTGACATGGGCCGCCTTAGGCAAACACAGGCTGTGTTTTCATGGCATGAATTGGTGTGACCGACGGACTTTGGATCATCCTTTTTCTTCATTAAAATGGCCTCCTCCCAGAAAGAAGTTGGAAGTGAGACTAAACAATGCTCGCCTGCCAGATGGGGAGGGGGAAGGGGACCTTTTTATGCTTTTCAACACAACACTGTTTGCCTTTGACATTAATCAGGTAGTCTCTTTGGTTCATTGCTAATATATATCTTGCATTGGGGTATATATCAAAGTGCACAGGACAAGGCTTTTTGTGTTCCTGCCAGAGTTGTGAAAGAATGTGGAGCCATGGTCACCCAGCTCAGTGAATGCTGAGGGCGGGCAGGTGGGAGGGAGGAACATAAGTCACAATGACCAATGCATCTTTTAGCATATTGTATGTTACAGCTTTGTGTGAATCATTTTGCATGTGTTGCTAGTTCATTCAAATTTCACTATGCTTGAATTATAAAATAAACATTTTTTAAAGCTAATTTGATTTATTTAGTTTTATTCTAAGGTAAAATAGGCTCTTATTTTGTATCAAGGACAGTCAACAAATTCTTATACCATAGGGTCAAATACTGATCCTTTGGTGTCTCATACTGACACTGGCATCACTATTTGATGCCCCAGGAGCAACACTGTAGGACACATTAGAAATGATGGCATGTTGGACCTGTCAACAATGCTTGGTTACAGTTGAGGAAACATCATTGCTTGGTTGAGTTTAGGCACAAAGATAGCTGGGTTAGGGATACACGCAAAACTTCAGTTAAGTAAAAAGATAAAATAAGTGCTTTCTGGAACAGTCTTCAACAACACACAATGTCTCTCACTTTTTTGATCTTCTGCCTCCTGTGGGAAAGTCTTGCATATTATTGAGCCATTCAACCAACCCGTCATCCTCCATAGGCAGAATTTTGGCTTAATATACTACATATAGTGCATTCAGAAAGTATTCAGACTCCCTCTACTTTATTTAATTTTGTTATGTTGCAGCCTACAATTGTTCAAATTAATTTTTTTCCTCATTAATCTACACTCAGTAGCCAAGAGTGACCAAGTGGACTAATGGAGCAGAGTGTACCTTTCCAAATCATGTCCAATCAATTTAATTTAGCACAGGTGGACTCCAATCAAGGTGTAGAAACAACTCAACAGCAGTCAAGAGGAAAGGGAGGCCCCTGAGCTAAATTTCAAGTGTTGTTGAAAACTTATGCTAATGTGATATTTAAGTTTTTCCTTTTTCATACATTTGCAAACATTTCTTAAATTCAGTTTTCACTTTGTCATTGTGGGGTAGAGTGTAGATTAATGAAGAAAAATTTTTTTTTGAACAACTGTGATATTGGGCTGCAACATGACAAACCTGAAAAGTGAAGGGGGTCTCAAAATCCTCAGTGGTCCAGGTCATGGTTATCCCAAAGACTGGCCTGGACAGGACTGGACAAAGTTTCATTATCTGATGCCCTGGGAAGGTGAATGGGCTGAGACAGCATGACTGGACACTGACATTCACTTTATTCAGGTTCTCAGTAAACACTCCTGTTTTGGCTTTAAAGGATTGAGGTTTGAGTCCATGTTCAGGCCCATTTCAGCACCTTGCTTGGATGTCATTACCTTTTTTTTTCATTTCTTTCCAGTGTCTGATCAGCATTAAATGCAACAGAAAATACATTTTAGCTTTAGCTTTAAATAAGCTTCAGCATATTACCATTGCAACATTTAACAGTTTTTTCCCAGCAAAGGCTAAAATTGCAGCCCTATGACAAAAAAAAAGCCCTAAGCCAGATAGCTTTTGGTCTTACAGTCTGAGTTTAGTTCTTTTGGAAGGCACCAGTCCTGAAAGTGTGATGAAATAACATTGCGTAACTATGACAACCAGCATCTGCGAGCTGCTTATTTAATTGGGTGATTTTGATGTTTATTGCTTAATCTTCCGTTTTTTAAATGTGTTGAAATGAAAGTGTAATATAAAACAGTGGTTGATGTACTAGTTTGAGTAAATGTTGGCTCATTTTATGTGGTAAAACATAAAAGTTTTGCAAATGTAAACTAACAACAATCAATTGTCTCTCAATAAAAGGATCATAACATTAGTTGTGTAAATATGCAACGGCTACATACCTAAAGACCAGATGTGGAGTAGTATTACAGAAATAAACATCTGGTTTTGTTTTTGAGTTTAGACACCCAATTTATATTTCTCTTCCGTTTCCTTTACACTCTCTTCTTAGATCACTTTTTAAAATTGTACTTAAATACAGCCTGGTTTTTTTTTCTTTCTCTTACATGTATTCCATACAATATGTTGCCTCACACCATCAAAATTTATTCATCATTTATCTTATTGGCTTTTTTTTTTTTTTCTTTTTACAGTTTTCAGGAAGAGTGATGAAGTGGTGATGGCAGTGTGTTACTCCAACATGTTGTCATCCCACTGTTTCACATAATGACGCTTCCTATGGCAAAGTACTTTGGCCTCTGCATTAAGTCCTGTCTGAATGGGCAGGGAAACAACACTCATCATTCATATAGCCCGTGCTGTGAGAGAGCGAGTATGCTGCAGATGCTCAGTTGGGTTATGTTACATTGTAAATGGATGTGCATAGTGGAAAAACTCAAATACAGCAAAACTTATGTTAGGAGAGCAAAAAGAGACAATTGTTATGCACTGTTACAGTCCTGATGATTGGACAAATAAGGCAATAGGTGGCATACACTTGTGCTTGCTCTGAGCCAACAGTGGTCTGCTGATCATTGCACCATGAGGTGAATCTCCTTGGTTAGTCTACCTCTTCTGATGCCTGCTGCAGGTGAGTGACAGCTTCTTGGAGGACCAGTCCATTAGGACTAATGGGCCCATCCAGCAGACCTTTCCTGATCTGTTCGGAAAGCTAGGACATGTGAAGCCACATGCTGTGCTGCAGCATTGTCACAAAAGTGCATGACTGTGCCACCGCCGCAGAGAGTAGAGCACTGGGCTGAGCTGAGATGGAGGAGCTGACCAGCTCAATGTTGTTTATGACAACTGCTGCCTGAGCTGTGAACTGATGTAAAAAGTCAGTGAGGTTAATGGTGACCTAGTCTCTGACAGACAACAGAGTTGGCAAACATGTGTCAAAGAATGTTGCTTTGGGAAGCAAAATGGACGAAATGGGCTGGAAAGCCATGCTCCATCTCCACATTGACTCTGGTGAAAGGGTCATAGTGGCCAGCCTTCAACTTTTCAGGACTCTGTCCCACCTCTGATTTAAAAAAAAAAGAAAAAAAAAGGGCTGTCATACTCCATGTCTTTCACCAACAAGAGCGGAAAACCAGGAAAGAAACCACCAATAGAGGGAGCTGAGACAGAGGACTCCTGCTCTGTACTGTGATCACCCTCTGGGCTGGGAGTGGTCCAAATGTCGAGCTCACATGCTTTGCACAGCTGTCATTATCTTCCTCCTGGAGCACCGCGAAAGGATCCACTCCTTGCTGCTTATCCACCAAAGACAGACATGCAGTGGAGGCATGTGGCCCGGGGAGTGAGAGCTAGCCCGGCATGATGAGAACTGAGACCCATTTCACAGCAGGTGTAGATGTCATCGTTCATGATGAAGGCAGTTTTGCAGAATGGACAGAGCTGGACCCTGCCAGCAGAATGCTGAGATGAACTCATCTTCTTTTCTCCATGAATTGACTGCATCAGATACTGTAGGAGAAAAAGGGAGCAGAGCTCTGTACCTTTCTGCAGGTTAAGAAAAGTTAAACTTAAGTTTCTTTGTCACAACTGTTTGTGCCCTATCTGGACCCTAGTGGCAAGTGTTATTGCCAAGTTTCCGTAGGAGCAAGACCTCCCTTTAGCACAACCTCCTGTGTAAAATAAAAGGCGTTTGAAAGCTCCTAACAAAAATATCCAGACAGTATAATTAATGTTTTAAAACTGTATTCTCAGTTTTCATCTCTTATGTATCAACCTTGGTTGAAATTATGTCACTGAAGGCATATAGAGCACATGAACTGGAAGATACACCATCTTTTCTCCTGCCCACTGAGAAGCAGCAAAGTACTTCCCCTTATTTCTGTCCTTATTACTCTCAAGCAGAAGCAAATCCTTCAGCCTATATACACATTGTTCTTTCCCTGCCCATATGCCTAATTAGATGCCTTTGATACAGTATGAACAGAGAGAGGGACCCAGTTGGTGTGGACCCTTTAATGCACCCTCCAGTGGCTCTTACATTGATCCTTTTCTTTGTGAAGCTTCTCCGATGATTGCACATTGGCTCAGCATGGGCTCTCATAAAAGACTACGGAGCACAAGTGGAAACAAACAGAAAAAGAAATTTGCAGGGCTTTTTTATTTATTTTTTTTATAAGCTGCCAAGGCTGCCCGACACCTGGTGGATACAGCTGGCATGCTAATGCAATGCTAATTGTAACCCAAACAGATCAGTGACATTTGTTGAACGGTTAAACAGGAGCCCTCCTGGGGGCTGTTTATGTTATACACAAGATTTATATGGTTAGGTTATGTTTAACCCGCTTCAGTGATGTCTACAATTGTCCAAGGCGGGGCTTTGTGAGTTACATGAATTACAAGTTTGAATTCCCTGAGTGATTTGCCGCCTGTGAGGTAGTGAGTCTGACAAGCGTTGTATTTGTTTTTCATCAGTGAGTGTTTATCTTGGCAGCAGCTTTCTGCCAGGCAGACCAGGGTGGGAGAGGCAAGCAGGCAGGGGGAGATTGTGGATTTCATTGAATGAGCCAAACAGGCTCTAGTGCCTTAGCAGACAGTGATTGGGCTGTGGCCATTGTAGCCTCTTTGAGGGTGGGGGTGCCAAGTGCTTGTCCATTTTAACAGGTTTTTCACGCTCTTAAGACATACCACCCTCTTTGCACAGTAGTCCTGCATTGCAGTGGGGACAGTGCATGGACAGTGAGGATTGTTGACATTTTCTGAAATTGTCTGAAACATTTTTGTCATTTTAGTCAAGTCAGAGTTCAACTGCTAGATAGCCTACAGTGAGCTGAAGACATAAGGGAGAAAACACCTCCACTCTTAAAGGATTTAAAGAGAAAACACCCTTTTGGGAAATACACACATTCGTTTGCCTTTTTAACATTGCTCGTTCAACCTCAATCTGTTCTGTATAAAAAGGTACGATCCCAGCATCCAGCACCATTCCTGACTCTCCATTATACCAGCGCTGGAGCTAGTACAATTGCTGCATCCAGGCAGGCTTGCAGTCTGTGGAAAGTGTCGCTTCAAGCTTTGAGAGCAAAAGGGTGTGACTTTTATGATGACTAGCTATTTCTGAGCCCGACCACCAGAGTGGTTTCTCTAGTGATGTCCTATGTTTGTTGGAGAAGAAACTGAATTTATGGCATGACTCATACTCAAGCAGAGCTGCTGTGGGTCATGTACAACATGTTTATGATTATGGTCGCAGAAGAAGGTTGCAGAAGAAGGTGGTCAGCTACTTCTTGGTACCTCAACTACAGTAGTCTTGTATTATGATGCTTAACCTGATCCCATTATTACCCATAACTTTAACCAGTTACCTCTGCCACTAGGTGTGGATGAAAGCGTAAATGGTTGTCTCTGTGTCAGACCTGTGATAGAGTGGCGACCTGTCCAGGGTGTACCCTGCCTCTCTCCCAGTGACTTCTGGGATTGGCTCCAGCACTCCCGTGATCCTTAAGAGGAAAAGCAGTTGGATGGATGATGGATGGATGGAATATGCAAAGCTGTCAAGTTAATAAATTCTACTGTCTTACTGCTAATGAAATGAGAAGACTGACACCAGTCTTACGCCTCTGTGTACAAAATGCATACACAATTTTTCACTATTTTCTTGAACTTTCTTTTTCTAGTTATATCCTCTGAAGGATTTGTGTGGAGCCTTTGGGGACGGGTCTTTACATCTATCCATTTGTTTGCAATGTGTAGCATTTAAAAATTAATGTAAATTAGAAATTGCAGTTTAAGTAGCAATATCTGTTTGAACAATTAAAAAAATGTTTTCAATCTATCTAGTAGTTCATGTGTTAACTATATTAGCTAGTTTAATTGGCTTCATTAAAATTGTGACACATTTGAGAAACTGCTCTGTTGTAGTCAAGTGAAAAACTTTCCTCACAATCTAATTTAGACAGTAGAATGAATGATCAAACAAAAGACATTCTGTATATACTGTGGACCCATCAAACTATCTAAAAACTGGCAGTGGAGTCCAACTCTTGCCCTCCTTTCTTCCCTCCCACCCCTCCATGGGTGGGAGGCTCCATCTCTTATGAGTATATCAGAAATGGCTGTATTACCTGGGTCAAGCCACGGTGTGCAGCTGAAATGATGAGCATGCAAATGAAGTGATGCTCATTCTGTTTTGCAAGGCATACAGTGCATATATATTGTGCTTAGACGAGCCTGGGGCAACTGCAGCCTAACTTCAATTACCATCAACGGATCCAGACAACACTGCACAGACAGGTGGCAATGGATGGTGTACTTGTCAAGTGACTGATGGGTGTAAAGACATGATTTGAATGATTACATTAAAATAATATTACAGAAATATGGGAATAAATAGCCTGTGAGAGAGTGCTCTATGGTCCTGGACTTTATCTAGTCCTGTGGCCAAAGCTCCCTACAGATGCAACAGCCCAGGATAGAGCTTGTTAGCAAGACGTACTGCTTCATCCCCAGGGCTGGTTTGGATATTCAGGAACATGTACAGTAGAGTGAGTGTGTTAAAAAAATGAAGACAGAAGGAAAAAAAATATGAACAGATTGAGAAGGAGGTCACAGACAAATATGCACAGTCTGGAACACACATTAAATAGCCACATGTACATCCCCATATACACAGCTACACACACACACACACAAACACACGTACACACAGACACTCTGTCAAGGGGCTACTTGCGGCCTCCAAAGTAGGTTTATTAGACACGCCACAGATGGACTATCTGTATTCTGTCCAAATTAAATCACTGTCAGTGTCACTCAAAGCTACGAATGAATAATCAGTGAGGAGCAGATTACAGTTAGGCACACACAGTACTTGCATGGGATGACTAATTTGTTAGTGATACTAATAGCTTCACTTAATTTATTTTAGCATTAGTAAGGAAATATTACTGTGGCTGCCAAATACAGAAAGTGGCATTGGCTGGTATTATGATATGCAGACCAAAATGCAGCGACATGTAAGTAAATGTGGTTTTGATGGGATCCGATGAATGTGTCAGAAACACAGATTTTTGGAACCCAACTGCAAGGATTCCATCCTGCTCGGCCTCAAGAGTGTTAGTAATATTCAGCAAGTACTATTGTTACTATTTTTTTATATACATACATATACATGTACCAGAGAGGAAAATTAAAGTTTTGGAAACCAATGATATCATTAATGTTAAACATGTGCTTCGTGAATATTGCTTATTACATGTTTGTAACTATGGTAATTTTGATACCACAAATGAATGAAGACCCATTCAGCCAATGGTTGGAAAAATCAGGAACGGTTTTATCTACTGGTTTACACCAAGAAAGATGAGAAAAAGAATACAAAGTAAAAAGAAGTCACATTTTACCATTGCTAAATAACAATAGCTGAGTTGCATTCCCGTGGAACTGATTCACAATACTAAAACAAAAGAAACAACAACACTGTAGGTCAGTCACTGTTCATGGTTGCCTATGAAGTGAGACATTACTAGCCAAATACTCTGTGAGGGCTCTCCTAACCGTTTCATCTGCAGTGTGAGATGAAGGGTGCAGGCTGGGGCATGGTTCTCTCCTGGGAAGCTGCCTCTTCCATCCAGGCTGGGTTGAGAATCTCATCTTCCCTCTCACAGAAACTGTGCAGAGCACAGCAAGTGATCACAACAAATGGTGTAAAGGTGAAGTGGAAGTCACTCCACTTAAGAAGGACATGCCATCTTGACTTCAACCTGCTGAATGCAATTTCAGCTGCTGTCCCAACTGCAATGACATGGATGTTGAAGGACTCTTGCTGAGGGGTGAGAGCAGAAGTGTGGGGATAGTCCTTCATCAGTCATTCTAACAGGGGGTAGGCTGGGTCATCAAGCACAAAGAAGTTGACAGGTGTCCTATTGATGTCCTGAACATGCTGTGAAGTATGACAAAAACAGTATAATGAGGATGCAATATCCTTTAGGAAAGATCTAGATAGTTTCCATCACCTTTTTCCACAGGGCTTGGATTTGTATAAAACATTTGAGTAGCTTTAGGGTTTTTTGCAACTCTGTACTCTAACATACTAACTGACGGATGTATGCTCTCAGTGTTGGCCCATACAGGAAGAAGATGAGCCTTCTTGAACAACTGTGATTCCCTAAGCACCGTAGCATCGTGGGAGCATCCAGGGACCTTGCAGCTAGCACTCCAGAAGCTGAGAGAATAACAATACAGAATTATATTATCAACTACAACTAATTCAGTATTGTTGACATTATTGCTGTGTTTCTATGCCTACTAGAAATTTGTTTTGGGTCGTTTGGTGCACAACAGTTTATGCTGCAGTAGTCAATTCAACTGTTGCCTAAGTATTGTTTAAACCAATTTAAAGCAGGAAACAGCATGAACTTAAGGATCTAAACTTACCACTTCACACTTGTCATCAACGACGCCCTGCAGTACATAAGATGCCCATCCTTTTCTGTTGACAAAGTCCCTGTAACCATCACTGGGTGCCAGGACAGAGATGTGGGTACCATCAATACATTCTATGATTTTAAGGGATGTGGAACTTGGCCTCAAAATGCTGGGCTATGGCGTAGGTTTACTCAAGGATAGGGACTTTGATGAACTGATGTATTAGGTCTGTTACCATGCCTTTACAAAACATGTACACAAACTTCATTAGTGTGGATTTGTGCACAACAAACTGATTCGCGATTAGACTGTACTCTCCGCAGCTACCAAGTTTGTACAAAGTAATTACCACTCACATTTCCAGAGGTATAGTGGGACCCACTATACATCATCTCCTCCATAACATTCTTCGTCGGATGACAAAGTTTCTTGAATGTTCTCAAAGACATTCTAAAAATCTCTCTCCATTGTGCGTCTGTGAATTCTTTGAGCACCATTCTCTCCCAGTAGTCTTTACTCCGAAAGCACATCCAGCAGGCATGGTTTTTAGGACAGAGTGGAGGAAGACCTATCACGCCAAGACCAAGGGCAGATGCTTGCCGTATGAAAGCCAACCATAGTTTTCTCCTCAAAGTATAAACGAAGGCCAGCGTGTAGCCCATTTTGCAGGCCTATTAGCTCCCACATTAGGACACCTAATGCTAAGACTGTAGGCGTCTCTAGTTCAACAAGACAAGACCAGATGTTTTGAAAATAACAGGAGGTTTGAGTCTTATGTCACTACGTACATACGTACTCCAAAAATAATCTGATAATGGACTGAAACATGTAAACCAGGGTTTGGCGATTATTGCATTTCTGAATTGCATGTAAATGCATCAGATCTGATTATTAGAATTATCTGATTACTCCCAGTTATCGGATTTTTACAGTCATGTAAACGTAAGAAAAAGGTTTTGAAACATCTTCACACTACATGACAATGATACAATTTTTTAAAATTAATTTTAAGCATATTTGATCACAAAATAATGATCAACTTTGCAGTTAAAATTTAGCACTAACTGCCTGGCAAATTAATTAATGTGTTCCTGAACTCTTTGGTCCAGCTTCTCAAACACCAGCTTGATTGACTGCCTTGCACATGATGCAGATTATCCACTCTTCCACTGCCAATTTATCCCCAGACCATCACATTATGTTTCCACCTCCATGCTTAACGGATGGTGTCAGGCAGGCATCTATCATCTTTTCATGAGCTCTGCATCTGTATTCTCTGAGCTCTGTCCTGTATGTTCTTTGCTTGGATCCAAACACCTCAAACTTCAACTCATCAGTCCACAGGGCTTGGTTCCAGTCATCTGAAGTCCACTGTTTGTGCATCTTGGCCCAGTGCATTCTTATACTTGCCAACCTTAATGGGGGGGGTTTTCTTGGCAACTTTGCTCATTAGGCCAGCTAACCTGGGTCTGACCTAACCTGAGTAATCACCTGAGTGTCTTTGCACACTGGTTTCTTTCTTCACCGTTTTATTCAATGATGCAGGCCAATTCAAGAGCAGCGAGGCATTCGTTTCTCAATGAGAACACTTGTATGTTTTGTTTTCTTGGACAGATGTACACTCGGGCAGTCTTCTGTCCTGATTGGATCAAGTTGCAGTATGTCTCTGGAGACTATAGTGTACACATTTTAAAGAAATCTTAAATTTCTTGGCTGTATTCAAGATTCAAGATTCAAGATTCAAAACACTTTATTAATCCCAGAGGGAAATTATTTTGGCATGTTACAGCAG
>JAUMHL010000014.1:19603969-19626348 GCA_032362345.1 Sandelia bainsii
GAGCTGGTTCCATAGGAGAGGAGCTTGATAGCTAAAGGCTCTGCCTCCCAGTCTACATCTGGAAACTCTAGGAACCATCTTATTTGTTCAAAGTGTTTGCAGACTAAATATTATTACAATTTTGTTCATATAGCAGTACTATTAAAATAAAAGTAAAAAGAAAACTACTTTTGAATTATAATTATATAATATATATAATTATTAAATTTGTGAGTGATGGTGGAAAAAGTGTTTTGAACCACATTTGGCAGCAACACCCTCAAGCATTTGCTTCCTGTAGCCATGCATTCTTCACAGAACATAGGAATATCATTTTTAGGACACATGGTGGTGTATATGGGCAATTATTTATTTTCAGATTATTATACTTGGGCATACAGACATGAGTTTCTTTGTTTTTTAGACCATTCTTTTAACTGCAAACACTAAAGATAAAATTGTGACCTGGCCTGTCTTTAACACAGATAAATAATGCTGTAGATGATTTGTCAGTTTTTTTTATCTTCTTTGGTCGATCATAAATGAAGTGTACATATATGAAGTCATGATAATTCATTTCCCATTACCACAAAGTGTTATCAAGTTCATCTAACATTATATATGCTGTGTTTTATTCTGTGGGGGCATATTTCCACATCTGTAATTATGGTGCTAACTTTGCATGTTTCTATGACACACGGATGATTGAGCTACACAGAGAACAGCAGTTACTGGCTTCTCCATAACACTCTTTCCATATGTATATGAGTATCATGTAGTAAATTATTAAACGCACAGTCTTTTATTCACATTTCAGCACTTCAGGCCTGGTGTTTTTCCACACCAAAAAGTGCAGAACTCCTAAGTTTATTCCTATTTGCATGGTTCTTTGCCAATCACAATGGCTTTGCTGATTATTTTCCAGGGATTAGGGCTATTTTTCCAGTAGAATGTAATAACTCCTGTATATTTTAACCTCCTTTTAATCAGTGGGGAAAAGCAACAATCAGTTACATCACTGAGATGTAGAACGCTTCTCCCTCAAGCCAAAGTGTGCTGCTTATTTATCCAGCATCTGAGGCTCCCCTAGTTTATTTTATCTGAGTGAGTGAAATTCCAGTATCGGCACCAAAATTCTATGGGACGGCGGGCCTCGTCTGGTCCCAGCAGATGTGGAGGAGTGGATCGGAGGTGGTGTGAGTGTGTAATGAGCGAGGAAACCTACCCTTTGTGGTCTTAATGGTGGAAACGTTTCAGACTTGCAGTAATTGGATCATTTAAAGGCTTGGTGAAAGAGACGTGCCCAAACAGGCAAATGGCTCAGTGAGACATACAGCTGAGAAGAAATGGAGCTAGATAATAAGTGTATGTAACATGAAAAGAAAAAAATTCTAAATGTTACAGAGTTATTGGTTTTCACGTCTTTCTCTTCATGGCCATAATGTGAAGAGAACTGATTGGCTGAAATGAGTAACCACGATCATAGGAAGCGTTACATTTGGGGCTTTGTGCTTTTTATTCACAATTATTCACATACACAAAGAGATGGATTGAACAGAGAATCCGCATTGTGTCTTTTTCAATCCGGGGGGTCTTGGCCTAGTTTAGTGGGGTGAGGTTCTTTTCACATGTCTACAGGGGCTCATTCTCAGTCTGTCCTTACATGAAAAATGTGTTTAAATGCACGTGTGGAAACTCATACTGTAACAGCGCTAGGGATGGTAAGTAAATTTACTTCAATAGTTCAATAAATATAGTGCAGACAAAGGATGGGATGGAAACAGCTGAACATAATCCTTTCGGGAAGCAGTTTGTCCTTTTCTGAAACAAACATGTCGCTTTTCCAAAAATGTCACATTCAGAATAGCTTAATGAAACAACAAAGTTTCTGCTACTGACAGATAAATGAAAGCTAGTGAAGTGCTCTGATTTCAACAGGCAAAAGTAAAAAACTACATTGATAAATTTCACTGAGATGTACAGTATTATTTATCTGAGTCATATTCATAAAGGATTGAAATTAATGACATTAACTGTGAATTTAAATATCTGACTGTCTCTTATAAATTATATTTTTCTGCAACTAAACCACATTTGCTACTATGCTAGAGAATGTGAAGTGGATTATGTCCACTTATGTGTTTTTTTTTAAGAAACATTACACTTATCACACTAATTCATGGAAAGATGACATGAAGATACGTTCAGTATTGTGACTTTTCATTTACACAAATTTAATAACTCATTATGTTTGAGGACATAACCTAAATAGCTAAGCCAGGTTTCTGATCACTCTCAGCAATTCTAATACAGCTGCATGCTGATGTTCAGAATCATGTACACATATGCAGGAAATGGACAAACAGGGTTCCTCTTGGTCCTTGTAAACTTCATGTCTCGAATAAGACTGAAAACCAGAATACTGATGTGCATTTAAATATACTGGCCAATGGAAAGTAGAAAAAAAATGTGAATAACTTTAAACACAATTAATTAAAACTGCAATTTGTGGCTTATACAGTGTATATAGTGCATCTGAGCCAGTTGTCATTCCTAGGACATGTCAAGTCTACTGGTGTCTTATACAGATTCTAACGTTACCCCTTTGCATGCTGCCTTGTGCCCTAACGCTAAGCCAGCTGTTTTTGTGCCTACACTCAACCGAACCAGTATGTTTCCTTAACTGCAATTGAGCATTTATAAATGTTATCATAATGATCTCAATCCCATGGAATCAAATAGAGGCGCTCCCAAAGGGTGCCCTTAGGATACCCAGAGGTACCCTTTGGCACCTTTAGGTACCCTACGGCTTTGAGAATTGTCTGTGTTTCATACAGCTGCAATCATCATTAATACTGTAGGATGAGAATGTGGTGTGTGTCTAGTTTTTTCAGAGCTCAATCCATGTCATAGTTTAGAATACCTCTTTCTCTGCTGTATCATGTTTCATTCTTCTTGTTTTAATCTGTCAATTGTCCTCCAACATCAGTTTCACATCAGTGTTTCCCATCTACACAGCAAACTCTCTTGGGAAACACCGTCCCCAGAAGCTGAAGGCTTAGATGTTATTTCCACAAAATAATCTAAAAAACTGTTTAATCCTCTTTTGAAAACTGGAAACATACACACTTTGGATGCAGTATCAAAACACTGTGAGGAGAATTCAAATATCAGTTACTTACCTCTCAGCTTCCACTAAAATGTGTAGTTTAGCTGTCTGATCATGCACACACAGAAAAAAAGCTGATTGGTTAAAACCCCTTCTACATTCAAGTCTGATTTCACTGTTGATTGCTGGAGCAATAAAGGTTGATTGGTAGTGGGGGTAGTTTGGAAATCCTGATTGGTATCAAAGCCACATACCAATCACACAAACAGCAGGATATATAGCCTTGGATGGACAGGGTAAATATACTGGCCACTAATATCTAATTTAACACCTCTGTCATTGCTGTTCAAAAGTCATAGATGCACAGTCAAATCAAATTTTCCTTTTATTGTTTCACATGGATGCATCACACTATAATCAGCTCACTGTTCCTGCACTCACTCGCACTGGGTTCCAATATGGGGTGGTAAGTCTTTGATCTGTATTAGAGAAGTTTTAAGTCAGTTTGATCTCTTCAATTAGCCCACAATGTGGTGTCTAGACAGCGAGGCCTCTGGGATGCGCTGAATACTTCAAAACACACTCAGTAAAGGGGCACATAGGAAACTGGCACTGTAAGTGGGTGTAGTTGCATTGGTAATTATTCAGGATGGTATTATCATATACTAATCAAAGCAAGTCCACATCATATACTGAAAAAAAAGAATGAATCTCTCAGTAAACATAGACATCATTAAGTGCTGGATGTTCAAATTCTGCCTTTAATTTGTTACATTGTCCCTTTGTAAAAAACAGATAGTATTAGACTCTCAAACAGTGCATCCACAATGCCTGTGACCAAGAAAATTGGAATTGTTCATTTTTTGTCAGCCTGTTTACACTTCTTCCACAGCAGGCTTTCTTTTCTATGGCAAATACGATACAAACTGTACAGTGAATTTTGGCAGTATCCTTTGCCTGTTCTGTGTTTCTTCATGTGGGCGTCATGTGATTGACAGGAAGCAGAGTTACATATAATTGTGTGCTGAAACCTGAGCACAGTGAATCAATGCTGCCAAAACAAATTTAAACATTGATAGTTAGTTTTATTGATTACTGTATGTAGGGGAGGAGAATAAGTCAGTGTGCTTACTCAGGTTGTGAGCAGATAGCATCGGGATGAGTACAGAGCAGCACACTGGTGCTGACTAATGCATTTTATGTTTCATAGTGTAGCAATAATGAGAAATCGGGTACTTCTGAGCTTTGTTTTACCACTAGTCCAATACTTTTCTCAGCTTAAAGCTAATTTATGTTAACAGCTGAATCAAATGAGTGTGTGTAATGTTGAAGAAGTTTCTGGTTGTGACAAGCTGATATTAACACCCAACCTCAGCTCTTATTTGTTTCCCAGAAAAAAACACATCACCTTACGATGTGATATGTTATTGTTGAGTGAATATTACACCCCGACTATTACTACTCAAATTTTTTCAGGAGGTGGAGGTTAAAGTAGGTGGGTGCCACACAAAGCACAGGACTTTCACTAGAGTTCGAGTCTACAAAGTCAACTTTCTATTGATGTGACAAATGTGACCTGTACGAACTTCATGTTTGTGAAGTGACAAACGTTGTGTGAAGCTAAGGAAACATTGTCATTTTTAATGGCTAAAAAGCTACATTTTTAGTAACTTTACCCAGTTTATTTAGTGCCTAAACCTGACCCAGATGTTTTTATGCCTAATCAAAGCAGGCAGGTTGTCATGGAAATCATGTGATGAATGTCACGTGAAGTTAAGAAAACAGAAACTTTTAGGCAAACTTAAATTTGCCTAACCACCTTTATTTAGTGCCTAAACCTAAACCAGGCATTTCTATGGTTAATCCCAAACAAATTGTTTTTGACCATCGAGCATGAAAATAAGTGTTACACCAGTTGTCATTTTGGTGCCATTGTATGAGATGGCAGCCACCACTTTAGTGCCTGCCTCTGTTCAAGGAAGTGCTCTTACAACAACATTGGTCATAAGAGAGGGTTGGGACAAACGACCTATGTGGGCATTAAAATTGGAAGACTTGTAAAATTCAGTATTATTTCAAATACCTTTTTTTCTTGGTGGAATACTTTTGTATTTTAACTACATTTTAAAGCATGTACTGACAACTTCAACTTGAGTAAAGACTGAGTAAAAGTGGTCCTTCTACTTGTAGTCGACTATTTAGGAAAGTAATTGCACTTTTACTTTAGCATTTTAGTACTTTACAGTTTGTGTAATGCCTCTGCTGATGAGCTTGCTTGCTTTACCCCATTCTGCTTTCTTGATGAGGCTTTTAGCTATATCACAACTAGTACAACTCCAACCCTTTCTTTACGCTGATGTCAGTTTTGTGCTTGTTCTCCTGCCCCCAAGTGCCCAAAAAACAACGACTGTATCTTTAACTAATCAAGTTTTGATTCTTAATCAGTAATTAGTTCATTATATTTGCTCTGAGGCCACTAAACAAAAGCTGTGGCAAATAACTTTGTGTAGCTTAATGCTGGAGGATCTGTTCTCCAACAGAAAGTGTCATTTTAACTGGCTGGAACAATAAGACTTTCCTTTACACGTTGAGAACAGTTCTCTGTGATGGTCCAACATTTGAGAGGGGGCTAGTATTGTCCTGGTTGGGGGCTTTTGCTGTATTCTGTGAAAAACAGCAAGTCTTTCAGGCTGGGCTAAAACTACACAGGGGGAGTAAAAAAACAAAGTGTCAAACACTAGAGGAGAGCCGAGTGAATACTTTATGATTTGTAAAAAGAGCAGCCCCAGGTTCCCGCCGCCACAGTAACAACTGTGAAAAATTCAATTCCTCCTGCCTTTCCCACTCACACTGTGGAGGATTAAGGCCCTGAGAGGCACACCCAGCTACCCGCTGGTCCTGTTCGCCTCTCTCACAGGACCCAACATACAGGAACCATTCAGAGGGTGGCCGTTCTTAATGCCTGACTTATGCCCATGCTGCCATTTTAGTGACATCTGCACAGCATCCTGCAATCCTCTTTACACTGTCTTTCCATCGCTCTCCTTCGCTGTTGTTTTCTTTTCGCCGTCTCTTTTATTAAATCTAATCGGGATGACATGTCTCACCTTTTTCATCCCTGCATTGTGCTGCGCTTTCTTCCCCGGCCTTAGCCGTGGCGAGCAAGACGAAGTCGAGCCATGTGTTTACATTAGTGTGGTGCCTCCTCCCTACTGTGGTATTGATGTGGCATTATGGGGCCTGGGACTGAAGAGGCACAGAGAGGTAGACAGAGGAGGGAGAGGCTAAAAAGATGAGTTTTCAGAGTGCTTAACAGAGCCCGGCGTCCATGGGAGTGCAGTTTGTCCCCCTTTGAGCTTTTTTTCTGCCTTGCACCTAATAGGACTGGACTGGATAAGAGTAAAAGGAGATTAAAGGTGCTGTGTGTATAAGTGTGTATATGTGTGTCTCTGCCCGATTTTACAGACAACAGCATCCCTGCTGGTCATTCCCAGAGCTGAGCCCTGCTGATGATCAAAGATGGACCTTTTTTTTCTACATAGCTGTAATTCCCATGATGCAAACACTATTGGGATAAAGTAATGTGTCCCAGTTACTCCAGTTAGATCGTCCTGGTGTTTATTCACAGACTGATTGACAAGTTCCAGAATAGACAGAGCCCATGAGGCCGGTGCAGACACTTTGATAATTTTCTATCACACAGACATTTGTTGGAGGAGAGAGCTACGTTTGATTTGGCTTATTGGAATATTTCTTTTGCTATTTTTGGTGATTTCTGTTTCTCTGGTTCCTGTACAAATGCTCATTCTTTGATTTGCACTCATCAGTAGTCTGAATTAATGATGAATATGCCTTGAAAAAAAAATAGAAAATGGTTTAGCAGAGCATGTGTGAAGAAAAAAAAGGTCACTCAGCAGAGCATGTGTAAATGCAAGAGTGGATGTGTCTTTGAACCCAGTCAGACCATGAATAGAATATTTCTGCACATGTGCAAAGTCCTAACAGAATGAAATCATCCCATTTTGGAGTCTTTTGAACCGTTTAAAGCCATGTTTCATGTTATTAAGTATTAATACGGAGCCTGTTGTGATGCTTCCATCGGCCGTCCAACTGACTGCACTCAAAGATCTGCAATAAAAGAAACATTGCATTGGCAGGAGAAAGCATCCTGCCCCATAGCGAGGAACACGTGTGTTAGAAATGAAAGGCATACACATGTAATCTCAGAGCATTTTTGCTGCTGACAGCGCTTGGTTTCTTCAGAGCAGTAAATAATGAGTGGGAATAAAAGCTGCCTAAAAATACAGTAGTAGAAATGCCCTAAAAGAATCATTCCATTTGTCAGACTGCACTGATTTATTATTGATATACAGGACAAATGTAAACAGAGAGGAGTGCAGCAAGGACGTATTTGGAGTGCTAATCTCACATGATGCACTATTTTTTTATAGACTTGAAAACATCTTTACACTGGCAGAGATGTCAAAGTTTCGTAACTTGGGAATTGGGACAAGAATGTACGTTTGTTTTAAAAGCTCTTGGGGACACAAACAGCAACAAAAATGACTTAATTTATTGAACATTTATCAAATTAATTCATGTAAACATTACTGATTTTGAAGCTTAGTCAGAGCTGTATTGAAATAACTGACTAAATTAGGTTTTAAAGAAATCTCTGTGTCAAAAACAGCTCTAGACGTTTTAAAAAACTGCAAAATTTTCAATGGAGTTTGGCAGAATTTTTTTCATTTATTATTCCTCCTTGCCTAGACCTGACTGTAAGTCATAAAGCCTGTGGGTGCGTGATGCCTGTATGGTGAATGTTTATGTAGATTTCTGAGCGTGCAGTCATACTGTCTATCATGTTTCACGTGCCGTGCCCAGACTCTCCAGTTCCCACCAAGCAAAAGTGGAGAATTCCTGTGAAATTTGTCTCTGGCAGATAACAAAAGAGGACTCATTTATCAAACTGACATGGGGAAATTATGCAAGAATTTGAATTGTTGATGAATTACAAACTTGATCCATTGAATCCAAATTAATGCTAACAAACTGCTTCAGTCTGTACATGCCAAAGCAGCAAGAGCAGATTTGTATGAAGCTTCTATTAATTATTCATGTTTGTCAAATTTCTTCTTGAAGGATAATTTTAGTTTTGAGGTTTTGGCATGTGAACCAGAGGTTACATTTAGATACCAGCTGAACATCTGCAAAGCAAACTGTATGTTATTATAGTCTGATGTCTAAGTTGTGACTATTTGGCAATGTAATAAAAATATTAATTATGAGACTGACAAACGCAATTAGCATCCTAGTAATTCTGTGATAATTAATAGCACAATTTATAATAATTAGATATATTTGCATAATTTTGTTTTCTGTTTCAATTTTTCAATTTTCTTTTTTCACAATCATAATATGTTATAGCATCACCACACAGACAATAAATTTAAATGATTAAATATTTTTTATAATAATAATAAATTTACTATATAAGAATAAATTATTATATAACTATAAATCATGTTATTAAAGATCACCAAATCACTGATACTGTTTTATATTATTATTTTTTAATGTCATTTACATGTTATGTAATTATGTATACATTTTTGTACATTTAATACATTACAGCTACATATATATATTATTCATTAAGGGTGTAAATTATTATGTTGTAAAGTTAAATCATTTGTTTTAATAACTAACATGAGGATTCAATGATTCATAAGTTCAAAATAACAAATGTACATAATGTCACAGGAACAGATTTCTGCCTTACAAACCAAAACTTTCTATTTATATGTGATGTCAGAACTGGAGTGAAACAGCAAGAGATGGAACACTTTAACCATCAATCAACCATCAAACAAAAGCTGTTGGTGTATCTGAGCTGGGGAAGCTTTGTGAAGCTTTATCCTCCTCCACCGCTGTAATTTCTTGTGTTCAATCCCCGCCATCGGCCGCAACTGTGCCCAGAGGCTTCTTTGAAGGGTCAGGGGGTTGGGATTTTCTGAGAAAAAAAAAGAATAACATGAAGAGAGAAACACTGCCTCCCCCACCCCTGCACCCTTCCTTCTCACCAACAACCTCTCATCTATAAACTTGTACCAGCTGTTGCCTCGTGCTAAAGCCTGCTTAAGAGAAACTGACCTAAAAGGCCCAATCAAGAGCGCGGCTCCACCGTGGGGTTACTGCGCCACCACTGTCTCTGGCTGAGGCTGACAGTGCAGGAGTCCAACAGAGGTAGTGAGTAAAGTGCACTCAGGTGCAGGTTTTTACTTCATATGTAAGGAAGAGAATCCAACTCTGGGCACCACACACATACTAGTTTCTCCAACTTCATCCATAATTTGAAACAGATATGCATTTGCATAAAACTAAAACTATAAAACAGGAGAGTCATTGTGAACTGGAAAAACACAATTGTGTATAAATAGCATAAAATGGTTTGACCAGTAGCAGTGCAATTCTGTATTTAAAAAGCATGATCCACTTCTGAAATTTCTCTAGTCTCAACTTTCTGCTTGAAGGGATATGAACGAGTAGTGAGGAGAGAATGGAGAAGTGGAAGGACAAAAAAAGTGAATCAGCGGTTCCATTTGCAAAAGCAAATATTGTTGCAGGGAGGCTGGATGGCTGTGGGGGGGTGGAGTGAAAGCTTGTTGGGAACAACGATCAGAATACATGTGACAGTTTGGGGGTGAGGAAAAGGCCCATGGGACAGACAAACCACAGGTTCAGGCAGGGGTTAGTGTGACAAGAGGAGGGGAGCTGTTCCCACTGTTCCACCTCCGCCGCATCATCACCATCACCGTCACCATCATCTTTACCAGCGCCGTCGCCAGCGCTATCACGGAAATCAGCATCGCTGAACTCCCTGTGAACCCTGCAGAGCCTGTTAATTTGGCCATGAGGTCGGGAGGTTTTGAAGATGAGTTGTTGGAGTTTTTAATCCGTAAAGCACAGGGTGAATTACAGGCCACGCTGACCTGAAATAACTTCACTGTGGGTCTGGAGAGGTACGCAGTGGATCGCTCTGTTCACTATGATTTCAATAATGCTGTATTATTTATTTGATCACCAAGATGAAATATAATAATTTTAACTTAATAAGTAAGTATTATAACAAACCTAATTTAATTTAATTTAATCATACAGTGTATATAATGAGTTAATTACTGATGTAATAATGAAAAAAATATATATTTTTCTTTAATAAATTATATTGGATATAGCTATACTGTATATGGCAATAATACACACACACACACACACACACAATAATATATATATATACAAAAATATAATTATAAACTTACTATTATTAATTTAATAATTACATTATTATTATTGTGAATCTTGACAGATTTTTTTTCCATTGTTAGAAACAAGCTATATTTTATTTAATATTTTTTTTATTGTATGAATGGCCAAATCCAGTATATAAAAATAAATCACACACACACAGAGATCTAAAATTAATATAGCAGCATTAAATTGTGTTATTTTTCCTAAATACAATTCTTATGTATTTTTATACTATTTCTTACTCTTTAAATGCACTGTGTAAAGTAAAAGCAGCAGAGTAAATAATACACTCATTAGTTTATTTGGAACATGAAGCTAAAATTAATTCAGTTTAATCAAAACACCCACATTAGTTTTAAGTTGTTACACATAATAATCTGCCAACTGACTGTATATTGCAGTGTTTTTTTAAATTTATGATTAATTTATTTCATCTTTTCAAACAGGTTGAGCCATGCAATAAACAAATGTAGTTACATTTGGTACAATTATATTTACAATTATAATTAAATTACATTGCAATTATGTTGATTAAGTGCACTGAATATTGTGAAGGTGTTTTTTGTGCATACCATTTCATATTCTTGTTTCCTTTTCACCATGCAGGGATTTCATAAATGATTGCGATAATGGCCATCAGACTCCTGAACACACTTTGACCCCTCTCTATAAGTGCAATAGTATCTTTTTTACTTCACCACTGTCTACATTTTTAAGTCTTGTTGTGACTGATTAGGTTTTTGTTTTCTGCATTATTTACTCACTTCTCATACAGTTTGAGTGCAATACTTGTGGTTATCTCTGTCACTAGCTGTTAATATTAGTATTTATTTATATGTTTATTTATTATTCCAAACATATCTTGTTTACTACTTTACGGACTATTTTCTCTTGACATCTGAGCCATTGAAACGAAATTGTGCACTGTAAGGTGTGTGATGTGAATGACAAAATAAAAGTCTATCTATCTAAATTGTTTAAGTTGGGAGTTTACCCAGAAGCTCCCTAGTTTCTGGTCCTTTCATCTCCCAGACCCTGGCAGTGAGACACGACACATATTATGAGATAATTAAAAAGCCCATGGAGCGATTAGGTTATTCCAACACGTGGGGGGCAGTGATGGCAGCACCAAAAATCTGGCTTCAGTAATCTCCCAAATATAGAGCGCTGGCCTCGTCCAATCACGTGGCCTGATCTGCCCGGCTCCCACAGATACAAGCAGGTTCATTTAGAGTTCAACATGGCGGCCACCGGCAGAGCGATCTGTACTGAATGTGTACAGAAAGTCGGTCACGCCGAACTTCGTTTTTGCGCCTGAACTCTTCCTTGCAGGCATGGCGTACCTGTTGGCGTGAAGACGAGACGAGATGCTTTCATCTTCATCACTATTTTATTTGTGATTTATACTTCTTCCCTTGAAGCTTATTCCACTCCATGATGTTTATGCTTCTTCAAAGCACACTTGGGCAATATTTGTGCTTTACATTCTTCCAATCCTGATCTCATAAAAAATATTTTTCCATGCCAACTCCAACCTAGTTATTGAAATCCCTAATAGAGTAATCTGTGTTTGCCCTGCTTTTGCTCATGATGTTCGACTGGTGCGCTGCTGCCATCAGCAGGACAGGGAGCGAGCCCAACGCTTCAAATCAGGCCATCAACCAGTCCAACATTACATGCTATGGATTCACCACCAGGGACTATTTTCTTTCCATGGCAACTCCAGGACAGATGACGTCCCCATTCACCTGCGTGTTTTTCATCTCTTCCTAGAGCATTAAAAGTGTAATTCCTCAGAGAGCGCAGATTGCAAACCCTTCACCTCTTGATGCTGCTGAGCAACAATTGTAGAGCAATGACTAAACCAGGTCACGATGTGTTGCCATGATATCACTATGGGCTGATGTCCTGCAGGAATTTAGAAGGGATTTGTCCATTGGCACGAGCTTAAATACAGTGTGCAAAAGTACCAAAAGCACAATGTTAAATAAAATACTGAAGTAAAGGTTTTATATGTGAGTAGTACTGTACAGTAGTAGTGCTAGCAGGAAGTAATATTCAGCAAAACTAGTTATATTTGCATTAAAAGTAAAGGCATTATTAACAAAATGCACTCTTCATTGTCTGTCTCTGTCTCAGCCTTCTCATGATCCCAGGTCTCTTCTACTCTCCATCCAGCCACCAGTTTGCCAATTCCAGTCACCTGGCCATCCCCCCCACCCCCCACACACACACCTGTTACCAGTTTCCCTATTGAGGAAGCCAGTCTATAAGCCAAGTTTACCTACTCACTGGAGATCACTGTGTGTGTCCTGTGTCATAATAGTGGGAACGCTGACTCATTACCTGTTGCAAGTACAATCACCATTAAACCTTAATATTCCTATAAACCTTTATATTATGGATGGAAGCAACTTTCCCTATGTTGTATTTGGTCGAGATGGAGCCAAATAACACTACTGTTGATTGGTTTCATTCATAACAACGCAACATATTTTGATGTAACATTATGCAGAAGGTCAGCCAATAAATCCAAGCCTATTAAATGAGTTTAAATGATAACACAGTCTTTCTCAGGCAGGGGGATATGACACCTTGTTGTAAAGGCCTGACAGCAGGGTGGCCAGCAGCAAAATCTGAACTGGGGGGGGGCAGATGGTGACAGTCAGAAATAACAATTTTGACTTTTTATATTATAAAGAGTTTTTATCTCAAACTTTTACTTACCACTAACAATATTGTTCCATAATTACAAACTTTCCTTGTTTCCTTGTAAATTTGTACTTCTTTTACTGGCATAAATGGGATTCCATACTTTTTTATGGTACCATGCGGTTGGAGTTGGTTGGCCTGTGGTTTAGTGCCTGACGGCCGCTTATTTTGAAGGCACTATTCTACTACATTAAGACACCAGCGAATCGTTCCAACTTGTAAACATTATAACCTCATGGTAAGAAAGGGTTGGAGTGCCTGACTGCCTAACAGAAACAAACTACGATGACTCCAATTGTCTGTGCCAGTCCCAGCTTATGATATGAAAATAATTGAGTTTTCTTTAGGTCACCAAGTTATTCAGTTTAGCATAATGTGCTTCAGTGGCTAAACTGAATACAGCTCCATCATGGATCTGTGTGCTATTTCGGTAATGATCTGGGCCAGCGGGACCAATTGAGCACCCATTGTGTTCATTTCTAAGCACCCTCATCATATCTGTATGAAGGAGCCAGGTTGTCGAGGCGGCCGCAGCACCAAGCCGTTATGTAGGTTAGCTCCACAAAGGCGCTTTAATCCAACAGTGGAAATAAATAAATAAAGTGTTTAGAGCGAGGTGAGTGCTCGGTCAGCGCGTCTGCACAGCCCACACGCTGCCACAGTTGTGTCACATCCAAGAGCAGCCATTAGGACTATGCTGATCTAATTTGGAGCGAGCGTGCCGTCTACCGTACAAAGCAGGCGCTGATGGAAAAAACGCTAGCTGAACCTGGGCGCAGTCGTGTACGACTCCAGCAAGGCCGTACAATCAGAATGTATGCGCGACTGACTCACCCTGTCATAACTAACCTGTGGAATGTGGGCACTGCATAGTGAATGTCATGTCCCTGTTTGAATAAGTTGTAACTAGTCATAAAATCATGACCTAAATTCAAACATTCACTTACAGTGTGAGTTATAATGCAAGTCATTTCCATATATATATTCAAGTAATTTTTTTTTTTTTTTGAAGGGCAGAGGATTAAGGTAAAATTATAGTTTAGTTTATTTATTTTTGGCAAAGGTTCTTTCACAAGAAAATGTTAATACAATTTAAATAAAATTCAAATTTATAAAAATTGTCTCCTCATATCTACAGATTTTGTTTAGTAGATTTATATAAAATTACATACAGAATTCATGTTTGGTAAAGTAGGTTCTCATACAAATTTTATTTTGAAAGTATTTAAATTTATACTGTTGTTGTTGTTGTTTGCTTACAATAGTTTCAAAAGAATGCTTATGCCAAAATGTATACAGTTGAACTCTTAAGGTGGAGAAAACATTGTTGATTTTTGGTTTCCAGAACAAAACATTTTGATTTAACCTCTGTAAATAAGTAAATATACAAATAAATAAAATTAAATTAAATTAAACATTTTTTTTACAGTTCAACTATCAGTTGAGTCATTCGTTAGAATGAAATTACATAATAATTTCAGTTTCAAGTTTCAAAGTTTCAGTTTTGTTTGTTGTTTTTTCACAATAAATTTCTAACCTAAATTTTACAATAGAACTTTTAAACAAATTAAAACAAATTAATTTCATTGGTGTATGTACATATGTACTTATTTTTTTAACATCAGTTTTAACTAATTAGCATTTTATGTTGCTTTTTTTATATTTTCAGATTTATAGTAAATACTCTGACAAGCTGAATTATACAATTACATTAAATTAAACTAAATAGAATCTGACTTTACTGAACATGTACAAAGATCATTTTTAAAGCTGACTTTGTACAGGACTTGTATCAGAACTGTGTCTGTTCAGTTTCTTTTTTTACACCACATTCCACACAATTTAAGACCAGTTCTCCTCTGACGCTTCACTCCCTCCACAACTGTAACTCTGGTTCACTTTGGGGAAAAAATGAACACCAAAGGCAAATTAAAGGAGTCCAAGGTTTTCACCTCTTGAATCCTTCTCATCTGTACAAGGTTAGGAGCCAGAGGCTGTCATTGGTATAAAGTGTGAACTTTCCTTAGTACAGGCAGGGACATGGAGAAAGCACCGGGGGCACCGTGTCAGAGAAAATACTGCTCCAGCCCTGCGATTGAAGTGTGGACTTAAAGTTGTGATGGAAAAGGGCAGAGCATCTCTCTCTCTCTCTGGCAATTGGCGTCTGAAATGCTATATCCGCGTGGCACTATGAAAGTGCATTACCTTTTTCCACACAGCCCTTTCAACCCTTTCCAAAGCCACGCTGCTGCAATGTTATGAAAATACATCAAGAGGTGTGTTTGATTTGTGTGCATTTGAGTGTGATTTCCAATGTCCCTTGCATTTGTCAGTACTTCTGCTGGACATAACGTCTCTCCCCTCCTCCCCTACATTTCCTGGCTCTGAGTGACCTCTGAGTAACCAGCCACTCTCAAACACTCAGCACCAGGACGAGACACACTGAGAACATCTCCGCTCAGAGGGGAAAAGGCAGAAATATATATTTTTTTTTTTTGAAAATGCTCTACCTTCATATGCAGGCACAAACTCAAATGCAAAGCATGTAAACGAATGACATTTACTGTACGCTGGAAAAAATGCACTGTCAATGCAGCTTCCATATGTTATATAATACAACAGTGCATGTCAAACATATCGGTGTCGCTTGTATTTTGTATTATTTAATTTATTCACATAAAAACAAAAATAACAAATGTGTCAAAGTACTATACAAGCAATGCTGCTAAGCTAGGTTTATTATATTTAGTGTCTCAGTTGTATGAGTTAACCTTTTTCTCCAAAAACAAATTTTACTTACACAGATATTAATAAATTATTTATACATATGTTAAATATTTTCACCTAATATAAACATGGATTATAGATATATAATCCATGTTTTAAGCAATGCAACATTTAAAAATCACAAGCTATAAGTATATAATTATGTCTCTGATTACATATGGACACATATGCAAACCTTTTTATATTTTCTATGAATGTCAAAATTGATTTCATCAGTAAATATAGATTGCAAATTAGATTTTTGTTTAATTATTTAGTTTTAATTCATCTTTCACTTTTGTTACAGTTAAAATATTAGATAAAACACAGATATGACTGAAGTTAATTTGATTCCATTTGATTAGGGCACATGTAGAATATTTCTATTTAGTCATCCTTTAGTTTACATTTAGTCACGTCAAACATCGTCAAATTTTTAAGAAAACTGGTTTGATCAGCCTCATCTCCTGCCGTTTACCATCGCATTATGTGATTTCTCTCCATGTTAAAAAGTTTAATGCGCCTAGTGTGAGAGTAAGTGTGTGAGATGTGCATTAACACGACCGAACGCCTGAAACGATCTTCCACCTGAGACCTGAAAAGCAAACCCAGCTTCACCTGGTTACACAAAAACATGGTACAACTCTGGCGAGAAGGAGAACGAGAGGTGGCCCTGTAGTAATAATAATAATAATAATGGCCTATAGCTGAAGGGCCGCTGCACTCTCTGGCACACTCTGGCCTATATAGCCTACACTGAGACGGCAGCACTTTGTTTTTTCACTGTCTATGAGCTGAGTGTGTCTGTATGCAGAATATAACACATTTTATATTAAAAAGGCTCCAGATTGTGAGCAGAGTTTGCATTTTACTGACTGTATGAACGGTGCCCCGCAGAAACACGATAGTGTGCAATCACATAGGTATGGCTGTAATTTCTGCTCCTGCCTGATGATAATTGCTGGCTCGGATCTTCAGGATGCTCCAGTGGCTCATCCCACACACACAGATCCTGTTCTGCTGGAGGAAAACAACTGTCGTGCCTCCACGACTTTTGACCCCCCCTTTTTTTTATCAGCTCTTTTTATATCCTCCACACAAACGGCTGGCAAACGAATACCTGCGGTTGCGGCTGATGATGGTGACTAATGATGAATCATCATGACGGTCTGAGAAAACCATGAAATGCTAATGAGCATGTGTCCTTCTGCACTGATCAGTTCCAGGTTAGTGGGTCGAGGCCTAATGTCCAGAGGAAAGTGTTGGAAACAATAAAAAATTCTACAAAGTCAAAAAGGAATGTCAGATGTGAATATCATAATAAACATTTACATTGTGAAGTCAGATATAGCCAAGAGAAACACTGTGGCTGATGGTTAAAGTGGTAGTATTGCTGTGGTAGTGGTTGTGGGAACCAGTAGTAGCATCAGTAGTAGTACTCAGAGTCTTTTACTGGAGTTAAAGTAACAATACCACAGTTTATAAATACTCAATTACAAGTAAAAATTCTCCTCCCTCAGTTCATTATTTCAGCTTTAGGCCTTCAACATGGTATCTCATCCTCATCCTCATTGTAGTTGTCACAAAACTGCATTCAAAGGTTTCAAAAATAAAAGTACTACTTATGTAAGAAATCGGCCCCTGTCTGTGTTACAATGTATTAACCTATATATGATATAAGTTTATTATTATTGCTGCTGTATTACAAATATGTAATAATGTAGCTTATTTAATTGTGCATTCTGTTCCTACTATGTGTTATATTTTGTAAACTGACCTGACATTTTGCAGTGAAACTGTGAAATCTTCATAAAGTAACTCATAAAGGTGTAGTGCAAGAAAAAGGAAGAACAGTCTGCCAAGACAAAATAGTCAAACACAAACCACAAAAAAGAAGTTAGTCCACAGCTAAAGGCTGTTTGTTACTATTATGAGTACATTTAAACTACAACACACGACAAAATGGGACATCCACTTTTAATATTTTATTACAAATGGTAATAAAGTATTAACTAACAGTATGCAATAGTAATACATGCATCATTGCAGTGCAGTTAAAGCAAGGCCACAGTAAAAGACAAGAATGCAAGTACAAAAGGGTAAAATGGCATTAAAAGTATTTGTTAGAAGTAGTAGTAGTAGTAGTAGTAGTAGTAGTGGTGGTGGTGGTTAAATGATTCTATCATCAGCTCCTTCACATGACTGAACGGCTGCAGTATTTGTTCTGTTATTTGACGCCATCAGTGATTAATGTGAACGGTCAGACTCTAGAGGACAAACTGCAGTAAGATGGTTTCCCAAGTTTCACTGCAGAAAATAGGTCAACTGCTCTTAACGCGCCTGAACTTTTGACCTGGATGAAGTAGAACTCCTGTTGCAACAAAAGACCTCCGCTCTCTGACCGAAAAATATCCCTGCCGTTACTTCATCTGAGTCTCGCCTTGTTGTTACCCAGCAGAAAACGCCTGTCTTTCATGACTTTTGAACAAAGTACTTCAAAAACATCGAGGCTGAAGCTGTTAGACTGAGAACTAATTAGGTTTCTTTTATTTTGAAATTGTCCTGAAATCTCTCCAATCTCCAGTGCCATCTGCATTGTTGCTACACGCTAAAGCTTGTGCTTTTCCCTTCTTCTTTTTTTTCAGGGCTGTTTGCGTCACATCATTGCGCCGCCTCTGACCTCATTTCTATCCACAGCAACCCTCCATTTAAGAAGGAGCGAGCGGCTGCTCTATGTGCACGAGAAACAAGATGGCGACGTACGGTACCTTGTGTCTTGCTCGTCTCTTGCGTCTCTTCTTTCTGTAATGCAAAGACTGATGTGAGGCTTCTGTCAGAACTGTGCCGCCTTGATTTTACATTAACATCCAGGTCATTTCAGGATACATTTCTCCATGAGTTTGGATCTTTACCGTCACAAAGATTAATATAAATACTAGTAGTCATAATCATTTCACAGAAAGCCACTCTGACTGTGTCCCTCTCCTGCGTTTGCCTCGCTGTGTCTTTTTTGAGTGCTATTTCAAGCCCTCGCTCTCTCTGCGGCGGGCCTCATAATATCAGATTGCACAGCCGGTCTTGGCCAAATGTGAATTTTATACTCTAGTGAACACAGGCTTTACACTTTCATTAGCTCACATTCTCCTCAGCAGTGCAAATGCCATGTCGCTGGTTCAAGGAAGGAGGGAGGAGGGAGGAAGGAGGAGGGATGGCAGGGGCCCTGCTGACTGAGCCCGACGGGGTGGAGAACTGGAACGGAGGGATGAGGAAAAAGAGCTTCCGGAAAAGTACAGTTCGCCCCTTCGGGGCCCTGACCGTGAGCCAGTCACTCTGAAATGAAGTAAAAGAAAAATGGCCTCATCAGGCGCATACTGCTGACGTCCAGGCGTGCAAAGAAAACAAAATCCTCATCGTTTTACACACACACACACACACACACACACACACACTGTGGCAACACTTAACTGACTCCCTCACTAAATGTGCCTCACATTACCTTCCTGTTTCACCCTTAATGAGCTGCCTCACATGACGTGGTTTAAAACCCACCTTTATCTTTAGTGCATTCATCTTTGTTGAGCTACTTGTTTTCTGACGCCGAAATGTGAAACACACATGTGGATTGGCAAATAGAGGAGAGTTGTGGGGGTGACTTGGGAGGGTGGGGGGCCGGGGGGAGGGGGGAGGGTAGAAACGAAAATCGTTTGTGTCAGTGCTCCCCCTGAGAGATGAAAGCAAATGCTGGCTGTGTCTTAAGCTATTAGAGTAAGGAGCACTGTCCTGGCCTAACTCCCCCCCCCCACTCCCCTTCCTGCCCCCTCCTCCTGCCTGCCAGACATGGACGGTCAGAAAACGCTGCTTTGCCCAGAGCTGTGCCCTTCTCACTTGAGAGCCTTAACTTTCACTGCGGCTCTGTGCGAACTGCAGCTTTAACTTATGTGCGTGGCTTTTGACCCCTGCTGCGTTTCCACTCAATCCAACGAGACGCTGACGTCTCCACGAGCTCCACCTGGGACAGATTCAGAGTCATCACCTTCTTGTCAGTGCTCGTCTCCCATTCCGCGTGCTTTTATTTTGAAACAAATCCTCGAGTTCGAGTGGGGCCTGAACGGGTCGCACGAAGACAACAGAAACAGGGAGGAAGAGCATGACAGGAGGCGGTTTGAGTTCCTGTTCATAGGCCTCTGGGGTCGAGTCACATACAAGCCACCTCCTTTTTTTTGAAGGTTTGTACCTTGTGAGTGTTTCTTTTTCTCTGTGTGGTGAAGAGGAGCAGGTTCATGCAGAGGGCAGTGATTACAGATTTGAATGGAGCTAAAATGGAAACATCTTCGGGGCACACTCTGACCTGTCAGCCTCATTTTTCTCGAGTGGATGTGCGAGCGGCTGTGCCATCCTTTTTTTTCCCTTTTCCTCTTAACTCCTTCTCTACTCCCACATCTCCGTTCCATTCCTCCCCTCCCTCTGTCTCTCTCTACACTAGCCCTGCCAGGTCAGGTTTGGCATACAGAGACATCCTCCTCCCTCCTGCAGCACACACACACACACACACACTATGTCCATTGTCAGCAGCGCCGAAAGCAGATTTGCTCTTTAAACTAATGGCCCGTTATGTGAAACAGACCTGATTACTGCCTGACAGAAGGAATTAAGGCCGTCCAAGCCAAACGAGTGCGCCAGCATCCATGACCTGGCACAACCACTTAGGGTGAATTTCATTTATACTGCGCACAGTAAACATGTATATGCAGGGAATAAAAGAGGGGAGAGCGACACACTGCTCACTTGACTTTGGTGGTATGTCATATTGATTCAACTTTTTCCGAGGGATTGCCAGTAATTTATCAAATTAGTTATGTGAAAAAGGGAGATGGATTTTGTAATAAAATTTAGACCATGAAACATAGAAATCTGTTTTTATAGTTCCATAAAAGCTGAGGAGAAAATGCATTCGCTCGCTCCAAAGCCAATCTTGTTTATCTATAAGTACGGGCATAAAGGACATTTGAGGCTTTTGCTCAAGAAATGGATTTGTGAGTTCTTAAAGTCGACTTTTAAAAGTTTGAACGACTCACACAGCATTGAAGATTTCTGAATGACAGGTCAAGTTGTGAAATTTATGGGAATTATCAGATATTTAGAAATCTGCTGATCAATAATTTTGTAAAGCGATTATCTGAAGCATGTCACATTTCTTTACAAGTCATGTTTATGTAAACTGTGCTGCAATTTCACAATGCAGGAATTAATTTTCTTGACTGTAGAAAGTATTACAAACTACTGCATGAACTGTCATTTTTTTTTACCTGCTTCTATAAATATAGGCTATGTCATTTTCATCCATTTCGGGCAGCAGATTAATAATATACAATATAAGCAGGAATTTTCTTTAAGAACATTAATATCCACCATTCTCTTTACATTAAATGTCATTTAAATCTGTATGAATCTATTTGTTACAATTAATGGCTTTTACATACAGTTTCACATATGTTTTTTTCTTTCTTCTCAGTGGTTTATAAAAATATAAAAATAAACACATACATACATTTCACAGTCTCCACTAATTATTAAAGGCTGTGAACAGTAATTGTAAACACAGTGTAAAAATCCAGTGGAGGACTGTTGACAATCCGTGGAAAAAGAAAGTGTAGAAGAAGAACGTTGCTGCTTTGGGGTCTAAAAATCCATAAAACACTTGTGTTGTTGCTTTTAGCTTTGTACACTTATGATGTTGCAGTGTGGTCTGAACGTCGTGCCTGCTCACATTTTAAAGTGTAGTTCTGTTTATCAGCTGCATTTTGTAGCACAAGGCCGAGATACATCTGATTTTACTTAGCTCTGAAGCATTACGTCTTATTTCTTTTTATGTATAAATGCAAATCAGCAGAACTACATGCAACAATTAACTTCAATGTCAAAGACAGCACTGCTCTGTGGTGTGTCTTGTGTCATTATGGTGCTGTGATAGTACACAAATATGAACAAACATTTTCATCCTTTTGAGTCAATTCATAGTGTCAGTAATGCAAAATTAGCAGTTTAATAAACATTAAAACAAGAACGAAGGCAGAATTATGATTGTATACTGTAACAGAAATTAGTATGAAAACTATTGGCTTTGAAATATTCTAGTAAACTTGAATAAAATAAAAAACCTGAAATAGCAATATTAAAAAAACAAAAAAACAAAAAAACACAGGGTCAGGGGTTCAACTCTCGGTGCCTCATTGCCTTGGACAAGATACCGAAACCCTGTAGTACCATCATACTATATATGTACAGCTGTCCAACAACAAGGGTACCAATAAATTATGTCATTATTATTAGTGTTAGTATTACTGTTTTTGTTGTTAAATACAATTTAAAAAGACAAAAAGTATTTGACATAATAATTATGTAAAAATTTGTGTAGCTATTACTTTAGATAGATAGATAGATAGATTCAACTTTATTGTCATTACACATGTACAAGTACAAGGCAACGAAATGCAGTTTAGGT
>JAUMHL010000014.1:19658459-19669624 GCA_032362345.1 Sandelia bainsii
CGAAATAAATTAAAGTCTACACATGATTTAATGCCCTCAGATAATGCGATTTATAGCGTTTGGTCCTGTTTTGGTTCAGTACGCTTTCTCACCAGGCGGACCGCACCAGAGTTCGCTATTTGATTCGGATAAAGACCACCTCTTTTTGGGGGTCTCGGTGCGGTTGTTTTGGTGTGCACCCGAATGCGATTACTGTGTTCACACCAGACCAAACGTACCGCACCAAGGGGGCAAACGAACTCGAGTTCGATTCAAACGGACTAAAGCCTGTAGGTGTGAAAGTGACCTAAGAAAGTATTCATACCCACACTTTACTATAATTCCTGTTAACTTCTCTGTCCAAAGTTCGTCTTGTCCGGTAACTCAGCCTGACTGGATGGGCAAATCAAGGAAGACCCCTGGTGGTTTCAGACTTCTTCCATTTTACAATTGAAGACACTGCTGCTGGAAACAACAACAAAAACACAAATACTGTACATACTGATGTACTGTACAGTATATCGGTGCACCACCCTGTGTGGGGCTGAGTCCTGCACAGAAGCAACACAATGGTTGTGATCAATAACAGTCATACTAGCAGTGACCTGCACACCCTCACAGACCACTTAGAAATACATCAGCCTACCTACTAACAACTCCCCAGCTTGTTATTCCCTCCCTTGGGCCTCCATGCAGTAAGGAGAGCTAAGGGCAGTCATAGCCCCTGTTATCACATATATATATATCTATATATGTATATATATAGATATATCTGCGTTGGGAGGTGGAGTTTGAAGGTGACAAAGTCTTCGACTCTCCAAAGTGGCTCAAGGTTGCAGCTCACCCGGGAGGCTTCTCACCAAGAGGAGGAAAAGGACGGAATGACAGCTGTGAAATGAATCGACCCACACATGAAGTACAATAAAAAAGAGGCAACAAGCTCTGTGCTCAATGCTTTTGTTGACCAAATTATAGGATGGCCACACATTCACAGACATAATTTTTATGTTGGAAATCATAGATATTAGATGTAATAACATGAATAAATTCATCTGGCTGGCATTTTGGGGAATTATGTGTCAGAAAATAGCAACTCTGAAAGGGGCTATTTTTTTAACTTCACTGTTGTAAATGAGTACTGTTGTGCCTCTGTTTGTGTGTGGAAATGTGTTACACATTATGTTGACTCACGAAGAGCTGCAAAAAATTATGTCATGACAGCTTACCAGCATGTAGTCAGTTATCATGTGCAATTGTTCATCAAGTTACAAGCGCATTTCTTCATGGTGAGCTGGTCAGTGGGAGTCAAGCCTCAGTGATACATATACAGGGCAATGGAGTGGAGGGTGCTTTAAATAAAAAAAAAATCTATTTTTTACCAACAAAGATCCCATAATAAAAACACCATAATACTAACAATCATTTGAATAATAATTAAGATATTTAAATAGTACTAATCCCTTATGCAGCAGATATCAAAATGTGTCCCCAGCAATTTTCAAGTGCTCACCACCACACACAGTTTATTACTAAATACGAATCTCAGTTGGACAGCAGTAGTAACCCAAAGCCGATCCTAACTAATGCCACTGCAAAGACTGTGCTGAATAAAATGTATTACTTTTATCTAATGGACTCTTTTCTCAGGCTCTTTCAGTACTCCTGCTATGTTCTTTGTTTTTTTGTTGTTGTTTTTTCCTTTAGTGGAAAAAACCTGTCTTATAGTGGAGAGGTGCTGTCGACGCCTCCTGTGAGGTCAGACTCACAGAACAGTGCTGCCAGCAGTGCAGAGCTACTCGCTAAGTTTTTGAGCCAGGCCTTCAATTATAACTAGAGAATTTCAACTATTTCTGCTTGATTAGTTACTTCTTATTTATTGGTGGATCATAGCAGATGGTCATGGCCGGCCCAAGCCTCAATGGGGCCCTAAGCAAAATTTGAATTTTGGGGCCCTCTATTACTGTCAATAATACTGATTAATGATCATTCACACACCTACCGTAAACTTATTTCATACATACAACATGCAGTACATAAAACCTCACAGTTGCAGCAGTGTTGTTTACATGGCATGTTTTTACCCATCTATGGTTTTTAATCTGAAACAAACTCAGCTACAAGTGTTGCCCGGGGTTGATTATCACATAATATTCAAAGCGATGTAGTACTAACTGGGATACAGAATGTCATAGATCCACTAAAAGTAACAAAATAAACCAACATAAAATTCATTTGCTGCAGGGGTGTCCAAACTTTTTTTATTGAGGGCCCAGATTTGATAATGTGAAGAGTACGGGGGGCCGATGGTTAGGGTGTCACATTACATTTATTAAATAAATCACAAAACATATATTTAAAATGATCATTTTTAAAATAAAATTGGAAATAAATGTATTAAATAAACAATAAATGTGTCAGAAATCAACCCTCCAAATTTTCAGTAGGATTTACATACATATGCACTGTTTTATAACAATTTTATTTTCATTGAAATAAAAAAAATTATCAATTTAAATGGCTTTGTAATCAAATCTAAGTCTCACAGGAGTGAACAAATCAAAAATAATGAAGGCATGTATTCAACTGTCAACGCCGGGATGCAAACCCGAAATTCCAGCATGAAAGTGCAACTCTCTACTAGCTGAGCTAACAGAGACAAGATTTGTAGCTTGTATTGCGGTTTTTAAGATGTGATATGTGTGTGTGATTGTATGCTGCGGGCTGGTCTGATCTGGTCCAAGATGCCAGGGCTGATTTTTTTTATTCCAGTACGTCCCGGGGCATAAATAATACATTTTAAAACCGGAGCTGTGGGCCGCATAAAATCTGGCCGGACTTTGGACATGCCTGATTTACTGGAAACACGTCAACTGCTTTATTATTTTTGGTTTTAAATAACAGCTATGAACTACAATTAAAAACCACTTAAAGAACTTAAATAAACAGTACCTCATTAATATGTTCTCTATATGAAAATAAATGAAAATCTACAAAACAGACAGCATTAAATAAAAATATCAAACAAATACTTAAATAATGACATAAATGAACAGAGGTACGTGAAACAAAATAACAAACATAGTTTAAAAACCAAATACCAGGTTCATCATCTGACACGGGCAATGACTAACTTCTCAGACCCCTCTAGAGACTTTTTTTTTTCTTTAAAAAAAGCGACTACAAATAAATCCAACGACTTTTTCTGGTGTTGTTGGAGACTCGTGGAGACAAAGACATGAAAGCACGTATCATTCTTAATCTTCTCAACGAGCAGCGGGTGCTGCCGTGGGCCCCTTCCCCGACCCAAAGCGCTCACAGGTGGCTCAGTCCTGGCGCAGCAGTCGCTCCCAGCTGCAGTCAGAGCAGGAGACGCTCACCCCTCCGTGTCCAGATAGTAAATAAATTGCCCAAGCGATCAAATTTAAAGCTCAGTATTACACAAATAACATAAGCTCGCCTGTTCATTAGCTTAAATAGTAAACCATCTAAGCTACTAACTAGTTGCTTTCTTTCTTTTCTCTGCCGCTGAAGGATTTGTCCCTTTTTGCGACACTGTTTTGTCTTCAACCTGCTCTTTGGATGCGCACTGCAGCCTGGTTACACACGTTACCAGCAGAGCTCTGAGGCACTAAGAATCACACCAGCACCAGCAGTGCTCTGTTTACATCAGACTGTGTTTTTTGTACAATAATATACCTTTGATCATATGTCAATCAACACTCACATATGAAAAAAAACGAAAAATTAATGAAATATTATTTTAATAATCTTAAAGTTATTTGCTCTTGGGGGCCCCTAGTGGTGACGGGGGCCCTAAGCAGGCACTTAATTCGCTTTTGCATCGCTCTGCAGATGGTAGAAGAGCATAGTGTAGCAGGGAGAGGGAAGACTTGGCAGAGCAGTGGCTTGATTTGGAGTCTCATGATACATCTAACTTGATTTGCATATTGTAGCTTTAACTTGAAAGTTATTTAGTCCTATGCTGATTTTGATAGTTGGAGTATTTTTGCAGTTTTTGGGTTTGGGACAAAAGTAAATAGATGAAAACCTGCTCTGACTCTCTCTCATTTGTTCCTTTATAATAGATAGAACAAGGTCATGTCTGCATTTATCCAAGGTGTCCTGGAAGAAACAAGCAATGAGCAAAACTTCAGCATAGATTTCCCCTGAGAGATCTTAAAAGCCACTCGGTTGTGGCTAATAACGGACAAAATAGACATAAATACACAGTTTCCAAAGCTGAGAGAGCTGAATCTATGTGGAGTCTATTTATTGAAGGGTGATTACCAGAGTAGAAAAGATGCTGTGAGGGAAAAAGTCTGAAGCACACAACTGTAACATCACCAGTTGAGGTAACAACATCTGAGTGCAAAGTATTACATTTTTATGTCTTGTTATTGATCCATCAATCAACCTAATGGCCTGAGGGGATATAAATGGAAAACACAGTCACTAAAAAGGCTGCAATAATTATATGACAGCCATGATTACATTAAAGATAGTAGTTTTACTTAAGATTATTTGTGATATTATTGGCATGTAGTGTGTATGCAATGTGTATGTATATGACATTTACTGAGACATGCAGTGGATGAAACAGATGTGTCCTATATATGGATGCTTCAAAACACAATGTGAAGTCCTCGAAGAAAATAGTTCACCACAGTAGCTCTTGCCAAAGAGCCAGATAGTTTTCTCAATGAATATACAGTATGATTGACTGTACATTCATTAGGTTATCCTGAACCCACCTCTAACCCTTTAACCCCTAACCTTCACCTTTACCCTACCCTGATCCTAAACCTATCTTAAGCTAACCTTAAATTACTGTAGAGTTCAGTAATATCGCCTCAGTGTCTCCACATGTTGAGGGTGTAATCTGGTCCCCACAGTGTGAGTAAAAAACAGAATGTGCCTCCACATACGTATCTGCTGTATGCTGCTGTATGTATATCTGCTGTTGTATTCTATCCTTCAGTTACAACAGATCAGAGGATAAATGTGCTTCAGTGATCATACTTTATTAGGTTAACACTGGAACACATTATTTTGATTTGAATTATTTTCTAATGTTCCAGCCTTTGCCAGAGAGCATCGCTGGCTTTACATCATTAGCCGAGCCAAACAAATAGTAAACTCCCATGATCATGTGCCTCAGGGGAACGCTTAGCTCGCTAAGTGAAGAAAAAAATCAATTTATGTGTGATATTTAATGTTTCTGTAAATAATCTATGTCTTCTACAGCAGCAAATCATCACATTAATTGCGGTGTAATTTCACCATGGTACAAAATAAAGTTATAGAAATTATAGTTGGATAATGGATGCATGTGTTAAATAGACAATATGATTGTTTGTCTTTGTTAATGTTCTTATACAATACAATAATAATACAGTATATGTTGTCCTATGGGTCCTATGGCATTTCCAATTCTCTGATTACATTTTGGCTTGTCATCTGAGATTAATGTAGATGTTTATAGCAAAGAGTCATATCAAGTGCAGGTTTCATAAAGCAGACATCTTTCCATGTAAATACACATTAGTTTTCATTTTGTTGCAGAAACCTGAAACTTGCTTGAGATACAATCAGAGTGAACAGAAAAGTCTAGTGCATTCATGGGCTGATGAAAGCTGCATTATTTCTAGGCCACTTCCACAGAAGTTGAAATGCTGTAAACATAATATTGACATGTCAGCTTCTGAATAGATTTGCTTATTTACACATATAGAGCAAAAATAGCATTAATTTAGTGTGGTGTTTTTCTTTTTATGAATGTTTATCTGGTATGCATGTTCTTTTAGCTCTGTTTTGGTCTCCACCAATTAATTAGAAAATATCAGGCTTTTTAGCTGCAAATATTTCACGGTGTTCACCAGCTAATTGCCATAATTATCAGGCTTTTTAGCTGCAAAATATTTCACGGTGTTCACCAGCTAATTGCTAAGTGTTGGTTTGTGCTGGATAGATAGTGTATAGTGCATATTTTGAGCAGTTTTGTTCATTACAAAGTAACTTCCTGCTACATATTTCAAATTATGTGATGAGGACAAAAACATTATGGAAAACTGAAACAGTGAGCTGAAAGACACTCAAATGCTATGTAGAGCTGAGGGGATAATTTACTGCTTGTTCATCAATGAGTTTCACCCTCCACATGAACACATAGTCATGTGGTCCATTATTAATAAAAAATAAGATTAGCAACATGTTGTAGTACACAATACACAATATTGTGTGTTATACAACGTTATACAACATTACTTTTTAAGGCTTATAACTACCATTACATGTATATCTGTATGTGTAATTGGGAACATTTGGCCTTCTGTAGCCATTTGGTCAAGCCGTTTATTTCAGAATTCAGAATATATTGTAGGTCTATGCATGCAATCATGGGAACAGAGCAGTCAGCAGCCAGTCATACACTGCCATGACCAATGGTAATTATTATGCCAGTCATGTAGCCTGAAAACATATGGTGGTGCTTCAAAGTTCTCAAAGTGTGACATGCTTTATTTAAGAGATGTCATGGCAGATGAACAGTTTTAACATTGAGGGGGATGTCAAGGGGAAGGGCATATTTCCTTTTGTCACAGTAATGAAAGATGGATTTCAAAAACAATAACAAACACTACAGTGACTTTTCTTTTTCAGGGCTCTGCTTATTCTTGAGATGTCACCACTGGAGGAGGCACAAAGAGGCAAATGCATCTACTTAAGTGTTGTATTAGGCCCTAATGCAGCTGAAGATGCTGTACTGTCATAATGACATGGTGGTCCTGTTCCATGTGTTTGGTCAGTTTGGTCACTCCCGCACACAACCTAAGGCCGTCTGAGTTTCATTATAGCATGGATAGAGGTGTCAGCATAAAACTAAGAAGTAAAAGAGACAAACCACCTTTCTCTCATCTACCTCTTCCTCTTTTTCATACAATCTATTAACAACTTTTCTGCTGATGCTAGAATGACATTCCAATTCAAATTTAATTACTGTCACAGTGAGGTGGCAAATAGCTTAAAGCTGTTTCTACCCATGAAAAAGAAAATAGAAATTCAGGAACTGACAACCTCTGAAAAATTGACAAGCTTACCAGATACCAGTCATGTCAGAGGCAATTACAGCGTGTTAGGGATGTACTTATGAAAAAAATGCATGGTGCTGGCCCTAATCCTGATCCAAGTCCTTTAATACTGTGTGTCTGTTGATACTGTGTTTGGTCCAGTACTTATATTTAACCATAGTAAATATTTAATATGTATCTAACATACTGTATATAAAGTGGCAAGAAAAAGTAAGTGAACTATTTTCAGTTTCATGGTTATCTGCATAAATTGTGCCATGGCCAGTCACAAATGTCAACAAACACAATATTTCTAAGCTGAAAAACCACAGTAATCATCTCTCATATCTTTATTGAATGTGTAGGTCATTGTCCTGCTGTATCATCTAACTTCTACTGAGCTTCACCTTGCCCTGACCTTAACTTGTTGGACTCTTTGATTAACTTGGGAATTTCATTTTCCCATTGACGGTAAGCTGTCTAGGTCCAGAGCCAGCAAAACAGCCCCAAAACATGATGCTCCCTCCACTGTACGTCACTGCTGGGATGGTGCTTTAATGTTGGTTTGTGGTTTCCTCTTTACATCATACATACTGGTGATCAATTCAACTTGTATTACATCAGTCCACATATTGTTTTACCAGTAGCCTTGTGGAGTGTTAAGGGTGGTCTTCAACAAATTTTAGGTGCACCGTGATGTCTTTCTGGGAGAAACATGCACATTTACACTAATTTATGCAAAACTCTAGGAAATCCCAAACAGTTCACTTACTTGTATCATAATTAATCTTTTTTTCAGGGGCTTCTTGATCAGAATAGTGAAGGTTATGGTTGGAGAATCTTACATTTAAGCAAAGTCTTTTTTATATGAATGAAAAATAACTGAAAAATGGGACTTGAGAAATGTACACAACAAGTGGCTCAAAGAATTACTTATTAATGATACCTAGTCCATGGCAGTTAAGAATTCATGCATTTTGCTAATCTCACTGTGTGAACTCACAGTTGCAAATGTGCCCACGTTGTTTTTCATTTTGCTGCATTGTTGAGCCCAGTAGTTAAGGAGAACAATACTGCTTTATTTTACTTTTTATAGTTTTGGACCAGAACCCTGAAGTTTCAGTTTCACTTCAACTCTCTACAGCACGTGTCAAACTCAAGGCCCACGGGCCAAATCCAGCCCGCCCTCTCATTTCATGTGGCCGCATCATGATTGATGAGGGGGGTGGGAGAGGGACAAGTCCGTAATCTCTGTCCCCAACAATACATGTCAACTCTGTCAATAACTGTCATGACGTGTCACTGTTTGTCTTCAAATGCTAAAAGAAAAAACAAATGTTCTCCTCTCGATGTTAAAACGGACCCAAAACGTATTGATTGTTCACTGAACTCCTGCTTCATCACGGTCATTACATGTTAACAGCCGTGCATGCAGCGCACGAGTTGCCAGAGTATTTGACTAAATGCACCAGGTGTCATGGACAATTAATCACGGGTCTTCTCCACAGGTAAACGTAATTACAGCGTCATATGTGAAATTTGTGTTTACTGCACCAAAGCAAAACTAGAGCAGGATACAGGGCGACGCTTCCTCGTTAAAAAAAAGCCGATCTGCGCTCTGTCCAGTGTCTGTGTGCTCTCACAGCTCTGGCACCGCAGGGCGCACAGTCTGTGACGCACGGTCCTCATCAGAGTTTGACACAAAGATTTGCAAATAAAAATGTACCGGTTCTTTTTTTTTTAAAGATCTGCTCACATGTGAGCACCCCCGGGTGCAGCAGTTCTCTGCCCCTGCCAAAGTGCTGCTCTGTGCAATTTCCTACTTTGCTCATACGGACGCGTCGCCCACTGCTTATAGTCACAATTACAAGTGGCCCTTTGACATTAACCGTAATGGTGATGTGGCCCGTGATGAAATTGAGTTTGAGACCCCTGCTCTACAGGTATAACAGCAACCACCACCAGAGCCAGCCTCAGCCTCTGCCATAGTTTCAGCCAGAACCTCAGCCATAGCAACAATGGTGTTTTAGTGCTCAACCCTCAGCCAGGCCAGGCCAGTGACTGTAGTGACTGTTTGGGCCCAGGCGTGCTCTGAAAATATGGATCAGTGGGAATGTAAAACCAGTCTTAAAGGGATGAGACCTTGATGCAAGGATAACACAAAAGTAGTTCACAAATATATTTAATAACATCAGTTTTTCTAATGTTTTTCTTAAATAATGCAAAAAAGATACCCATCACTTGTTCTTTCATTCATGTTTTAATCCTCAGTATAATCTAAGGCCTTAAATCTAGTTACACTAAAATACAAACAAAGCATAAAATGCTACAATGTCTGAAGACAAATACCTCTGTTAGCATGTAAGTGTACAAAATGGCCCTAAGTGAAGCCTGGTTGCTATATACTTACAGTAGTCAGATTTTGTGCAGAGCCAATTGTCTACTAAATTTACATGATGATGATGATGATAGGGTCAGATTTGGTTGCCAGGAGATTACAGATGCAAGCCTGCATTTTGTGTTTACGCCCTACTGCGGAAATCCATTATGATCCAAAGTGAGGTTAAGCTGGGACCCTGTGATTTCAAACAGGCTTGACATGTCTGAACTCAGTGTGACTTCAGTTGTCTACAATATATGTAACATTCTCTGATAATGAATTGTCAAATTTTGATTTAACAAATGAAGTCACTTCAAAGATACAAACATAAGTGGAAAACAAAAGTTAAAAAGAGGACAGATGCATGGAATGTGTGATGGAAAACACTAACTCCAAATGATGCACACAGACACACACACACACACACCTCACGTTGTCATGTCCTCTGACAGCAGTAGTCATAAATGCTTGATGTTATGTGCAAGTGAGAACATGAGGATTAGCTTTTACCAGAGGTGCTGCTTCCAACTCTGACAAGACAGGAGGAGGCAGAGAGAAGCTAACAACATGACTAGTGCTGCTCGGTAAGTGGAGCACTGGAGTGATGTGATTATATGAGCACAACGAAGTGGTCATGCATAAACACAGGCACACATACATGAACATGCATCAGGGCTATATTTTTTAATAGTTGAATAACTATTAAATCTGCAAGTTTAAACTTGGAGGCTACATTTTGTTCTATATAATGTAAAAAATGACATCTTTAGATTGTTGTATTCAGTGGAACTCTACACAAAGATGATAAAGGTTTTAATATGTGAAGCAGGGTTAGCTAGACACCCCAAATGACATGTGTTTTCACTGTGTAGATTTTTTCTTTATAATGCTTTTTTTTTTAGTTTACATATGATTGCTACAGTAGCAGAAAGCATTTGTGTGCTTCCTGTACTAAACCACAGACCCCTGTTTAAAATTGGTTTTAAAATGCACCATGGGCAAGTGAACAAGCAGACAGCACTAAATAAAATTTAAAGTGAGCACCACGTTGGATTGTGGTCTGATCAGTCAAACCAGTAGCTGAGATGGTCTGGTAGATGGTTTGCCGTATGGAAATGACCCAGTGCTAACCAAATCTGAACATAAGTGGTGTGTTTGACACCTTGGAGATGCATGTCTCAGCTTTTCACTTGTGATCCCATCTGTCTCAAGACCCACTTCAAATCTAAGTGTAAACAGGGTAACTGGAAGCCCAACCCTGTCTCCCAAAAATTACGTTCGTATACAACTAAACTGCAATCCCGATAACGTTTTCCTAAAGAACGTGTTTGTGACCCAATTACGTTTTTGTGGAACGTAATTGTCACGTTGTACTGAAACGTATTTTTGTGAATGAATGAATGACGTGCTACATTTATTAAGAGATTTGCAAGGAGGTGGTTGGAGAGTATGGCGGGTGTTTACTGTGCAGGCCTGACATGCAGGAGACCGGAGTTCGAGACCAAAGTCCCCCGTGAGGTTGGGTTTAGCAAAGTACTGAGGTTAGGGTTAGAAAAAAGATTGTGTTTTGCTTTCATTTTTAATGCAGACGTGTTTGTGAAGCGACTGTGTGAAATGATATTTTTGTCACAGCCTTTCACTGACACTAACCCACGCAATTTTTTATTTTTTTTTAAATACTTTATTGATCCCCTTGGGGAAATTGTTGTTTGGACAGCTGCTAGACCTGTGTCAGCACTACT
>JAUMHL010000014.1:19669724-19683491 GCA_032362345.1 Sandelia bainsii
ACTGAGAATCGAACCGCTAACCCTTGGGTTGGGAGACGACTGCTCTACCCACTGAGCTATCATGCCGCCCCAATTACGTTCTCTACAAAAACGGAATCGGGATTGCAGTTTAGTTGTATCCGAACTTAATATTTAGGAGACAGGGCTGGGAAGCCGGTATCTATGACATGTGAAAAAAACGTACAAGAGCTTTTAAACATATTCTAGCTTACAGTACAGTACATCAATGATGCAGGACACTGTTCATCTGGTGGTCTACCTCAAACCTCTCTTTAATTCCCATCAGAGTAACTCAGTAAAGCTCTGAACTGAACTCAGCAAGAGTTGCCTGCAAGTTCAGTTCTGCCACCTCGCTTCATCCCCTCTTACATTTTGTGTCATTTTTTTTTGTCTGCTCAAGAAACACCAACACATGATTCTCTTTAAATGACAGTGACGTGCATGTTCACAGCTCTGTGGGTGTCAAGGAGACTTAACAAACCTCTGGCATCTATCAACAAATTGTTGCAGCAGTTTCATAAACTCATATGCAGTTTCTGGGGTGCTTTTCTGAACTTGTCAAACACATTTAAATCTTCTCGCTTCTGTGATATGCCTTCAACTTGAAAGCCCATCTGGCACTCCGACAATACAGCTCCATATTAAAAGCGAGCCTGACATTTAAATGTGCCAGTATCTCAATTCTGATTTTCCTCTCCCATGTGACACTAGTCAAACGTCAGGCCTCATGCTGGGAGTGCTTGTTTTACCTGAGACAGTTACCAAGATTATAGATTTTTATTTTTTATTGCTTAGCCAGCAATAGCTCAAATATATATTGCTGTCTTGATTGATCTTTGGGAAGACAGCCAAATTCCCACAGACCAAAATGGTGCAACAGTATGAACAGAGTTTAGCCCAATGTGTCAGTGTCACCACGTTAATGAAAATATGTATGAGTCAGTGCATGTCCATGTGCACTCTGTTATTCAAGGCAAAGTGGCCATGTAGCCAGAAGGCAGCGGCTATATCCTGCAGAGATTAGACAAATTAAAGCAGCACTTAAAGTATATGGACCTGATTAGCCCTGGTAATGAAATCAAGCCTGACACCACAGTTCCCCTTTTACACACACACATTTTCCTGTGCCTCTGATCTCCCTTCCCTTCGCTCTCCATCGAGCATATAAAGCCCAATACTGAGCTCCACACACACAGCTCCTCTCTCTCACGCTTTTTTCCCCCTGTCTCTCTCTCTTCTCTCACACTCAGCTCACACACAGCTCATAAGCCACCTCCTCCTCCTCCTCTCTGATCCTCCCTCCTCCTTTACTCTCTGTCTCTCTCTGTCTTCCTCTCATTTCTGGAGTAAGTGTGCTCCCTAGTGTTGTCTCCATCAGTGAGAGATGGAAAATGAATAGAGATACATAGTTAGGTGTGGATTTTCTCAGTAATATAAAAGGAGTTCACACAGTTTTAAGAATTTCTCAATGCAGTACTCACAGAGCCATGTGTATATTGAATGTGTACTGGCCGCTGTAATGTTTCATTCTGTTCATAGTGAGCGTGAAGTACATTACTCATCATCCAACAGCAGTTTTTCTTTTTGTTTCACGACGGTTACAGTTGTAGGAGAGCACTCTGTTTGGGTCAAGGTGTGGTGTGATGTGGTGATGTGTTCCAGATGCTGAACTGGTTGTCTTCCACTTTGATGTATTACATGGATGATGGACAGTTGTCACATTTGTCATTCATTTCTTTTCTTTTTTTTATTGCCAATACCCTTCTTTTGTTATGACTCTGTAGCACAGCAAAAACCCTCTGTGGTCCTGATAGTCATGTGTGGATACACATTCAATACTGTCTCCTGCCAACAAACCTTAATGTGACCAGTAAATGAACTGTCTTTGGTTGTTTTACATTGCTGAAGAATCATTTTTCTTCAACTTGTATGTTACAAAGCTAGATTGTAGAGTGTAGATCCACCATTGCCAAATTGGTAGGAAAGTGAAAGAGCAGCCACAATTTATCTCCTTTACCCTGCTGTTTAGTGCTTCATACTTATTTTAATATTAAAATCATTAAGCAGCGCATGTCACATACCTCTGAATGTTGTCCTGTACAGTGACAAAACCGTTTGCATCACCAATGCATGAAGCTATGTTCACCAGCCATTCCCAAAAATAAACACCTGCTAGTGATACAAAACAACAGGGTGGGGGGATTTGACAGATTGACTGGATTTTCACACAGTTACCGATTTTTATTTATTAATAGATAATAGATTTTAATATTAATAGATATTAATGTATTTCTATTTATTGCATTGGGCAGGTTGACATAGCTTTGGGTGGCTTGTTGTAATTCATGCAAATTTTTGTACCATTTGAATTGTTACCTTGATTACAGTTTGAGCCATATTCCTGTTAATTTGCCCCTCAACTCATCTTGCTAGAATCAGGGAAATTAACAGTGCAAAGACTTCAGTTTGTATACACACAAGGACTTAAAATTATTTCCAGCAAACATGATTCTATTCAATTATAACCTTTTTTTCAGTTTCTTTTATTTAACCAGTTAAGATCCCAGTAAGATTTGAAATCTCATCTTCAAGCGAGATCAGGCCACAATAGCAGCATCAACAACATAGTTACAAGTCCACTCAGTGTTATTGATTAGCATAATTTTGACGTGCATGAAACCTTTTCACATTAAAATGACTATTTGGAAATAGTGTTAAAATCCTGTAAAAAAAATCTCTATTCATTAAAACAACTATAATATTTCATTAATGTAATGTGATTTTACTTTTGCATTGACATTGAGTATTTGAGCAGCCAAGTTGCATCTCTGCCAGTTATGAAAAAAAAAATACAATTGATTGCATGTCTCCTAAACTGAGATTCAAAACGGAAGGATTTTATGAAGACTAGTTGGTTAATTGGGAAATCTGGTTAAGTCAGTTAACTTTGGCATGTCTCCCCAGCTCTTAGTAGTTCCATTATAATCAAATTGCTCCAAGTACCAGTTATTCTTTCAGTGCACATAATTATGGACTTTAAGAGACATATTAGAAATTACTTTTACACAATGCACAGCAATATAAGCAATATATGACTATATATCAGATCATAGAAGAAACCAATGTGATTGCTTGAATTCAGTTATTTGTGGCAAGTTATATACAAAATAAAGTATACATGATAATTAGCTCAGTGCATCAATCAATGAACATGCTGTACTGTAATTTGAAGGAATGCACCGAACAGCCACATTAGGTGTTGAATGCATCAACCACTATACTGTACATATATTAAATCACACTGAATTCACACACACACACACCAACAGGATCAGCTGTGTGAAATGACTCTGTGTCACGTTGCACGCCAACTATTCAGATTCACAGCTGCACTTGTGCTGAAAAGCAGTCTGTCGTCAAGGCTTTTTATTTGACAGCTGTTCCAAAAAGACTGCGGTCCTATCTATTGCTTTTTTATTATCAACATGCTCTTTTTTCAACAAGCTCTAACACTTGGAGGACTTAAGGGATAATGGAAATAGCATATCAGTTACTCAAGCCCTGTGAAAATGCATGTAATGCTCTCCATAACCCTATTGTTAATGGAAATTGATAGGCCAAATCCAACAGCCACCCAGTGTAGGCCACATATCTCTATAACTTTTTATGAAGTGACGGTCATTTGGATGCAGGTCCAATCCTTTCTAATTTAATTTTGACCTTTCCATAAATTCGCACCCATTTCCCAGCCAGAGATTTGGAAGAGAATGATCTTTAGTAGTTTAAATTGAAAGGTTGTAATTGAAAAAGTGCCCAGAGCGTAGAGGAGAAATTATAGGATATTCATTTTTTACACTGATACCCCTGAGAAACACAGTGATAGAAGCGTGTAAGGACATCCTCCATGGCTCATTGTGAGAAAAACCTAGAGGTACTCGGCACTGTTCATCAGTGCTCCCCTGACATGTGGAACATTCTGTACACAATACAGTGTAATATACTTTTGTATTTCTCATCCATGAAATTGTGCCCAATAAGAGCTGAGATTTAGGAGAGCCAGGTCCATCGTCACCTTTTGCAATTAAGTAAAGCCACACAGGAGAGTGGCTGGCTCTCCTTTCCCCTGCCACACAGGGGTAATTTGAGAAAGCCAGCCTTGAGGCTGTCCTTTAACAAGCTCACCCAGATCGCCATATAGTACACCACTCTGGAGGCAGCTGGCTTTAAGTGGCTGCATGTCACTCTGAAGACCAACTGACAAACACGCACAGCCCCACTTAAAATGTGAAACCCAGAAACTGCATGAATCAAGATGCCATTTATAATGCAGTGCGTACAGTATGTGAGTCCTACTTTTTACAGGCACACAGCACTGCTGTTCATTTGCCACTGTACTCTACTGACAGCTGGCTCTCACTATGCCTCTGTGTTTTTCAGCTGGCACTCAAATGTACCATACATGCACAGTCACACATGTGATGAACCTATGTATCATCTTTTCTTTTCCTGTTTGCTCCATTTCCGCTGCACTGCTGCATCTTGATTTTCTACACCCGCAAGAGGAAATAGCCTCCATCACAATTACAGGATAAATGTAGGCGAAAAGAAGGGGGTGGGATAAATTGCAAAGAGAAAAGGAGAGAAGAAAGAAAAGTGGGCTCTTTTTTGGCGTGAAAAGAGAGGGGGTGCACTGAAACCAGAATGAGGGGTTGATTTGATTAGTAATTACCCCTCCGCCCCCCTCAGATGATCAGCCGGTGTTTGAAGTTTATCGGCTTCCTGGAGTCTGCTGGGGGAGAAAGTTCTTGAGGGGCTCTGACCCCTGTCGACCTCAAGGCGAGCGCCACATGACCTGGGCACCCTGGATGCACCCTGTATGCATCAGTCATGCAATCCATCCTTGTCAGACGTCAGACAACAGATGTCTCTTCCTGTAGGCTCCATCTATTTGGCGACCTTTGACCTCACCACAACACGAAGACGATGCAGAGAAGCATATAACTTTAATGGGAAGTCAAAGAGAGACTGACGTACACAAACACAGTGGTCTTCACAGCCTTAAATGCACAACCAACAGACCAACACTTACAAAGATCCTTTCAAACTCCTTTCATCGAGCAGCTGCGTTAAAGACAAATCTAATTGACCTGCCCCAGCCAAGTGCTATAATGCAATAGAAACTTAAGCCGTAAGATAACCACTGATGGAAAACTAATGCCATCCTTCTAACTCAGCAGATGACTAGGGTGTGGATTTAAAAGGTTAGATTTGATTACCTCATGTTGGTAATTGCCTGATGTGTGACATGGGAAAATATGTGTTAGAGCTAAAGTGTAGAGATAAAGAGCAGATAGAACAATGAGACCCTGCAAGAAAAGCTGAATACACCATAATAACTAGAAAATGTACACTTTTTACTGTTGGAATTCAGGAAATCTGTCAACAGTGTCCTTGTAAATGTGTTATATATCCTGACCTGATGACAATCTCTAGTAAATGTTTTGCCATCTTTTATTTTGGCTTTATCTTCCAACATCATGTCGGTTAAATACCCTTTGCAACTGAAACTAAACTACACTGAATTGAGGAACATGAAGAGGCAGATCGGGGATTTAATTAGTTCTTGGTGCCTTTTCCATATCAGCTGTCTAGGCTCAGAGATCCCCTCTATGAGCCTTAATTTCCCTCAGTCAATATTAATCTTTGACTTGTTACATTTTTACGTATTTAGATTAGACTCAATCTGAAGCACCGAGCTGTGTCATTCAAAAGTCCTTTTCATGGTGTTTTGTGATCATTGCTATTGTAGTAAGGATGTTCACTCACCACAGTCAGGGTTTATTTATATATTAATTATGAGAAATGATGATTATAATGAACTTATTGTACTTGACTAGCCTCAAGCCAATAATGTCAGAAAAAAGGATCTCTCCAGTTACTCAATACTTCATCTTTATGGCTTCATCAGAGCTAAAACAAAATCACACCTACATTTCCTAGAATGTATCTGTCAGTATCAACATATTTGCAACTTACCATTTATGTTAACTGCCAACAAATTCTCATTATGTTAGTAGAACATAGAATCCACTTGCAATTATGCTCTCTACAAAAGCATATTTGTGAGTGCAGTGAGATCTAGTGAGCTCTATTAACAAGCCCAAAAGAAAAGTGAGTGTGAAGTAGTTTAGAAAGGCTTTGCAGGAAAAATGATTTTTCTGAGTAAACATTTATTTTTGCTATCTTACCTAAAGAAGACAAAGTATTGCCTATGCATTGCATCTATATTCTAGCCCTTAGTTCTATTCCCCAAAAAAGAAAGTCATGATTGTGTTAAAAACAGTCACAATCATCTCAGTGGCAGTCATTTGATAGTAAATTAGGTTTTAGCTTTCAAGTACCCAGATAAAGTGTAATAAAAGAATGATGTCCTTTATCACATTAGGCTATTAAGACTCTCATTCTCTGAAACCTATATGTCATCTTAAGCTCTTAAGTGACGCAATATTTTACAATAAGTAGGCACGTACACAGAAATGAAGGAGAAAATGCAAACATCGGCCTTTTTCTACGTGAGGAAAATATCTAATATGGTGGAAAATAATGATGACAGGAATCAACCCATTCATCAAAATGAGGAACTGTCCAATTTCTTCCCTCATCAAGGAACAGTGACCTCCAAATGGGAGAACTTTATTACAGCTGGCACTTTTAGTGAGCATCACAGAATTATGTGCATGCGATACATAGTCACAGGATTAATGTACAATGACCATTCATCTTCAATCTACATGGACACACAGACAAAAATGCAGACAGCTAAATATGTTCCACAGGCCACATTGTAGTGCTTGTACTTGTTTTATAATAATAATAATAATACATTCTTGTGGAAAGGCTCCCCCGTTAAGGTGCCATGGGCTCAGTGTCCAGGACTCTGGGGGGACTGGAAACCAGCAACCCTGGGGTTTGAAGGTGACTGCCTATAAAACCAGGGTTACAGGCGATACATTAAGATTCAAACAATGTGCTGCAATAAAAGTATGACTGTGGCGGTAAGGAGAGTCCCACGTGGCAATAAGATCTATAGTGAGAGAAGTTATTTGTTAAACAAAAGATTCTACTATCTTGCAATGACTAAAAACATACCTTTTCTTACCAAACTAGATTAGATGCCCTAACTTAAATGTTGATGTTTATCAGAATTACATTTGCAATCAAATTAAGTGTCATAGATAACCTAACTTCTGAGTTTTTTTTTCCTCTTTCAGAAAGTTATTTTAGTTTTTTAGTAGCAACTGTTATCAAATCCCATTTTTAGCAAAAGCAATTAAATGAAAATCTGATAAACTTTGCATGGTCAATCCCAATGTCAAACAGTAGAAAGACAAACTAGTAAGTGGACCAGTCGAAAAATCTAGCTAAAAACCAAATATATTTTAAGTTGGTTCAAAACCAAAGCTGAAACTAGAATTGCTGCATTGCAGCTGTATGCCTCTGCTAACCAGTGGATGCAGTTCTTGCATTTTCAAGTCACGACTCATTATCTAGGAAGTTTTTGCTGTCCAAGTGAACATTTGTGCCAAATATAATAGCATTGATGAGAATAGAACAGACCTAAAGTCAAAGTGACCTTGACCTCTGATTTCAAAATCCAATCCATTCACCTTTGACTTAATGTGGATGATTGTGCCAAATTTGAATAAATTCCCTTAAGGCGTTCCTGTGATATTGCATTCACATTAATTGGATGGATCTGAGGTCACAGTGACCTTTGACCTTTTAACACCAAAATTTTATCAGTTCATCCTTGAGTCCAAGTGGACATCTGTGGCAAAGGAAAGGCCAAGGAAAAGGAACATGGAATCAAAATAAATATTTGTGTGAATTGTTAGAAAGTGCACAGGGTCATTAGGCGGGCACCATCTTAATAATGTTTAGTTGAGCTCACAATATCAAGGAGGCATAACAATGTGTTCCAGTGTTCCAGAACCATGCCCCCAATTACCTGCACCCATATACTAAATCAGAATCAGAAACCAGAAATAGGTTTATTGGCAAGTAGGTTTTCACATACAAGCACTTTTTCTTGGTGAGTTGCAAATCTAACTATTACACAAAATGACTAAAAAGACAAAAAAAAAAAAAAAAGGTCATAAATCTAGACAGTATAAAATAATGCTCTGAGACTCTCACTGCATACTGCATTAATGTTGTGCATCAGTCGTCCGTACATGAAGAAGACCTTTAAATGGGGAGGCCTGGGCCTCGCTGAAGAGGTCAGCAGTTAGGAAGAAACAGTTTTTGTGGCATGAGGTTTTGGTCCTGATGGAGCACAGCCTCTGTCCAGTGTGGAATGGGTTAGCCATAATCTTGTGTGCAGGCTTCAAGGTCGTAGAGCAATGGTAGGTAAAACTCTCAGCCACTGCAGTCTGTACTTGACAGTGGAGGCAGTATACAAGTTATCATCCATGTCAGGATGGTGGCAGTGTAGAAGTGCACCATTATGGCAGGTTGAACTTCCTGAACTGGTGAATGAAGTACATTGAGATAGACCTGTCCAGGGTGCACCCCGCCTCTTGGCCAGTGACAGCTGGGACTGGTTCCAGCCCTTAAGAGGACAAACTGTGAGGATGATGCATGGATGGATGGATGAAGTACAACATCTACTGCGCCTTTTTTGTTAGGAAACTGATGTTTTGCACCCACTGGAGGTCTTGGATGACCTCAGTGCCCAGGAAACAAATTACATTTACACCTACAATATCTAATCTATGATTTATTATATTTAAGGAAGACCATTTTAACATATGTTTTAACAAATTCATAAGGTCAGAGTTTGTAAGTGTTAAAAGCAGAGTAAGCCAGACCGGCATTTGTAGTCTCAGTCTCTGTTCATGTTGGTTTTACTAAATTCAGTACAGTTGAATACCTTCAATATGTTGAGTGATGGAGAAAAGTGGGGCAGCCCTAGTATGAACTTGTAATTTTTCTCCTCCTTGTTTTCAGAGGTAATACATGGGTGAATAGAGTTCAATAAAGATTCCAAACTTCAAATGAGCGAGAAATAAATAGAATATTCTCAGAGGAAAATATTCAAAATACTACAGAGGAAAATATTCAAAAGACTATTGGAACCAAATCAAAGCACAAAGCAAACAGTTTATAACAGCATCCAAAATTATCTAAGTGACAGAAAAACACACATACACAGTGAATTCAAACTAAATGTATTCCTTTTTTTTCCCTGGTTCACAGGATGAATCGCAAACTGAAGAGCATGCTGAGTGTGATCAGGGAATTCATACAACATCCTGTTAGCTGTGATGATGAGAAATAGAGGGTTTTGATGTTTCAGCCAACACATTATTTGGTTTAAGTTGTAACATTATGCAATTTATGGAAGTGAGTCGGCTCTTTAACTGTAATTTACATATTGGACCGAGGTCAGCATGGGCATTCTGACCAGTCTCTGGCTATACAGCCCTATATGCAGCCAGCTACAATGCATTGTGTGTTTTCCGTCATGGTCAGTAGGTGGATTTAATATTGTGGTTGATTGGTGGAATTATAATGCTGTCAATAAGTTGTTGGATGTTAACAGATTGTTACCCTGCTTTGTGTTACCACAGCATTTTTTGTAGTAGTATTTGCTCATGATTTGAATGTACGAATGGAAACGTAGAATACCCAGGTCTGCAGAGGATAAAATAATAAATCTCCTCACACTCCTCCACACTCACACCCTCCCTTTTTCTCACTCACACAGACAAATATTGGATTGTTCCTGTGTACATCTGACGTGTTCTGTTTTATAGTTGTGAGAAATACAAAGCTGCTGAAAAAACACATCAAGCTAAAGTTAGATAGCAAAGTCACCTCGTACATTTTAAGTATGTCTGTACTGGCACAAGCAACATTTATTTTGGTACCACTCTTGGTTCCACAGCACAGAGCAACATGGTTGCATCATTTGCAAGCTGCTTCTATAACTTTCCAAGCTGTGTCTTTAAGTGTTCTCACTAGATCGTCTGGTTCACATTTTATTTTGTGAAAAAAAAGCACCCAGCTTGGGTTGGATGTGCACACATCTAGCTAAAGGAACTGCAATTCAACACCACTAAACCCTTGCTTTTTATTTCTTTACTTTAGGTATTTTAGGTTAGTTTATCCATCCTGGTCCATTATCATCACTAGATTGACCCCTGTGCTGGGAAAGGAAACACTTGACATAGAATATTACTAGGATTACTATTTACTTTGTACTACTACTTTGTAATTTCATACATGTTGTTTACTTTTTGATTACTTTTTCAACAAATAAATGGGCAATAAAGCTAAGAACCCTAAAAAGATATATTTAAACCAGGCAGTCTAATGCTGAGTCTACATCAAATACCTGTCAGCAGCATTTTTGCTATGGGCATTACACTTGTGTCATGTAACCACTATACTTTAATCAGTCCAGCTATCTACACAGCCTGCTTAAATTCAGTTCAATTATAATCATCTCAAGGCACTTCACAAATAAGGTCAAAACCGTATAGTTATACAGAGTGAAACCCAGCAATCCTCCTTGAGCAAACACTGGGCGGCAGAGGAGAAGAAAAACTCCCTTTAACAGAAGAAACCTCCAGCAGAACCAGGCTCAGGGTGGGCGGTCATCTGCCTCGGCTGGCTGAGGTGAGAGGACAGTGGAGAGAGAAAAGAAGAGCAGACAATAACAGAAACAAACAGAACATGATCAGGGAGAATGCCAGCAGCTTCCTCATGCAACCAGACAGTAGTACCTGGGCTACACATTACCCTCCAATGATCAGGAACTAGAACAACGAAAGAATGCACTGCTTGTCAACTTGCATGACACAAGCAGGTCCTTGTCAGGTCGGATCTCACTTTAAAAAAAATTTAATTTATCACATCAGGTTCAGGTTGGTTTTCCACGGGTCCGAGGGAAAACACTGTTGAATTTCCAGTGCCTAGTTACCATTTCTCATCTGCGGACATGGCCACCCACCTTGGCATTGTCAGTTGCTTGCTGGTTGCTTAGCAATTGGTATTGATTTGATTGGCAAGCGCGAGGCGGTGCAAAGTCAATCCAAAACAACACTCAAATGTTGAGCGCATACTGCCAAATGAATGGAAGCCATGTACAAGTGGAGGCAGATCCTTGTAAACCAGAGGTCCCCAACCACCCGGCCGCGGACCAGTACTGGGCTGCACAGAAAGAATAAAAAAAGTATAACCGTTTTATTGACAATCACGGTCTTTTATTTTGAAAAAACTGATTCTCTGCCGTCTGCTCCTTGTGACGCGCTCCATTTGTAAACATTCCTGGTGCATTGTGCAGGAAGAGGATCAATTGCTGGATATTGCAAATGACGGTGGCCTTAAAAGTAAGTTTGATATGATCTCTGTATAACCCACCAGCATGGCTTCCCACGCTCGATCGATCAATCGATAAAGTGGGTGTTAATGATAAGAAAATGCTACAAAATAACAACATATCATGTCAGATTTTCTTGGCTTTTTAATTCTGTGTGTCCTGATCTTTTTCTGAGTTTTCTTAACATTTTATAGTTGTTTAAAAGATTTTGAGTTTGCGTCATACTTAATCATCACACCACCCTCTCACCCATCATTAAAAAAGCTCCCCAGTGTTTGACGTTCTGGCGCTGCCTATGCCCGCACTGAAAAGTCTGATTTTTAATTTGGGACATTATCATCCATAATAGAAATTAGCCTGGGACCAGAACTAAAAGGCAACAATATATCTTTGGTTTTCCACTGGTTCAGTGCAAATCAACTAAACTACATTACATTTTTATTGAGAAGAATAATGTGCATTTTAGACTTTTAGCTGACCAAAAACTATTTTATTGTTCATCATGCATGTCCAGTTTTGGATCATTTTTATGATTTTTTATTATATTCATCTGTCTTCACTCCCCCACCCCGCCATTTTCTCATGCTTCCTGTGACTTTTGCATTGTAGATGTCAAACAAATGTCTCACACCTTGTTACGCATGCAAGACTGCTTTTATTGACATGATCATAGGCTAAATGAGAGACATATCACATTTAACAGATTTTCTTCTGCATCGAATTAACAGTGTGCAAACACCTTTAATGAACAAACACAAAAGAACTCCAGCAGTCAGTGACAGCAGTCTCTGGACAGTCTGGTGGCCAGATGCTGGTAGGGTCAGGCAGCCAGGTAAAAATGAGACTTCACTTACTGTGCAGCAAGTGATGCAGGTGCTGGATTTCCAGCAGCAGAAATCCACACATGCACACGTACATTCACAAAATAATTTAACAGTATCTACTGACGTCATTTACATGAAGTACCTGCACAAACACATGCATACAAATATGCCCATTATACACACACACACACACACACACACACACACACACACACACAGTTTGAGTGTACCACACACAGTAATTCCCTCTTTCAATCTACCGTCCATTCAGTGTAACAGTGGTGTGCCAGTGTGTGTGGGGGTTTATAATAATGGACTGGCTGCTTGGTGGCAGAGGGGGGTTGACAGACCGCCTCACATGTATTAGCGTGGCACAAGCACACTGATGAGGCCCGCTGAGAGACAAGCAAACGGCCTCATCTCGGTGAACAGGCTCACTCTGCGCAATGGGACTTGATGAGAGAGGATATGATTCATAGTTCCTGTTAGCTTTCCAACGCAGATTCCCCTTATTTCCCTCCTTTGTCTGTCTCTCTCGTTTTTTAACTGAGGCTGATGGTGGAAGGAGCGGGGGGTCCTGGCTTTTAAGTAACACCAGATGCAACAAATTTGCAATGCAATCATTTTTCTTTTAGAGTGTGCGTATATGAAACAGAGGGAAAACTGGTTGACATACAGTATGTTGCAGTTGCTGATTAATTGGAGGCAGAAGATGCCGTTGCAATAAATAAACTACCTGTAACACTTTTCTTTTTAACCTGTGCATGTTTTTGCAGGACAATGACTTTGTGTCAGCAGGTCATGAACATCAACATTTGTTTCCCATTTCCCATTCAGATGCAGAGAACATTCCACGTCTCAAGCCTCTGCAAACTTAATTAGAACTTACCCACTAAAGAAAGAAGTCAAAGGGTCAAATGTTTTCCTCTTCACTTGCTTTCGGCTACCACCTCGGACGCACACGTGCAAACATCACATCATAAGGTCACAGCTTTGAACTTTAGCTGCCTTGACTGGCCAGAACATCGCTGACAGCTCATTCATAAAGTCAAAGCGTGTGTATGTGCGTGTGTGAGCCATGCATGTTTACAGCTGCTTGCTTGATTTATTAGTGCAGCGCTTGCATCCACACACAACACATTAGTTATTCTGCTCTCCATTTAAAAAGCTTATTTATTACACGTTAATTAGTCATTGATAACAGCCCCTATATAATACAGGACAAGGCCAAAACACTGGAAAGATGGTTGAAATCAGGTTCGGTGCCAAAGTCTGCGTTAACTCAGGGCCCTGTGAAAGCTGATCACCCGTACGTTTAGCTGCTGTGGTGGCTCCACTCTGACTTATACAGTAATGTGTAAGTCATAAACACAGGAACTAGAGCAATGCATTAGTCAAGTGAGTGCTAATGGCTTAAGAGGTTTTCATTCACAGCCTTTGCAGAAGTGTTTTTTCAGTAATTTAGTTTATTCTAAATGTACTTTCGGGTGAAATTTCAGGATGAACCTAAAATGCACTATAACCTTTACAGGTGAAATTAATGTGACCTTCCCTAAA
>JAUMHL010000014.1:19698870-19718050 GCA_032362345.1 Sandelia bainsii
TATGAGCTCTCAGTCGCTCTGTGACAGTAATAAAGTTAAGTGAAGAAGAAATACCAAAATTACAAAAAATTACAAATAATAATAATAATACAATAAGACAATAGTACCATATTGCGTTATAATATGACATAAGTTACAGCAGGCTGTATATGTAATCAGCCTGTAAAGTATTGCAGAGTGTAATGATTGTTTTTTCAGATGGAGGAGTTGGACAGCAAGATGGCCACAGGGAGGAAAGATTTCAAACGAAATGACCATATAAAGTATGTTGTTTACCCTCTCACACAACTCATACAGGTGTTCATTGAAAGACCACCCCCATATTGGCAGGTGTATGTTGACATTGCACCCCTTTTGCACCAGGCACCAAAAATGTCAACTGGAATTATACAACTTTCTGTCCAAAACAGTCCAAAACGCTAGATTATGACTGTGCAAATATAGTGGTTTGGATGAATTTAGGCACAAAATAAACATGGTTAGGGTTGGTGAAAATGTTGTGGTTTGGCTTAAATATTAAATAACATTAACATTGTGTGAAAAAGTTATCTGCTTTGTTGACCCAACCATCAACACAGACTGCCTCCCTACAAAATCTATACATCTAAATATTACGTGAATGTGTCATATTTACTACATTTGCTCGACGTTAATAATCAATAAGAGTTGTATTTACAGGAAGACAGTCTTCTAAATTCTGTGGTCCCATTTGTAGCACCTTCTTTCCTCCAAATGAATTCAGGTTTATGTATTGTCGAACACAGTGCTGATAAGAGATGCCCTGAAGTCTATGGTGTGTACATGGATGATGCTGATTGAAAGCACTGATGGATGGAGGAAGTACAGTACAGTAGTTGTCTCGGTGTTGGGGAGATAAAGATGTAGTTTGGTTCTGAAATTGTGGTAGGCCTTTATGTGCTGTCTTGTGCTGGTTTGTCCTAAACAGAATCATAGCATTATTGTGTCCACGAGACTGTTTTCACACAGAGAAAAAGAGACAGATGCCACCAAGACAGCGCATGTGTCCCCGCATATGGCTTACCAGTGTGGCAAGACATAAAAATTAAAGTGAAGTGAGTAAAAAAAAAAAAAAGGGATAGAAGAAATGGGAGGAAGCTGAGGTCAGTGTGCAGTCTGTTACTTGGGCCTAATTAGTTTCCTCACAGCACACAGAGATGGAGGGAGCAGTGGAGGAACAGGCAACAACTGAAGTTGAATTCTCAGTCAAATTTACTACAGAGCTTCTCACAACGACACAGCTAATAAAGCAATTTTAACTGCTGCTGTTCTTGCTAAGCATTTGGAAATGTGTGATCGTAGCAGTTTTGTGGTCGAAGTCGCAGGGCGGTTAGAGAGAACGTGCACGGCTGACATTACAAGCAAGAAGAAAAACTGCCAAACGCTCAGATCTTACTGTAGCATTTAATGTACGGCAGAAAAAAGGGAAGGGCAGATACAGAGAGCTGGTGCAGAGAGATTGAGAGGGGAAAGTGGAGAGGAAATAAATTAGGTCTGCTTGGTCATGTATGGTGTAATGTGAAAGCAGTTAAATCAGCAGCATTACTCCCCTATGGCAAAGAGAGAGTAAAAAAAAAAAAAGCAGTGTAGCCTATTTCTGAAATAAATTCTGCCTTTTACTGGGAGCTAGACGTGATGCCTGCTGTTCTGCATGATTTTTTCAAATCACACACATACTCTCACCTAAGAATCTACCCATAAATACACACACTAACATTCATGTGCTTTCATGTCAATCTCATTTTGTAATTACTTTGGCCACTCTCTCGTCAGAAAAAAAAAACAGCTTGAAAGTTGACAAGGAAAATAAATGTTCACATTTTTTAAAAGATAGTTTAGGAATGTAAATGTGAAAGGGACAAGCAGAAGATGGACAGAGTAATAAAAAAAATAGAATTACTGCATTGCGGTTGTATGCCTCCATTAACCAGTGATGCTGTAGTTTACACACGTTTGTACAGATTCACATTCTAATAAATTTATGCATGAGTGAATGTTTGTCCCAGATGTAATGAAATGCCTTCCAGGCATTTCTGAGATATAGCATTGATAACAGAAGGACATACATGAGGTCACAGTGACCTTGACCTTTGACCACCAAAATCTAACCAAGTGACAATTTGTGCCAAATTTGAAGAAATTCCCTCAAGGTGTTCCTGAGATATCACAAGAATTGGATTAACATCAGGTGAATTTGACCTTTGGCCACCAAATACTAATCAGTTCATCACTGCCTCCAATTGGACAGTTGTGCCAAATTTGAAGGAATTCCCTTCAAGCATTCCTTAGCTATCACATCCACAAAAAGTGGGTGGCCACACGGATGGACGGACAGACAACACGAAAATATAATGGCCCTGGCCATCGCTGGGGCAAAGGCATAATAAGAGTGCAGGAGTATAGAGAGTGTCATCAGTGTGGCATTAAAATGTTGTCAAACTTCATTGCTGTTGCTGGAAATGTAAATGTATAAAACCTTGGAAATGTAAATGTATAAAACAATATTGCAACATTAGAATAATCCTGTCACTCTGAATCAAGAGAAAGAATAGAGAGGGAATTGGCTGCTTCAGTTTCAAGAACAACATCAAGTTCTGTGATTTTTGTGTATTTCACCAGAAAGAAAGTCATACCAGACACAGGTTACAGACAGGTGACGAATGAAAAGAAAACCTGTAGAGAAATTTCAGTTCATCAGTAATCTGCACCTCAAGTACAGTACATCAGGATTTGTTTCATCTTCTCTGTCATTCTTCATGTTTAGTGGGTTTAACGAAAATCATTAAACACCTCATTTAAGCTTTGCATTAATGCATGTGGTGTAGCGTGGAATATACCTTACGCTGCCTGAGCTACCTCAACTCAACGTTGTCTCTTCTAATCAAGTTTATATACAACCAAACTGCAAAAAATTATCGGGAAGATAAATGCTACTGGATTAAGTTTTCTACTAACATACTGATACTGAACATATCAATACAATGTTCTCAGAAAATGCTGTTCTTTTCTAACAAAATATTTGATCTTGCAGTACAACATCCAACTTTTGTCAATATAGCAAAATTATTATTAAATTATTAATAAATAATAAAATGTTAATTTAAGTGGGGTTTTTTCATCATTAAACAAAACCACAGTTTATTTAACCTTAATCTAAAGGCTTGTGTTTAACCTAAAAACAAACAGGGTTCCTCACTTGTTCTATGATATGTTGCATTCACATTCTTAGGAGACAGGTTGGCTATACTGAACATTGGTGATTCAATGGTCGAATTCTCAGTTTGGGCTTGAGTGTGGGTCAGTAGGTAGAGCAGTTTTTCCACGAGCAGTGGAACAATGTCAGATGGCAGTCAGCCATGTTAGCCCAGTGAAATATTAAATGGATTTCTAAGAGATTTTGTACAGACACTCACACTGCATGAGAACCAGAGAAATTTTGGATCCTCTTCAGAACTGTTCACACAAATATAATATGTACAGAGCATGATTTTGTAGGACTATGAATTTCTTACTATACCTGTTGCCATTATTGATTCACAGCTCACAGTGACTTACCTGTTTTTTTTTATATCAGATTAACTTACCTGAGCCAAAGTGGAGCTACAACCTCCATGATTAAGTAATCTGCCTGAAGTCTGTGGACAGCTACCTGTCAGCATAGTTGACTTAATGCAGATCTGAGCATCTATTAGCCCTATAACTCTAATTGCTAATCAGAAACAAATTAGTTAGGCTACGTGTGGTTTTAGTTGCTCCCCTGAACATAGTTACTTCAGGAGCTTGAAACATGCCAATTTTTTACTGTTAATAACTTCTTTCCTAATTGCACTCTAAAATGTTTGTAATATTCTCAGTTTCATTTGGTAACAAATAGCTGAAAATGTTCCAAACAGAATAAGCTCATTTAGGATGAATGGATGACTACAATGTTAGCACTGGAGCTAAAGAAGAATAAGCCAACACATAATTTGCTGTCTTAGACTAATGCGTGAACAACCAAAGTCAAGTTAACAGATGTTTTTCCTATTGTTCCCATTCTGCCAACATTACATTTACATTAAGTCATTTGTCAGACACTTTTATGCAAAATGACTTACAAGTGAGGTACAAAGCAAGCAACAAATCAAAGTGAAGGAGAATGCATTGGAAGCAAAGTGAGAAGAAATGTTTGTTTCATGAGATGGTGCATAGGAAGTTGCAGAAGAGGCAAGTGTCAAAGCTTTTAATCTGATGCGAGCAAAAGCCAGTGCAGAGTTATGAACAGTGGTGTAACGTGTCATTTTTGGTTGATCAAAAATGAGACATTCTGCTGCATTTTCTATCATGTGGAGAGGTTTAATTATGCTTGATAAGAGCCCTGTCAGTAGTGTGTAGCAGTAGTCAAGATGAGAGATCACAATTGCCTGCAATAGTACCTGGTTAGAATATTCCGAGAGGTAGGGTCTGATTTTTCTTTTTTTTCTGTTGTTGTAGATGGTAAATCTGCATGCCCGTTAGATGGAGATGTAGTAAGCAAAGTTTAACTGGTTGTCTTTGTGGGCACAATTGCTGATAATCCCAAGTTGATGCTGATGCTGTGGAGAGGCAATTAGAGCTGGATACTTTCCCCTACCAAGATATGTTTAAGTTTTGCACTTGCAAAAGCTTGAAATGGCCAAGAGCTGTACCAGAAATGCCCAATTCAGGTAGTGCACACAGGAAGAAGACAGGAATTTACAGTGTCAAAGGCTGCAGACAGCTCGAGTAGGATTAGGCTCAACGTAGTGGGAATGAAACATATTTTACAGTAGGCACAATGTACTTAAATCATTTATATTTCAATTCCATTAAACTGCAACCACAAACATTTTATAGTAAACATAATCGCTTGCTGAAGTAAGCAACATTTGTTTTGAATGGATGAATGAATATAGAGCTACTTTATTACAGGCAAGAGAGTTGCAAGGAGGTGGTTGGGGTGAGCAGTGGGTGCACAGTGGTCATACCACAGACCCATGTTTAACTCTAGAGTCCCATGTGTTCTTAGATTTAGGCAAGAGAAGCACCTTAGTTAAGGTTAGAAATCTTATTGAAATGTAGAAAAACAATAAGGATGTCAATCCAGACGACCATCTTTCCCTCACCTTAACCAGGAGAGTTGAGAGTAGAAACATAATACAAAAGTTTGACAATGCTGTAGTCAGACAGACTACTGCAAGACTGGATATTTTAGCTGAAAGGAATTGCATTGTCTGTTAACATTTTTCTGCTGCTTAGCATCAGCAAACTTGCCATTTCCATAAAACATATACTGATTATAGAAAACATAATTTGGTTGCAATTATGTTCCTTATTTTTTGTGTGTTTTTTTTTTTACTTTTTTAGGAGACAGTGTTGACACCATAGCGTACTAAGTATGAGTACTAAACTTATTTTTTGGACATTTACTTTACATAGAAGTACTGTATACTGTACACCTACAAAATACAGCGCAATGAATTTGGGATTTTTAGCACAAACAAATATTAAATCACACAAATTGTAGCTGCATCAACTCTGCACTGCGGAGGTTGGTTTACTGGTAAATGCCTTTCTACTGTACAGGAGCTGTTTCCAATAACTAGGAGGTCAGAGGTTACAGTCAGCAGCAGAACAGCAACTCTGAAGTGCTGACGGACAATTCAAGGAGAATCGTTGTGTGGAAGAAGATATATCAACTATAAATAGCAGCATTAGCTATCCCTGCATGTCCACGCTCAAGAGTGGATATCTCACATAAAGAAGCATATTTCCATTCCAGTAGTATTCTACCACCATGTGAAATTAATAAGTCATAAAGGGAAAAAGTCTATGCTGATGTCAACAAGCACAGAAAATTCCCTGGTGACATACAGTCCAAATGCTAATGGATTTGTGCTGTCACGTGTTTCTTCAGTATCACTTACAGAACAGTATGGCTTACTCTTTCAGTCAGTTACATAAGAAACTTACTTCCATGCAGCATGGGGATAAATGCACTTTTCTTCAGGGAATATGTTGCCAATAGTCAGGTGACAAAATATTCAGAATATGGTTCCCCTGCTGCGTGTGCATATTCCCCTTTGTAAAGTCTGGCAAAGACAGTTAAACAGAAGATATGCAAATGGAAAGCAGCCAATCGTCATCTGTTGATACCAGTTTCCTCTCTGCGTCTGTTATGAGCCGCGGGGGGAATCATTTCGGTTGATTACTATACTGTGTCAGATATCGTCATTAAGCCGAATCAAGAGATACAGACAAGAGAAAGCAATAGGGAGCAGAGAAGAGAAAAAATAATCAGGAAAGGGAGAGAAATTGCGAGAAATGCAACAGAGCAATGGAGAGGAAAGATGGAGAACAAGGAGTGTGTGCCTGTGTGATCAAGAGGAAGAAAAAAGCCATTTTGAAAGTTCATTGAGGCAGATTTTTATGATGAGTGGAGCTGTGTTGGTTTTGACAGCAGGGGATCAAAGGGAGCCATGTGGCATGGGGGCAGACAGCGCCTTTTCAAGGCCTGTCAGCCTGGTAGCATTTTAAGTCATAGTTATTTAGTTTGCTTGGACAGACACAGCACTAAAGTAGAGTGGAGGAAGAGACAGCATGGACACAACTGGCATGTGGAGGGAATGGCACAGAATTACAGTGGCCAGTGAAGAGTCAGAGACTCAGAGGAGCTGACTGTCACTCAGTCACAGTCTTTCTGTGGATTATTTGCGGTAATCTTTCACACTGATTTTAAGATTAAGTAAAAGACCTACCAGTGGACAGAATCGGCCCTCCTGTCCGTTGTACTCTTGCTGATGTTTATACTGACATTAAGACAAAAGAGACTCAAGAACACATTATATGACAGCAACCTATGGATGGGTGATGCTGTCGTAAGGAATGAGGTGGCGTTTTGGGGACATCTGCATGGAAAATGAGCTTATCTGATGTCACTATAATAGTGTGTCTACATGTTCCTTACGTTATGCTTTCATTGTGGAGTCTCATGTGAAAATCGCACAGGACTTGCATTTGTTTTTGCACTGAAAGCTTCTCAAGCAGTACAGAGAGGAGCCTTAAGGAACACATCAGATAAGAGAAAACCATTGTTCAAAATTAATACAAAACAACCGCAGTGTTAACAAGTCTAGTCATTTTTATGTGATATTGCTGTAGCCTTGGAAAATTGTTCAGCACTTTGGTCAACCTCGGTCGTTTTAATTGTGCTATAGAAATAAAGTTGATTTGATTTGATATGATATAGGGGCGAGTGTGGCACAATAGGTAGGCAGTCGGCAGTAGTGTACAAAAACCAGGGTTGGCGGTTCGCTTTCTGGTTACCCCCTCATTCCTGGTCACATGTCGAAGTGTCCCTGGACAAGACCCTAAACCCCGAACCCTTGGTGCCGCAAAGGGGTAACCTGTCCACAGAGAATTTCCCCAAGGGGATTAGTAACGTATCGATTATTTTTATTATCTTTCTGTTTTTTTTATCTATTTCATCACAAAAATGTGGCTAAGAATTGCTTAAAGGACGTGAAATGTTAGTTATTGATTGTAACCACAGCTCTTTGAGTAAAAGCATAATACAAGCACTGGAAGCTACAATGTTTGAGCTGTGTTTACCTTTTTTTACTGTTTTCTGTAAAAATACTTGATTTTCCACAGAGAATATTACATGCATAGACTTGAAGTGTAAAAGTATGCTTTACCTGTGTGTGTGTGTGTGTGTGTGTGTGTGTGTGTGAGACATGCGTATCAGCTGAGTCTCATGTGTTAATACTACTGATACACTTTTAGTAGAGACACTGCATAAGTAATTATAAGAGTAAGAGTAGGAGTTATTCTCAGTCACAAATTGCTGTCTGTGATGCTAGCTGCATCATTCTAGTTATGTCAGTTTGTCCATCACTTTTATCCAGACTGAAATATCTCACAACTATTGGATGGATGTGAAAAACATTTTATGGTGTAAACTGTATGAATCCCATTGACTTTCATGGTCCCCTGACTTCTCCAATGAGGTCGACATGTGCAATTTACACTGAAATGTCTCTTATGTGAATATTAGGAGTTGACTACATTGAGATAAAGATAATTCTGAGCTGTTTTTTATTTTACAATCCGTGCAGAATATGACACCATCTAAGACCAAGACCATCAATACAGATCAGGAAAATCTCCCAAGAAAACCTACAGATGGGGAAAATATGAAAGAAATCTCAGGGATGAGCAACAGTGAAGCAATCCCATCTTCGAGGAGGGACGGACAGTTTAAGGTTGTAGTGCTCCTCACTTCTCAAGTTAAAGCTGAGACTTAGCACTTTAATATTGTAGCCAGAACCTTACTTCAAATTGAACGAGATGAAGCGCAGAGACCCATGAACAAAACATATGCTGTCCAATTATTTACAGTCTAGACTGTATATTTCAAACAACACCTGACAGTGAGGACAAAAAAGAAGCATATGCATTTGCACCACATCCTAAAAGTAAACACTTACTCGCTAGATCCTAAATTATGGACTACTTAAAAAGTGCCTAAGGTCTTAAAATATGTTAAATGTATTCTACACTAGAGAGATACATGGAGATATGTACTGAAACATGGAAGCAGTAAACCCCCCCCCGGGTTATTTCTATTTGCTGATTTATAAATGCATTTACTCCTAAAGCACAATTCTGTAAAACCTCAAATCTTTTGGTATTTTCTTATACCACTCGCTCTATGTACAGTAAATATAACTTATATGTGCATAGGCATTCATATGTGAATGGAGGGATGGAAGAGGAAAAGAGTCTGAAAAGAATGGGAAATGTAACAATACTGCTCAGATGCACAAATTCATCACATAACCTGCACAACTGAAGTATATATTTTTCCTTTTCATGTTGATTTACACTTTCAGTGTACCTGCTCTGGTTTTCCGAGCCTTAAGCACATCTGATTACATGCAATTACCGCTGACTTATTTTCCTCCTTACATTTGGTTGCCAACTCTATTGGAAGATTGGCAGATGAAAGCAAACCATTAGGTAATTTCGAGCAGATATACATATCCAAAGCCTCTAGGGCAGAAAGACCCTGTGAAGAAATGCATTCATGAATAAGCAAAGGACAACTTCCCTCATCCAAACTCAGCATTCTATGGTTCAAACTATAAACAAGTGGTACCCTCATGAACATTGCTCCTGTCAGTGTGTTTAACAGAACAACTCAATAGCTATTAATTCAGTTTTTGTTTGGCATGGGTGAGGTGAGGGGAACACAGTCCAAAAACAGCAGCCTATTGAATTGACAGTCTACATTGTACAGTGTTTTCCTAACTGATTACAGGTCATTACTAATAGAACAGTTTGGAGACTAACCGTGTCATTATTGCTATGCCTTTGTATCATCTAGATACTCCATCTATACTGTACTGTATATTTACAGCATGTTTTATACATACATACATTATCAACTTTCAAGTCTATACATGCAGCCATTAAACCTTTGGGTCGCCAGTATTTAAAGGACAGGTTGTTGACAGAGAAAGTCATAGAAACTGATTAATATTTTTTTTATATAATCATCAAGCCGATGAGTGAATCCTCAAACCTTGAAGCAACATACAGCAATGTATCTTCTCTACAGCTACAGTATTTATTCAGATTTTTCTCTGTACATCTTCCTGAACCCTGACACTAACCACTTATTTCACTTTGACTTCACCCTGTTTCACTCTATATGTCTTTATCTGTCTCACTCACACACACACACGCCCGTGGGCGCGCACGCATTGCTGCTGTGTAGAAAATTACATTTTCTTAAAAGCACTTGGTTGCTGCTGTTTTCAGGTAGTTTAGCGTACACGATGGAGCCTGCTGGCATGGGGTCTCTGCAGCACAGCAGGTGGAGGCTGTTAGGGGAGGAAATGAAGAGAAACAACAGGGCAGTCACACAACACCTATCGTCTTGCTCAATGTGAACAGTGACTCACACAGCACTGCCTGAAAGTGTGGCAAGGTGGAGCCAAGGCTGTCAGGAGCCTCATGGTGCTGATGGAGATGGTGATGTTGAGTGTTTCTGATATTCAAAAAGTAAGAGCAGTAGTATTGGTTAGGTGTAGTGAAACTGTCTCAGATTTAAAGAATTAGTCCTTGGTATTAAATAAATGTCAAATAAACAACTTTAAATACTGAATAAATTGTTAATATTTCTTCAGCCTCAGACCATGGCTCCCAATTCATCCAACAATTTAGCATTTGGTTGTCATCATTTTGCCTTACTTTGTTGTGTGTTTTTGTAGTTGCCAGCCATTTACATCACTGTCTGGCAGTTTGTGTTTCTGTTATTGGTATCACTTGTACTGGCACTAACACGCCAACTACCCTTGTGACCTCGCATCAGTTCTTCCACGCCAGGTACAGTAATTGTCCACTACACTGATTTGTAGTTCTATACACAAAGATGCACTATGACCTCAATGCTACCATTCAATTGCCAAGAAGTAGCTTATTACATTAGGTGTCCTGCAGAGGTTCTAACCATTGGTAGCACTATAATGTTAGTGCTAAAATATGAAATAGATGTTTTAGAAGAAAGTCATGACGTGTCACAAGACTGGTTACAATAACAGTAACAGACTCTGGTCTCTTGGGTTTTGTTGACAGGTCTATCCTCCCCAGCCAACTCTTGAGAAACATTTCCAGGTGTAAATACTAGGTGGCTGTTCAATGTTTACTCTAGCTGCACACATAGGTAGATGTTGGTCATTTTTGGCTGCTGGTACCAATTACCTATATAATCGGGCAAGAATTTATCTAAGCATTGGAAATGCATGTGTTTTTAAGAGCTTAAAGGTACACCGAATTCCCTTACATGTACATGGAAAAAATGTTTAGCAGCTTTCATGCAAAGTGTGATCATATTCATCAACATGTTGGTATATCTGGTGTCTCCAAAAATTTCAAGATGAACTGTAGATGAACTGTGAATGCAGACTAGAAGTAATCTGCTGCTGCTCCCATACTTTAACTGTGAGGCCATTAGTAAAAAGTTAAGTATTTCATTGATAAGATCCATCCTTTAATCCACAGCAAGACAATTTAAAAAATGCTCCATCTTTCCACCTTTGCTGATTATTATTATTAATATTGTTATTTTGTTTATCAGTCTGGAAACTGGACACCATTTAGGTGCTAATCTTCCCAAAAAGGTGTTTTATATTATTTTCAGAATTATGTGGCTTTGTTACTGAAATTTGACTTTATAATGGATTAATTTATTATCATTATGTTTTAGATTTGATAGCAGCTTTGCAAAACTATTGATGCATTTATTATGTGAAATAAAATATACAGTATATAAAACTGTGCAGTAGCTTGACTCTGGTGGTGTTATGGCAAAAATGCTGATATGTGACAGCAACACATTAAATTAACACTCATTTTATGTAATAAAAAACAAAATTTATTCCAAAACTGACGTCTTCAGTGTATTTTTTGAGTTTACATAGTCAAGGTTTTAAAAGTTGCATATAGCTGTGAGTGATGGTCAAGCCTTCATTGGTCAGTGGTATTGTGCCATAAACATCACACAGCCAGTGATTTAGGGTGGGAAGTGAGAGGATAGTGGCCTTCAGTGCTGCTGTATCAATGGGGTAATGGAGAATGAAATGATGTCTGTCCGAGGTCATCACAGATGGAATGAGTGCAGATAAAAGAACCAATTCTGAGAGCAGCGATGTGAGGAGACAAGGCCGAGTCACTCAAATTCATGTTTACCACACAGCAGAAATGCCCATTTTAACAGCTCTTTAATAAAACAAGAGAAAAAAAATGCATAAAACCCATTAGGATGGTAAGAAACAAAGCAAAGCAAAATAAAACAAACTGTTCAATAGTAGAAGGGAAGTAGGAATTAGCACTGCTAAAAAAAATTAAGGGAACATTTACTGATCCCTGTATACCACCACTGCGATGGATTGGCGACCTGTCCAGGGTGTACCCCGCCTCTCGCCCGATGACAGCTGGGATAGGCTTCAGCACCCCCCAGTGACCCTTACGAGGACAAGCGGTTAAGAAAATGGATGGATGGCTGGATGTATACCACCAAAGCATATTTCACCTGCAAATGAGTGTGACAACAGGTGCAACAGAGAGGCAAAAGCAAGACAAACCCCAAAAAGGGAATGGTTTTACATGTGGTGGCCACATGTGAAATGCTCCTTCTTTACCAGTATGAGGCAGTACCTGCAGCCCAGTCAGGTTGCACAGGTAGTCCAGTTACTCCAAGATGGTACATCAATATGTGCAGTCGTAAGAGGGTTTACTGTGTCACCCAGCACAGTCTCAAGAGCTTGGAGGAGATTGTTATACCAGGAGAGCTGGAGCAGGACCAGTATCTGTTCTTTTGAGCAAGGAGGAACAGGAGACGCATTGTGAGAGCCTTACGAATGACCTCCAGCAGGCTACTGGTGTGTATGTTTCTGTCCAAACAGTTTGAAACAGACTCCACAAGGGTGGCATCTACTAGTACAACCTGTGTACAGCCCAGTACTGTGCAACTTGATTGAAGTTCACCAGAGAACACCAGAATTGGCAGTTCCACCATTGGTGCTGGTTCTCTTTACAGGGACAAAGTCCCTGTGAGGTGGCAGGGCTAACCACTTCATCACCTTGCTTTCCCTCTAACCAGTCATTCTGCTTGATTGGTACATTTTGGAGCATTCTTATTTATTGTAATTTCATGATGTCTACCTGAAGCAATGGGCAAGAGCGTAGCACAGCAAAGCATTTAAAAGCAGGTCTGAAAGCGGCTGGATGAAAGGAGATGTGATTATATGGTCTGTCCAAGTCTGAGTACACTAACACAATGTGGCCTGTAGAAGTCTAAAGTCCACAACTGAACATTTGGACATTTGATATATTCTGATTTGCCTGCCTGTCTTTCAGCCAAACCCATTCATATATTCTAACTTTTTTATGATGGTATAAGAACACCCACTACTTTTTCCTTTGCTTTCTTTTTGAGCTGTTGTTGTCACTTGTGGGTACAAACAAAAGAATAGAACAATCACTGTAAGTAATTTTCCTGTAACTCTTACTGATTTGTAATTTGAGGGTGAGAATTACTAATTTGAGACCTCTAATAAAATGTGTTCTCTCAAGTCTCTTAACTTGCCCAGTAGGCATGTCTCCCTGCACTACACAAATATTTGTCTAGTATATCTATTATTACTATTCAGATTATTTTTCAGCTTTAGTGTTCATACAGAGAGACGGAGAATGCTGAGAGATTTGAAATTATATTGTAATGGTGAGCTATTTGCTGTATCATCTGCATGTCTCTATTACTCTGTTGGTGAAGTAACCTAGGTGAGAAGCACACTAAAATCTCTGCAGAAATGCAAGGAGTGAGGATATCATTCTAAATACCCAGTAGCCTTCATAAGCAGTGAAACTACTGGATGTCTTCTTGCTGTTAGTTTGCTGTGTTTTGACGATCTACTCTAATGGAAATGAAAATTGAATGACATTTTCCTAATATGACTCACTCATGTACAAGAAAAAGAGAATATGAAGCTGGATAAAAAATTGGGCAGAAATTGTCACGTATGCTGCTCATGTCAAACACAGAGCTAAAAAAAAAAAGACATGAGCTAAAGGGACAAACACTAATAATCATTTCTGCACCCACAAATGTGCATGTTAAAATCTGTACAAGTCACCCACTGCCTGTTAACTTCAGTCAGCGTTCCCTTTCACAAAGATCCTTGGTGCACTGATGTTCCCCAGTCGCCAACCACGCTTGTACAAAAAAGCGGCACAGAAGCTATTTCTCTCTGATGCTCTTGCTTCATGTTATTGTATTAATTTGGCTGCCAGATATTCTTTGTGTGTGTGTAATGGTCCCCCATCAGCTGTCTCAAAGTCAATGGATTCTCTGCTTTCTGTAATTTTCATGTTAGTCCCCGTCACTAGCCTTACCAATAAATTAGACTTGCTTTCAGAGAAAAGCCAACGCCTGGTAAATACTCCCCTCGACCTGTGCGAGAGACAAAGAGAGTATCTACAGAAAGAATATATGAGCATCGATCGGCCCTCGTGGCCACGTCTGGTCTCCACAATAGTACACTATTGATGTGCTGGAATTGCTTTTGAAGGCAGACAGATTGATATAATGGTGTGGTGTGGGCCCTTAAGGGCTGGGCTGCCAGGGCTGAAGTCTGATTGACTGACCTTGGGTCAATCTAGCCATTTGCATCAGCTCTCGTTTTATTTTTTGTTTGTGCTGAGGCCATTGGACTGGCAGGCATGCAAAGTCCTGTGAAAGGGACTGCAGTTCTCTGAACCAGCCCCCCCATGAAACGGGATAGACCCATATTACTCTAAGATTGAGTTTTACTGCAGATCGTGTAATGCCATTATGTCTGCTGTAACCATGGACTGCATATGAAGTGTCAGTGGTTACTATTATTTTACATAAGTGAAGCCAAAATACTGAAGATACAGGAGCTGCCATGTTGATTTGGAGATGGAGTTCACAGCCAGATTATGTGCCCTGCCTCCACCAGGAGAGCCTAGTAAGAAGCAGCATTGGGAAGGTAAACTACCTGAAAACAGCCAATAACACGCCACCATTTGTTCATCAGGGTTCATTAAGAATAGTTCCTTTGAGAGGCTACCTCTCTTTCACACATGCAGCACACAACAGGACATTGTCCATGTGAGACTCCTTCTCACGTGGGGGAATTTGCCTGCTTGGTTTCAGTGAGGGGCAGTCCATATGACGATGATACAAAAAGTACACTGCAGAAACTATAGTGATTTTTTTTTTACGGCACATTAAAGCAGAGCTTCTTGCATACACATAGCACATTGTTTCTCATCATAGGCTTTGTGAAGGAGAGAAGCACAACAGACAGAAAGCACGGTAAACATTTCCCATGCTTTCTGGTGTTGTTCTGAGTAGAGCAAGTGAAAGGGTACGCCCACTGGCTGTCTGAGAATCCTCCAGACAATTACCTGCTGGCTGTATTCTCACATGGGCTCAGGCAAACATTACACAGGCAGCTCACAGGATAAAGTCTAGGTGATCTCTGAGCTGGCTGACTGCGACATGTGCATCCTCACAAGCGGCCCTCCCGGTTAATGTCCAGAGAAGTTACAGTGCATGACTGAAAGCAATTTGAGACACATTCGCCAAATTCACACCTGGAAGCTGTGCATTACAACTACAGTCTGACTTGCTGGTCATTGAGCTGCTCCACTAGAGCAACTGCTGATAACTGGGACCTTGCTTAAGGGCAACACAGTTGATGCTTTTTCATTTGTCCAGCCAGATTCACTCCTGCTGGTCCAGGGATTAAACTAGCAGTCTCACCAGGGTACCTCTCAGTTTGTCGTTTGAAATATTCTGCAAACCAACAACAATTATTTTGCTGCATTTTTAATAACTGATTATTTAATGACTTAATTGTTTTTCAGCCGTAACTCCAGAAAGTAGTAGGTCCAGCTGGCGCTTCAGCCTGTTGTTGTAGTGTAGTTGTTGTAGTGACTTGCCAGTGGCCGGCCCCTCAACCCGAAGCAGCACTACATTGAGAAATGTAATAATGCATAATTAATGAAGAAAATGTGAGGCCTGTGTGTTGTTGCTCTAGCGCAGCACCATGGATAGTGATCTGTGGATAGACGTAGGTACCAATAGATTAGATAGAACTTATGGTCACACACAGTAACGGTGTGAACTGTCTTAGTGTAAAACCATTCACTCTGACCACACTCCTGGAGCTAATGGCTAATTCTTCACTCAGGCAGGTTTCCTTTTCCACTCATTACTTCTGTGTTTTCTTAAAAACCCATCTAATAACACATCCAGCAGACATGGAGCCACATTATTATTCATTTGATTGTCAGTGTAAATGTTCTATTACTTTGTTGTTTCTTACCTAGTTGCTGTGTGTGGTGCTGGATAGGTGTTGTACAGTAGGTTTATTGTTGGTTTTTACCAAAATCAGCCTTTGCTGCTGCTGAAAATCGTTCACTAAAGCTGTTTTCACACATGTACTGGATCCTTGAACTTGTGTAGACCAGAGGAGCTGTATGTGAGAATGTGAATGTTCAAAGCAGTTGATCTGGACATTAAACTGAATTCACACAGCTAACTCCCTAGTACGTGCATATAATGTCTGATTGAGTCCAGGATTCACAGCGAGCAAGTGGACATGTTTCTATTATGCATCTAGCACTGCTTCTATGTCCTTTTTGTGACACAATGTCCATACCAGATTCTCTAGATTTATCTTGAGTTTATATGAGAAAACATCTTGTGAGCAGAAAAACCAAAACAATTAGCTAAAAGAGGCCAAAGCTCTTTTATTATCTGCTGGCAGATGGAAGAGTTTGGCAAAATTTCTCCCTGGGTGTTACTGTTAATGTCATCTTGTTGATAGTGACTATAAAAAGTATGAATAAGTACAGTTTTAAACAGCACCATGTACACTTATTGTATTTGGAGAAGCCAGCAAGTTTCAGTTCCAGGTTTCACAGCCTTTCTGATGTGTAATTTATGACTGATAGAAAACAAAACAAGATATTTTTGTGAAAATGTATTTAAATGATCCAGAATTATCCCTTTATTCTAAACGAGAAGGAGTCATATAGATTCTGTTGGATTATTTTATGAAGACACTTGAAATCTTCCCAAAGGGGAAAAAAATAATTCATAATACCTGCATTTTTGCATTGACGGTTTTCATCTTTAGTGTTCAGTGCAGTTGACAACAGACTCAAAGTATAAAAGACTCACTGCTGACAAAAGGGACACAACCTTACTGCTCATGTCAAGTGCATTTAGTTTATGTCTCTGAGTGATTACTGGTGTGTTTGTTGCTCTTAGCAACTTCTGCTGTTTGTTGATTCACTTTCTTGTGCTGTTTTCAGCCAGGATGTGTGTATATAGAGGGAGAAAAAAATAAATAAAAAAATCACACCACACAAGAAGTAATATCTCCATTGGAAAACACTCATAGTAGGTGATCCAGTTTCTTTTTCTTTCAAAATGAAAGGACCAAATGAAAGCTCTGACCTTATATGTGGGCCTAACCGGAACAGGGCGCCTGATATGGTTTTCAGCTTCGGGCACTTTACTTTGTCTCTGTGAATTTCTCAGCTTTTATTTTACTTTATTTACCCCTCTTTTGATCTCTCCACATCTACCTCTCTCATGTCTACACAAGCTGCTGCCGCCGCTGCCACGGCCAGCAAACAGCTGCCCGTGGCTTGATCCAACTCAGGGATTACGTTTAGTTCCTCAGGGCTAGTTTCACTCATATGATCTTCTACCTTCTACCTGCCTCTTTAAACCCTCTGTTCTTATTTAGTTTGTAATACATCTAGAGGCAAAGAAAGTTTTATTTCATTCAAGTTATTCTTGGTAAAAATGCTTCCTATTCCTATTCTTCACTACATCAAGATATGTTTTACATTGCATTACTAGACGTATTCCCAAGCTGGAGGCACTGGTATGCTGTGATTTTTTTAAGTGTATGAGGAAATATCTGAGCAATATTCACAAGTTTGAGGGTACGAGATAATTAGAATATCAAGAGCGGAGTCTCCTTGAAACAAAGTCTGCACTTGAAGTAAAGGAACGACGTCTTCCCATGCATGTCATGTTGAATGATGGCTTGTATTTCATGTCAGGAAATTTGAACTCATAGACATTCTTAGACAGGAGGCGGCAAAATAAAATAAAAATAACATCTGCTCCAGAAGGGCTGTCTGTGATTTCATGCCAACGATGCTGACAGAGTTCAAATTCACAACAGGTTTCCTCAGTAACAGGAGATGAGTGCAGATTTCTGCAGTATGCAAGTGCATACATTTTCAAGTACGGTTTGTATGCACCTGTGATAAAAATGTTCTCTGTCCATCACGTTGGTTCACAGGATTGATGATGGCACCACTTGTAGTTTGGAATCTATCTCTGTGTGCATCAGTGGGCCCGTTTACATTCACACTAAAAATCTGATCATTATCTGATTTCTGGAGTTCAGATTATTAAGTGATCATGTAAACAGCATTATCTGATAGGCTTTATCAGATAACAGCAGTTATCTGATTATGAGAAATTGGATAAAGACACCTGGATTTCTCCCCAATACTCCAATGTCTTCGGGCATGTATACACGTTAATCTGATTTATTGAGCTATTTTACATCTACGCATGTGCAAAAAGAAAAAAACGTAGAAAACGGAAGTGAGTCACATTGTGAGCGGAACACAAAAAACAACAAACAGAGCAGATGCTTGCCGTATGAAAGCCAACCGTTGTTTTCTCCTCATGGAGTATAAACGAAGGACAGCAGCAGCAAGTAGCATATTTTAAAGCCTATTAACTCCCGGATTATTAATAATAATAATAATAATAATACATTTTATTTATAACGCACTTTACATTAAAATAAATCTCAAAGTGCTACAAGAGCTGCAGATTTCATAAATTATAAAACCCTAATAAAAGCTTAAGTAAAAACAAAACCACATTAAAACAAGAGACATTTAAAGGTTAAAAGCTTTTTTAAAAGTCTTTAGCCCCTTTTTGAAACTTCCAACTGTCTGTGGTAGTCTGAGTTGGTCAGGCAGTGCATTCCAAAGTCGTGGGGCAGCTGAACAACAGGCCCGGTCACCCATGGTGCAGGATTTTGTCCTGGGGGGAAGAGTCTGTATGTGTTTGTGGCTCAAGTGGACCGTGCTGAAAGTTGCAGTGTGAGCAGTTCTTTCAGGTACTTTTCAGGTACTGAGGGGCATTTCCAGTACTGTCCATTTCCAGTCCTCGCAGAGATGGGGAGCCAGTCGAGGGAGTGAAGAATGGGAGTGATGTGATCCGATTTGCACACTCTCATCAGAATCCTTGCGGCAGAATTCTGGATATATTGGAGTCTCTGGAGGCTCTTTCTGGGGATCCCAATGAGTAGTGCATTGCAATAATCCAGCATGGGGGAGACGAAAGCCAGGATCATGACCAGGATATCTCCTTTAACCCTTACATAACAGGAATCTGTAGAACTGCCTTCTTCCACCTGAGGAATATCTCTAAAATTAGGAGCATCCTCTCTCAAAGTGATGCTGAGAAACTAGTCCATGCATTTGTTACTTCTAGACTGGACTACTGTAATTCATTACTGATAGG
>JAUMHL010000014.1:19718150-19731055 GCA_032362345.1 Sandelia bainsii
CTGTTGGGTTTTCCACATTATTCTGTATATACTTATATTCTGTAAGGTCTTAAACCTTACGATGTAAAGTGCCTCGAGATGAATTTTGTTGTGATTTGGCGCTATATAAATAAAACTGAATTGAATTGAATTGAATATGACGTGAACCATTTTAAGGCCGTGTCAGAGAGTCCAATGCTGTGATGTAGCCGTTTTAAAAGGATTTCATGATCAACAGTATCAAATGCTGCAGACAGGTCCAGGAGAACAAGGATGGAGGGAGAGCCAGCATTTGCTGCCATCAGGAGGTCATTTGTGGCTCTAGTCATAGCTGTTTCTGTGCTATGGGCTGTTTGGAATGCAGACTGGAATTTCTCAAAAAGATTATTGGTTTTAAGGTGATCTTGACTGTGAGAAGCAACTACTTTTTCTAGAACCTTGGAGAGAAATGGAAGAGTTGATATAGGATTAGACCGTAGACGTTGCCATGTTCCACAAGACAAGACCAGATGTTTTGAAAATCTCTTACGTCGCTACGTAAGTGTGTACGTTTTTGTTGGTGTTTGTCCTATTCTCATGAACATGATGTCTGAGGAACGCTTAAATTGAATTTCTTTTGGAACGAAGGTCCACTTGGACTCAAGGATGAATTAGTTAGAAGTCAGTTTTACAGCATTTAATATTGCACATTTCATATACAATGGCAGTTCAAAGTGCTTCACTTCTGCATCAAAGCAAATTGACTAATATCATAAGACCAAATAAACTAAAATTCACTTCACAATATCTCAGATGTGGCTTTACAAACCACGTCACAACAACACCCTCTGTCCTCAGACCCTTGAATTGGATAAGGAAAAACACTGAACAACAAAATTATTAGCTTAGAAATACTGGACCAACTTTTCAGAGTCAGCTTATATAAAACCTCTAGTTTTGGATATAAGTAGTAGAAAGCTGTCCTAGTTATGGCACTAATATGTTTTTCAAAGCTGAAAACAGGGTCAGTAATGACTCCAAGGTGAATCTAAATATGAGTATATGATCTGGGTTTTGAGGACCTACAGCTAGTATTTCTAAAAGATTAATAAGTAATACCGTGACTCCTAATAATTCTGTCAAGTGGAAGCATGTTTAGATTAAACAGCAATGACCTTAGGATGGACCCTTGTAGGACTCTTGAAGAGATATTAGTTTAATCAGAATTAAAACAGCCAACCGAAACATAAAATCTTCCATACTTTAAGTAAGACGTGAACCAGTTTAGAGAAGTGCCTAATAGACCAACATAATTCTAAGTCTGATAATCAGAATGTCATGATCAACAGTGTCAAATGGAGCATTAAGGTCAAGAAGAACTAAAATGAAGTCTTTTTGAATCACCAACTAATCCTAAGGTCATTTTTTACTATAGTAAGAGCTGTCTGGAAGTTGAGTCATGGCACCTGGACTTCTTTCTTGTACGGTTGTACGGTTGTCCTGTTGCCATGACTCAGCTTCCAGACAACTTCACCTGGATGACTGAGAATTTTCACAGATATAGTAAGAGTTGTTTCTGTGATTACTTCTAAAACCTGACTAGTACAAATTACACATATTATTGTGTAAAAGATAATTGTTCAGTTGTATAGACAGCTTTTGAATTTGAAAGATATGTCCAGTGCCTGTTTATTTACAATATCAAGTACATTTAAAACGTTCTTATAATGCATCCATTTTTAATTAGCAGACCTTTGATAACTGAAAGTGTATAAGCATATCTGTTTATGTAAGAAAATATCTTCTTAGAATTCCATCAATGTGAAGCACCTACAAACAGTTAAGTTTGTTTTTGAACTGTAATGTGTATTTCTGACCAATGTGTTTTTTTGTTTTGTGCACATTTACATCAGTGAGGGTAGCAATAGTATATTTCCTGGCCAGTTTCTGCTTGCAGCTTGCCACAGTGTCTATTGCCTTGATTGTTTTGTCTGCATATTATTCATGGCTGTGTTGGCTCTCTTTGTGTTTAGACTTTGCTTTTTGCCTGCTGCTCTTACCTTTTTGCCTGTTCTCTTGTTGACCTCTTGTTGTTTTGTATGCATCTACATTCTGGTCACCTGCCTGTTTCTTGGTTTTTGGTTCCTTACCTTGTTCCTGTTGCTTGGCAGACAGGTACCTGTTTGCCTGTCCCCATGTATGCCTGCAAACAAATTTCTCATTATTTAAAACCTCTTTCTTGCATCTGCCTGTTGCCCGTGCACACACCCTGACAGACCCATGATCCCCTTGGATTTTAGACACTGGTGGTGGTAGAGAAAAGCCAGCAGGCAATTGATTGAAACTCTCAGTAACTCTCCCTGAAGATGGTGGTGATGAAGAGGAGGTGGGTTGTGTAACAGTAAATGGATTACAATGATGAGATGAATGCGATGGCTGACTGGTTGTATCAAACCTGTTGTTGTATGCACTATAGGCTTATAAGCACATTTCTTTTTAAGATACCTGCCATATAATGATCTTTGTTTTCCATTCACTTTTTCACATGAGACAGTTTAAGACATAGTCTCTTTGAGGTAACAAACCATAATATCACCATCTGTCACCCAATCCAATATTGGATCTACTTTCACTTTCTTATTATATTATATTATCATTTAAACAGAGGCTGAATAAAGAGTGGAGGATAGCGCAGCGTGCAGCTGCCATGGCAACACAGTGGCACTGGCCATTTGGTTCCAGATGTCTTTGAAATGGTCCATGTGCATCCGCTTCAAACAGCACATCACACGGTGAGCCCTCTGAAGTATCCCTAGCCTTACCTCATCCTTTCATCTCCGGCTAAATAAGTATTTTCCTTTTACCCAACTGGAGGAGCAAAAGAGGAGGAAAATAATAATCAGGCACTGGACTTTCTCATTGTCACACTTGCAAAGGAAACTATTTGAAATTGGAAACGTAGTTGAATGAAATATATAACCTCTTTTCGTTTGATTGCCTCATGAGTTCCCCTCTGACACAGTCGGAGGCATTCCTAAAAGGATTATTTCAACCTGCCTTATTTTCCATAAACCTTGCTACATTGTAACTCAGCTTTACAGGTTGAAATAAACTAGTTTTTTCCTTTAATGCTCAAGGTTAAGAGTGCATGTACGATAAATCAAGGGTTTTAATTGCTGAATGCTCAGAAGTGTTTCCTTTAGTGGGATCTTTCATGCTCAGAGGAGCCTGCAGGACTGTGATGGCAGAGGGCATCACATTGAGAATGACAATATAATATGCTTTGGAATTTCTAAACAGTCGCCTCATTTGGCTTTCAGCATCGTCCACGGCTCACAGGTTACGCTAATGGTTATGGACGCCTGGGCCTCGCTAAGTGTTTGGATGCCAACCGGAGTTAGCACTCAGGAACGTTCCAGAAATGCAGCTCGTTTCCCCTTTTTCTTAACACTGTCAACGTGTTGCATCACAGGCAAGGCTGAATGTCACTTGTCATTATTTGGGCTTTGCATCAGGCACAGGTGCAGGGAAAAGAATCCTGAGAGCTTCTGTAAAGACTGTTTTATTGAAAACCACGGCTAGGAACAGTTCAGGCTGCCGTCATTATCAACCACCAGCTGGCTCTGTGGAGTGCCCACTTCACCTCGTAACACAGGCCTCATTCAGGTACAAATGTCCTGTAATGTGCACCCCTCCACCCACCCACCCACACACATACTTCCACACCATCTGCTCTCAATTATGCTGATTTGTATCTTTTTAACAAGGAGGCTTAACTGGTAGTTTGACTCGCATGCATGGGTAATAAGAGGAAATATGTGCGTGTGCAGCACAAGAGCATGTTTGTGCATGTGTGGAAAAACAAGACAGAAGGAAGTATTTCAAAAGGGAGTCAATCAATTGCAAACTTTTTGAAGTTATGACACTCACCTGGGTACAGATTTGTCCCCGGTGCATGTTGTTGTAAGGTCAACATCGAAGTCAGGAACATGGAGACATGACTCATTAAGTGGGAAAATGGTAGAAGCTGACTCAGTGTCAGACCTTTCTATATTTGTGTCTGTGCACAGATGGCCACGGTAATGAAAACTTCCTCTGGTGTTATGAAGCTACTGCACTTACTGGGGAGAGCAATTTATCATCTTACAAAAACTTTACTTTGAGAAAATTTCTCTGTTCAGTAGCAAGGGGAAAGAGAAGAATGAAAATGAGGCTCCCCTGTCTTGTAATGCAACACAAGAAAATTTTCTTCAGACAGAATGTTGCTTGTAAACACTTGAAGCAGGAGAGATTCAAATAGGGTTTTAACTTTTAGGGCCCTGACACACCCATCTAACGTTGAAGAACTGCTGACTTGAATCACAAGTAGTGCCAACATTAGCATTTAGCACTCTTTAAACTTTGTATTGGTCTTTACCAACTCTTCAGAAATGCTATTAAATAAATATTTTTCTTATATTTTATGTGGATCTTTAAATGTTATAGGTATTGTGTGTGGTTTGTGATTGTGTAATGTGTTGCCTGGTGAAGCTGAAGACAGTTTTGCACTATTTGGACATCACATTTCCAAACCTAATCTCTCTGTTAAATGTGGTTCAGTAAAGAATTTTCACATCTTGGTTTACCTCTGTCAATAACTATGTTTGCTATGGAGATTGGCATAATCCAAGTTGTGAAACAGTAAGACTACCTCTGGCATTTAATAGAATCACCTTCTTATCAATAGGATTTTTTCATTTTTTTCACTGTACAGCATAATATATATATTTATTTTGAATGACATTGTACAGTACAAGGTCAACAAGTGAAATAGGGTCAGTTATAGTAATAAATGTAAAGCTTACTGAAAGTATCAACATGCTTATTTTGAATTTAGATGGATGTTCATCTCTTACAACCACGAAAAGCACCATGAATGCTTACTGAGAGGACTTTCTTTATGAAGCACATTGTAAATACTGCATTTTATGATTCCTACACATGCTCAGATTTAAATTGGCTCTCTTTTTTATGCTTACTTTCCTTGAGCTTGCGACTAATTGAATATACTTGTTAACAAGTATGTCTATATATCCTGGCCATTAAAATGTTGCTGCAATATGATGAAGTAAATATGTGAACAAGACAGCAGTGAGAATATCCACTAATGATTAGAGAGAATTACTAGCCTTATCTGGGCATACTTACTCTACTAATGAGTTTGGGGCTACTACAGTATGGGATCCTTACTGCATATGCATTAAGGATATCAGAGAAATGTATGAAAGCCATTATTATAATCACAAAATTATCGTTGTAGTTTTGTGTAGTGATTGTGATCACAGATAATAAACAATGTGGCAAATCAAAGCTCTTAGGAATGAATTCTCATGCAAATTAATGAGTCTTTCACTTAAAGTCACAATATGTGTTTTGTCATTGTTACTATCCCAGCCTTCATCCCTAATGTTGATTCAGTTGTTGACCTTCACATGCCAACATCCATAAAGCGTCAAAGACGTGCTGAAAAAGCACATGATGCAATCACAGGCAATCTACAACGTATAAAAGCAGTACTGCTAAAGACTGCGTGTGAACAGGTTTTGTTTCTGTTACCTTGATTTTCACTTTTCTTTTATCTCCACACTCTTCTTTTCCCTTTCTTATGTGTCCCTGCAGCTGAGAACCCAACAGTCCAGCTTGCCACTGGTTGTGACGGCACATACTGGGCCAGTGACCCCTGCCCTCCTAAAAGCTCAGCTCATTGTCAGACACAAACTTGTGTTTCATGGATATGATTGTAGTTGTTCAGAAGGAGCTGAGTTCTTTGTTTCAGTTTGTCTTTTCATTATTTAATGTGTCACTGACATCACATGACTGAACTTCCCAATGCCATTTTGAAAATGGGTTTATGAATATTCCACAAAATAATTCCTGATTTTGCTGTTGATTTTAGTTGGTGATTAAAATCTTTCTCAAATACCAAAGCCCAGTTTGTGGCAAAGAGGAATGTTTATGTTCAATATTACAGGGTCATAATGAGAAAACTTAAAGGCAAAATGTTGATTTTACTATTATTTTTATAATTTTACTCATGGAACCTGGTGGGAGGTTAAGGCAATGCTAACAGAATATGCAGGATATCTAAACTGTAGATTCATATGCCACAAAGTAGAAAACAATTATTTGTTGGCAGAAGTGCAAAGAGGACGTGTTGGACTTGTGTCTCCTTTACTGGCATCACAATAGGAAATGATCACTTCACAGCTAGTATATACAGAAGAAGTCATTTTTATGTGGCTGGGAATCTTCTTTAAAGCTTTAAGTAAGTTTTCCCAACAATGTCTCGAGTCTAACTAAATCTAAAATCCTGATACTCTTCTATTTGGTTAAGTATGACTGAGATCCAATGTCTCTTCATTGCTGGACAAATCCTTGGTATTTCTGCCAGCACCAATGTTTAAATATGTTCTAATCAACCACATCATCTGAACATGGACTTTTGGCTTAATATACTACATTATTGCTCTAGGTGTCAAATATTGGGGTTGCTGGGTTATTACTGACATTCCTGTGCATCTAATACCAAAGGACTGGACAAAGTGTCAGCATTTGATGTTCTGGGCACGATAATTATGTGGATGTTTTGAATCTCTGTGCATCTGCAGCTTCTTTTTGCTGTCTGTGTCCCTGTAATGGCGTAGAATCTATATTATGTGAGAGGTTTAGTGATGATCTGGAGCAAAAACAGCGTGAGAGAGAGAATTATTGACCTGAGCACAGTGCAGCTGAGGTCAGTCAGCAGAGAGTGCTCAGACAAAATGGCTGTCAGACAGGCAGTCATAACAAGATACACACATACACTCCTCTCCACCTTATCCTAACATCCATCCATCTCATACTTTTCTCACACACACACACATAATAATTCTCTCTCTGCCGCATGTACTGACTTTCTTTAAGATCTGACAATTTACCACCATAGTTTCATCAATCACTATCAAGTCCACTACAATTATCATTGTACGATATGTCCTGTATGTATATTATATTTCCATGTCTCTTCTATTCACAGTGTAAAACAATAAAGTTTCAAGAACTGGCCAGAAAGTCAATCAAAGTTCATTCATTGAATCATTTTTGTTTGCTTGCAAGAGATTTGTTGCTAGTACAGTATACTGCTGTAGTGTAGTGTTTTCACTGAATCTAATAAGCTACCCCAGCTTCCCTTACCCTGGAGGTTTTGACTCGGTGTTCCCTCAGAGGTTATTCATGGGTCAAACTTCACCCAAGTTGAACATCCATCCATTATCTTAAGTGTTTATCCTGTTAAGAGTTGCTGGGGGGCGGTTGGAGCTGATCCCGGTTATCATTGGACGAGAGGCGGGGTACACCCTGGACAGATGTGCCTGATCTATTGCAAGGCCACACGTAGAGGAGCGTCAGACAACCATTCATCGTCTGATTCACACCTATGGGTCAGAAGCTTCATGTCTTTGGATTGTGGGAGGAAATACTGAAAGAGACCCACACAGGAAGATGGAGAACATAGTCCACACAGAAACTAGTGGAATTTTGTGCTGCCGTCCTGCCCCATATTTAAACATTATGCAAAAAGTCATTTGTGATATGATTTCACTAGTTTCACCAATTAAAATGCAGGTGTGCCCAACTGAAATTAAATTACATCTTTTATGTCTGCTACAATATTAATATGTGTCAGTAAATAGCTAGTCCCATGTTGTCACTTGCAAAACCAGTAAGAAAATAAAAAGGAAAGGAAATTTCTACTTTTGTTTAATTTGATGCTCACTCTAATTGGGCTTCAATTCAGATGCTCTTAGGTTCTGTATCTGTCTCCAGTGGCAGAGCCCTCATTTTCAGACAGTCAGTCAAGTCTTGCATAAAGCTGTAATGTCAGCATTCTATCATAGACACAGCGCGCAGTCACACTGAGTCAGACAACAGCTGCTACATGACACAGGAGCCCACATTAGCTTTCCTGCTGAAGCCTCTGTCTCTTATCTAACTCACAAACACGTACACACAACTTGTCCTGCACCGCTGAACAAGCCACCGTGGACTTTGGATCAGTTTAGACGTTGGTGTGGGTCTTACTCTTCACACAGTCTGCCCGTCACACGTAGCCACGGCGCTGGATTGTTTACTCCCGACGGTGTAACTCTCCGCAGCATGCTGTCAATCAGACACAGAGACCGAAGCGCCAATCCAGTTGCTGTCCATCAAACAGAGCCACAGACACGCCCCCTCCAGTCAGCTGAGACTAAAAGGAGCATTTCTGATTTTTCCCCAAAGACCATGTCATTTCCTTTTAATTAATATCAAACTTAGCAGTTGATTTAAAAACACAATGGTGTGATTTTACACTGCAAAAAGAGATGACTAAATGTGAGTCTGGAATTGAAATAAAATTGAAATAGCATGTTAGAGAGCACCTGCTGGTTTTTTGAAGAAAACTCCACCTTGTCATTTTGCTGCTTCTAAAATTGAGCCCTAAATTTCTATTTTGATTTATTATTCATTATTTGGTTTAGTTCTGATCCCTTAATGCTCAGTACTTGTCTCAAGGCACGAGTCACATTTCGGAAGCTTTCAGAGCCCATACAAACATACTTATTGTGCTTATGCACAAAAGTAAAAATGTAAGAAAATAGACTTAGTCGTGAAAATAAATCTTGCTTTACATTCATGTATAGTTTGAGTAAAGCGCAAGTAGTTACATGCTCTGTGTAGACAGCTGGGTTGATTAAATTAGCATCACGTCTGTCAGACGGGTGACTAAAAACACGTGCATCTGTCAGTTTCCTTATTGTGCCATAATATTATGTTTGCAAGATTTATCCACAACAATTTCTCATTCTTCTTCTCTGCTGTACCAGGAGACACACAAATCTATGCACCACATTAGAACAAAGCACTGTATTGTGCACTCTAGTGTTGTAGCAATTAGTCAAAATATGATTTTGTGTAGAACAGATCGGTCTTTTTTTTGCAATATGTAAAAGACTTACAAAGACAAAACCTACATTGAGAAGTCATACTGATTTCTATGCAGCTTCACAATCACATTCACTGCATATTTTAATGTAAGTTTAATTTGCAGTTGACACAGGCCTTTGGATACCTCTCCACCCATCAACTGAAGGTCATTTTGTGCATTTTTTACTCTCCATGCCAACATCAGCCACAGTGGACAAATGTCCACTTGGACTCATATGTGAACTGATTAAATTTTGGAGTTCAAAGATCAACTGTCATGGTCATGGTAACAGTTGAGTCCGTCCCATTCTTGTGAACATGATATTTCATGACCGCCTTGACAGAATTTCTTCAACTTTGGCACAAATGTCCACTTGGACTCATGGATATACTAATTAGAATATGAGTCTGGACGACTATGTATGTAACTGCAACTTAACTGGTTGGTGGAGGCGTACAACTGTAGGCAGTAATTCTAGTTTAATTTGCACCTTCGACTCTTCTGTACAGATGATAATAGCCTGCTGGGGTTGTTTTACGTCCCAACAATCTCGCACACACACGTGTGCACACACACACACACACACACTTACACAAACAAGGCTCCTTAACAAATCGACACAACCAATTCAAACGCACAAAGAAAAACAATTATAATTGAGTTATTTACCCAGCCCGCTGCCTTTCCTTCATTTAGTGTGCTGCGGGATTGTTATCTATCCATCATCCAGCTATGTAATTGTGCCTGAGTGTTTCTGAGAAAGCTGTCACAATCTTGGTCTCTGTGGGATGTCATTTGTGCATCAATAACACACAAACAGTACTGTTGATGTGCATCCAGGCATTACACAAGCAGAGCAGACATGGTCTGGTTGATGCTTTAGTGATGACTAAATTAGCATTCTTTAATTAGCCTAACCTTTTTTACACAGTATTCAGTTTTTGTTTTTAATTTATATTGCAGTACAGTATATCATTTATCTTTTGAATCAACTTGGAAATGACTTACACAGTAACCTCAAGTCAAAGATCCACAGTATTCTTCAGAAAGTGGACCACACATGATAAACAGAACATCACAATATAACAGGTGGTTGTATGAGGACATGTAATCCCCGTTCTCTGTTCAGTGATGGTCTTTTTGTGTCATATGATTTGTTTTCATTATTGTACATAATCAGTTATGAATAGGATCAATGTATAAAAAAGACATAGACATCCCACACAGGAATTCATGTTGTAAGTAAGGTTGTAAAGCTTTATGTAAGCATTACACTGTATCATTTACATATTCTGTAACATGACGACAAGGGGAAGTTCAACAAAAACTTTAGCCATCCCATTCAGACAGGATGCATTTCTCTTGGGGAGTTAGATGACTGAAAAATTACCATTACAAGACACAGATTTTTTTATTCACACCCCAGTAATAGTTACAGCCTAGATTGCTACTGTGGTGCCTGCTCATCCTCCTCCAAGGTCTTTGTACTTTAACTGAATCTGTAATTTTAAATTTGTTGTGAAATTTTATTTTAGTCTGAAATCAAAAATATTTTATTCCCCTCTGATAGTGTAACGGAAATTCTGAATAAAAGTGATGATTATTTCATGGTTATGGTCATTTTTATAGTTTGTGCCTTCAAGAGATTTCAATTTAATCTTATTATTTTGTTTTTGTTTTTTGTTTTTATCTTTTTTGTATTAGCTGTTAGTTTACTATAACATTAGTATAGTAGAATCTTACATGCTATATGTAGAGTAGTTTATGTTAGTCTTAGATGTGTATGCAGTTGCTTTAATCTATGTTCATTGTGACCTATTTACTTGTATCGTTTCTGTCTTTGTTATGTCAAAGAAAGCTGGCTCCAAGTTATGATTCCAGTGGAGTCTAAAGTGGGTCCTAGCCTTATTGTATCAGGACTATATATGCTTGTTACAGACTTATTATTTAGCTTTTTCCACTCTGCAGACTGCTCTGGCACTCACTGTATGACTTTCTTTGCAAAGAAACAACCTTACAAAAGACAGATCTCTCGATGGGTTTTTATTTTGTTTCATTTTTCCATAACAATAGACAGTAACATATTAACACCACCATATAGTCATCTATATGACAACAACAACAAACAAGCCATTACCTGTCAGGATCCTAGCTTTACTCCTGCCTTCTATCTCTTATTTTGAAATTCTACTTCCTGTCACTCCCTGTCTCTTACCGTGCTCTGACTCTGAACATATATGTAAATCTTGGATATCTAGCTCTGGACTGTTTATAAGGATAAGGATTTTGGATGCTGTTTTCAATTTGCTCAACTGTCAGGATTCATCTGTTTGCACATGAAGAGAGAAATCTACTTACTCATCATGATTAGGTGACTGTTAACTCACCTCCACTCCCCTAGTCTGTTTAAACAGTAGACCACGTGGCGGTTGCCATCTTCTGTTCTGGACTCTATTCCCCATCAGCCTCCGATTCGCTGCACTTCCTCTCGCCGACTACATATCCCATCACTATTCAAGTATTTTCCCTGCTTACGCATCCCTCATCATAACCCACATGAGCTTTCTCAGCCACCAGTTTGTTTGGAGTGATACTCACTCTCTCCTCTTTGGACTCACCTGTCGTGACTCCAGGCCATCTACTCATCTTTACCATACCTTTACCTTACCATTTATCTCTTTTATTAAAGAACCTTTTAAGCTTTATGTCTGCATATTTATACACCGTCGCATCACCTGGCTGTTAGGAAGGCAGTTACAGGTATTGTCTTTTGAATTCTTTTTGGTACATTAAAAACATGACATATTAGCTATTGGTGGGTCCTGCTGTTGTGTATCCATGCTTGCTCAGGCAGCTATCACTGTTTTTTTTAATCCTAACTAAAGTATAAAAACAATACGATACTGAGGCAAGTTCTAAAGCATCTCTTGATGCTGATTTTGAAGCAGATTTATGGATATGTTTCATGTCTGTCTATTAAGATGTGACTTGACGTATGTCTTGGAAAAGGAGTAAAATTTTGATCCAGCATCTTCCCTTTCAGTTATCCTTTCTCCTTTGGCTTTTCCTACAGACCATACCCTGTAATTTCCAGATGGTTAAAATGCCATCCAGAATGTTGGTTTAATTTTCAGCACCATGAATATTTTACTCCTCACCTCTCCCCTGTAATTTTTATCTCTTCCGAATGGGGCTTTAATCTTGTGAGCACGCAGCAGTTATACACAGTAGTGAAGTCAATTCCTCAGATCTGATTAGTAAGATAATGTAATAATTGCATGTAATTGCATCAGTTGTGTTTCAAGGTTTATTAATTTAGCTCAATATCCCCTAGTGGGTAACGTCCCAGAAGGGCTTCAGAGGTACACAGCAAAGGTAAAAATGTGATTTATTTATTTTGTGGATAAATTATTTTACAAAGAAACCCTTCAAAGTGTCTTTGCAGTGTTGCTATGTGAATATATGTTTTTGTATTTGTTTTTTGGATTGACAGTTTCCCTTATTTGGTTTTGTTAGCCTCAGCTTCCCAGAGATAACTCATAGATGACCCTGAAAATCAAATAATGATGTCCTTTTCTAATTTCATTGTTTGATGACACTCGCTCAAATTCTGAAGGTATTTCCTGAATCCTCATAGACTATTCTAAAGTTTGATTTATGCCTCTCTGCTGAATCTATGCTGTAGTCTATTCAAGTGGCCTAAAATACACTGTTGTGAGCATTTAAACTTCTGCGCTGGTGTCTGTGTTGCTTTGCAATTACACAGCCAAACCACTAGTTGGCAGTGAGGTTTCTATGGCCAACCCTGTCTCCCAAAAATTAAGTTTGTATACAACTAAATTGCATTTCCGATTACGTTTTTCTAGAGAACGAATTTGCGACCCGATTAAGTTTTTGTAGAACGTAATTGTCACGTTGTACTGAAACGTATTTTTGTGAATGAATGAATGACGCGCTACATTTATTA
>JAUMHL010000014.1:19747461-19766589 GCA_032362345.1 Sandelia bainsii
CACAGTGAGTGTTAAAGCAAGTGCTTGAATAATACAAGCGTTTGAAATAACTCTTAAAACACTCGGTGTTCAAAAATAAGTAAATGAGTGAGCTTAGAGTTCAGAAATTAATTCGTAAATCAAACCCAACGAGCAGGGGCAGGAGCAGCAAACAATCCGCACCCATATGAACATATGAATGAGTATGTCCTTTTGAATGCATTTGTGAAAGCCTATTTTTATACTGTCGTTGTAAATGACTTCTTTGTGTTGTGGTGGACCCCTCTGAAACTTGGCTTTGGTAAGTTTATAATTATTTTTTTTCCCCCTATAGTGTACAAATCAAATGGAAAACCATTTTTTACGCAATATGAATTTTGGGTTGTACACAGCATTTGGTGGATGGAGACTTGTTCAGCTGCAGTATATTTGTTCAGGGTCAATGTAAAGTTAATTACTTGTGTCAAAGATAATGTGAGACATTACCCAAAATAGCATCCAGACAGAACAACAAGCAGGACTCTCAGGAGTCTGAACTCCATCAACAGATCGACCAGGAAGGAAGGAAAGAAAAGACAACAAATGAACAACTAAGACAGAAAAAGGAAAGAAACACAGAAAAGCTGACACATCCACATTATCCAGTCAGCCTGGACCAAAGTGAAGGTTTCCGTCTGGTGGCAAAGTGGCCATGTGTTCTAAATCCTTCCTCTGTGTCTGTGACAAAGCCTGTCACCACTAACACTACCTCCCTATCTTTGTTTGACCAACCACTCGCACATTCCATTCCTCACATGTCAGCAGGCTGACACTTGATCCTAATTGGCCACTACTGCAGCGAGGGTGTCTAGTCTCCCAGGCCAGAAGTGTTTAAATTCTGTCTCTGAAACCTGAGCTTGCCTGCAGGGTCATTTCTTCATGGGTGGGGAATCAAAAACTGACAAACACAAACAAGCGTTCTAGTTTTGGCCCAGGCTGTCAGACAGCGTGCCCCTGTGGCAGACACATCAGATGGGATCTCCCATCTGTCTTGCCCCATTTGGACCAGCCTCCATTCCCAACAGGTCACAGGAGAAGCTTATTCCACTTCATCAGATGGACCCCCATTCCAACCTGTCAACAAATTGGATGAACGGGGACTGGTTTGTGTTCCTCACACTTATAGCTGTGTGACTACTAATAGGCTAACCTTATTCTTGATAATCTGTTAATGGTGCTTATGACTGGACAGGGAAATACAAGAAAGCTCTAGGTCACTGACCTTAAACATGCAGTAGCACCAAATAATTAGCAAAAACACAAGTTTAACAGTTACTTTCCTTCAGATTTCTGTGTCTACCTAGAGAAACTGACACAGTGACAAAAATCAGCTTATTACAAGTAATTACTGCTGACTTATTTATTCTTAGTGGACTAGACTTGTGGAAAATTTGTGACTGAGTGAGTCCCACATAACTTTTTATTTATGTATTTATTTATTGGCTGTGGGGGTGAGACTAAGACTAAGCATGCACAGTTAGGGAGCCACTGAACTAAAGGGCTGCTAAATATCAATGAGTACTGGCCTCAGAAATTCACCATTGGTTGTCTTGTACTACCTACAGATTAATGTGATTTATAGAATGTGTTCTGTAATGATTCCATCAGTTTAACTGCCTAGTTTAACTCTGAAAACTGTAATAGTGTATTTTCAGCTATATATATATATATATATATATAATTTATATAGACCCATCTGGACATTCCAGACATATTGCTCAAGTTTACAAGGGAGATGCCACTGCAGCAATGGAGTCTTATTTGCTTCAGGATATAATCAAGAATAGCGCTGAGCAGCGGTTACCAATAATGGTAAAAGAAAAATTGAATGTAACTACACTGTATTAATGTATAGAGAATGGGTTTGTGAGACATAGAAATTCATATTTGAAGTTAGTACTAGATTATTTACTCTATGTCTTGCCCTGGAGACACCGAGTTCCACTGAGGGCTACATGTGTTTACATTTTGACAAATTAGCACCAATACAAGTATGGCAAATACTGAAGAAATCTACTGAAGAAAACTTAAAAATCTAATGAGTTGAATTCTAATTAGCTTCTTTTTTCTTCATTTCTGTGATTTTCAAGAGGCTTTTTGGACATGTATTTGTGATGGACATCAAAGATGATAATACCCTCAGAAAGAGTAAGTGGCATCGTCTCTAAAGATCAGCCCTGCCATCAACACCTTTGGCCTCCATCCACTATAAATCTTGATAAACAAGTGAGTTGTAATGTTTATTTTTTCTCAATAGACATTTTGATACTGATAAAATTAACTCTTTAATCAATATTTTAGTCAACATATTTGAAGAACAAGACAGGTGTCCATGCTGGTAAAAGTCTACACCCATCATCTGTCTCTTTTCAATCTTCAGGACGTTTTATCCCATCAATCCCTCTCTGTCCTTCATCTCATTCACCCCCACTGACAATTGATAGTGAGTGAAACTGCATTACATGTAAGGTCTATCAAATACTGTACATCCAATCACATATATCATTTTTTTAAAGTCTATTCCTCCAAACACTGTATTGTCTCCATTAATTCATCAGCATATGTTACAGTTCAATTGATCAAATAACTGAGGTTTAAACAATGATAACAGCATCAGACACAATAATGTGCAGGAGTCTTTGTTTAAGACCAGAGAAGAAGAAGGGTTAATAAGCGGTACCTCAGGAAATGCTGCTGACATTGTGGCTGTCGACAATAATACAGGAGCAAATTACCATAAATTACAGGTGGCAGCTGGTCATTTGCAACTCACAGAAAACAGGTTGCATCTGGACATAAACAGAGGTTGTGGAAATTGCCATAAAGGACAATGTGCTTAACGGCATCCATAGAAGTGCTCAGTCTGTATCCAGGAGCAAATACACTGTGATTATCAGCCACATTGTCCAAATAATGATACTCCTTGTCTTTCAAGTTAGAGAAAGTCTGTCCAAAGTGCTGCACCATAGTTCTTTTGTTGTTTTGATATATTCTTGTTTACTTATGAATCTGCTGAGGCAGATATTACACAGATGTTTAGCACCCAGCTTTGTACTCAAACACTATTAATTTATTATCTGTGCTATACTGTAGTTCAGTATTTAAACTTACCATCGAGCCAAGTACTACACTGTATTCATCTGTGCTGTAAAAGTCAGACATTTTAGCTTTAATATTACCCTTTCAATGTTCAGGAAATTAATGCTTCCCAGGCAAAATATTTGACTCATCATATTTTAAGAAGAACACTAATGTCTATGGCTGCAAATAACTATATTATATGGTAGTTTTCCAATGCACTACAGATTTTATTCAATAATATTGCTCAAGGCTGAACATCCATTTGATGATGATTCATCAAAAGGATCTCTGCATCTTTGTGGAATCTTTGCTGCTAAAGAAACAAATCTGCATGTATCTCATTGGTATCTAGGTAATGAGTCACAATCATAATAATGATTAATAATGAATTAATGATTTGGTCTGCTGGGCTCTCTGTCCTACTCCTAACCAAATGTTGGCGGTTGTGTGTAGTTTTGCAGTTTGTCAGAGAGTGATGAGAAGAGATGTAGCTGATTTACATCGCTCAGGTGTTTTCACTATGGACAGAGGTCTGTAGATGTAGCTCCGCTGATATGGCAGTCATCCTTGAACTCCAGGATTGGTGGTTGGCATGTCCCACCCCTTTTCGACCAACACAAACTTGGTGATAGTTCTGTGCTAAAGCTAGTTCTGGTTTAGAGTTGGTTCAACTCGCAAACCGTTCGACAACCAGACAACCAGTTTGCTTTTCCACAGGCTAGAGAGCCACTGCAGAGCAACGTCATTGCATCACTATACATCTGCATACGTCTATGCTTTCACAGCACACTATGCACAACAACAACAAGCACTACTATGTCTCTATACAAGCTTTGCTCCTGACTTTGTGAGCCTGCACTGGCATCCAAACATTACTTGTCCAACACATATGGGCTGCTCAGTGTGAATGCTATGCACAGTGATTACATTCAATAGGTTTTGATTATTGTTACAACTGAATGTTGGATGTTAATGTTGGCCTTTAGTTTTAAAAAGATGCTGTATGTGAAGTTATATATTTTTTTCCCTCTGTTAAGCCAGCCCATAGTCTTTCTCTAACCCGTTAACACATGGTATGAACACAACCATAGAAACTTTTATAACACTGTAGTCAGTCAAATATATGGATATTGTACTGTAAGTTTGGATACTTTGGAAGAAAAGAAATGTGGCTGTTGTAAACAGGATATTTTGGCAGAAAGAATATTGTCTGGTTACATTTTATTAACATGTTCTGTGTTTACATATTTGTAACTTTTTATTATTATTATTACTAAACTTTATTTGTATAGCACTTATCAAAACAAAGTTACAAAGTGCTTCACAATAAAAGGCTTAAGATAAACGATAAAAGAATGTGGGAGCGATAAGACAATATAAAAGCAAACACACAGTAAACAAACAATAGCAAATATAAACACAAAATAAGAATACATGAGGAGAAGAAAAAAAAAAAGCATAAATAAAAGCAGAGGTGAGCTCAGTGGTTTAACAAGAATGCCCTCCTGTAAAGTAGTGTTTTAAGACCTGATTTAAAAACAGACACTGAATTGGATGACCTGAGATCGTCTGGCAGTGTATTCCATAACTGAGGGGCACGGATAGCAAAAGCATGTTCTCCTTTTGATGAAAAATGGGACCTGGGAATTGACAGTAAACCTCTGTCAGAGGATCGCAGAGGGCGTGTTGGCATGTAGGGCACTAGCAGGTCGCTGATGTAATTCGGTGCAAGGCCATTTAAGGCTTTAAAAACAATCAATACAATTTTAAAATAAATTCTAAAAGTAACTGGTAGCCAGTTACTTGTTATTTTTCCATGGATTGTCAGCATATCCTCATTATATTAACAGGAACTGTAATTTGGTTGCAAAAACATTACAGACAAAAATGTATTACTCATTGCAGTTAAGTTGTATAGGAACATCATTTTTAGGAGACAGGGTTGATAAAAAAAATCCATTAGTCTATTCATCAAGACTGGTATGTCAACCAGATTATGTTACACATTCACACTTTCATAGGATTTAATAATGCACTTTATCTCAAATTCAAAACTCAGGGGCTGAGCACATCAATTCCTTGTATGCAAATTGCAGCACGTCAAAGAAATGGTGAGAGAGGCATGTAAATTGACCCTTTGCATGTATTAAGAGGCTTTTCTTCTCTTAAAAAATTACTAAAACTGAAACTATAATAAACTAAACTAAAATCAAAATGAGCTGTTTATACAAAAACTAAACTGAACATAATGAGACCACTAGTGGAGTTATGTTCAAAATGAAAATTCGTTTCGAACTTTAGATCATTCGAATGCACCAGAATTGAGGTCTTCTTAATATATATTGACCATCAAAACTAAACTGTTATTTTGCACAAGGCAGAGCTGTCATCATCAGAACAGATGATGAATAAAAGTTGGGCTCAAACTCCCCAAAAGTCTGCCTGCACTTGAGTCGACCCTCTGATGACTGTGACTGACAGTACAAATCAGCATGTTGGCTCTTTCCCTTTAAACAGGCTGTTGTGAGAGTGCTCACAATGACAGTCCCTTAGATGTACTCACAGTGACAAGGACGAATTAAACATTTACCCTAATGGAGAAGGAATAAAAGCAGGATGATGGGTGGCTATAATGTAAGACACATCCAAGTAGATCTCAGACAGTCTAGAAAGAAAGCAACCATAAAAAGATGATTATGAGATGATAAGGGGAACTGGCCAGGTTCTTTGCCTGAATAAAGGATTCAGAATTCATCCACCCACCTAGATCATTAGCTGTCTTCTTAAAAGCTTGGCAAGCAGCACAAAATCACTAGTTGAGCAGTACTTACAGTATAAGACAGCAGCGTCCATTCAACAAAAACTAACATTGATGAATAATGTAATGAGATGAATTAGTAAATGATGTGTCCTGGATTTAGGGGCTTTTTGTTTTTCCTCAAGGGGTCAAATTGCCTGAAGTCAGAATAACATACAGTGTTCACCAGTACCGTACATGTGTCTTATGATTGACTACTCCTTTATATTTTATGTGTGTGACATTCTACTGCCTCACCCAAATCACACTGTAAACTAGAATTACTGCATTGCGGTTGTATGCCTCTGCTTACCAGTTACATTGTAGTTTACATGCACGTCTGTCCAGACTCATATTCTAATAAGTTTATGGATGATTTATTTAAGTTTATGGATTTAGTCTGCTGGGGGACCTCCCACAATACACTGAGCTCCTCTCCTCCTTCCTCTCTGTCCACTCTTATGCCATCATTGCATGTTATTAACCGTGATTCCAGTTTGAAGTCACTGGTCCTACCAACCTGCCCAGTGCCTCGTCTGCTGCTCCTTGTTGTTTTGATCTCTGTTACCTGCTGTTCTTTTCTCTCTCCTTTTTACACTCACCCCAACTGGTCGAGACAGATGGCCGCCCACCCTGAGCCTGGTTCTGCTGGAGGTTTCTTCCGTTAAAGGGAGTTTTTCCTCTACACTGTCACCTAGTGCTTGCTCAAGTGGGACTGTTGGGTTTTCTACATTATTCTGTATATACTTATATTGTGTAAGGTCTTACAATGACCTTACACAATATAACCTTACAATGTAAAGTGCCTTGAGGTGACTTTCGTTGTGATTTGGCGCTATACAAAAGACAGAAGAAAGAAAGAAGATGCACTTTTTGTGCCAGATATAATGAAATTACTTCCAGGCATTTCTGAGAGTGAGAAGTGACAAAGAAGAAGAAATTCCCTCAAGGTGTTCCTGAGGCATCACATTCACAACAAGAACTGAATGAACATGACATGACTGTGAACTTGTCCTTTGTCCACCAGAATCTAATCAGTTCAACATGGAGTTTCGTTCCTACAAGCATTCGTTAGTTATCAATATGGATGGACGGATGGATGGACAGATGGACAACCCTAAAACATAATGCCTCCAGTCCTGGCTATTGCTGGCATGGATGCAGAAAACATAAGCTGTGTAAAATGACTTGCTATCACCTGGTCCCCCCACATACACTGCATTCTTCTGTACTAAGGCTGAGACAGCTAGTCTGGCTCTGTCCATAGCCTACCAGCATCTCTAAATTGTTTTAATGGACATGTTGTATTTTGTTTCTTAACTCCACAAACTAACATAAAGTTCATATGTAATAACATTTGTGACTTCCTAAACAGAGCTTGACTCAACATGTTTCCAGTCTTTATGCTAAGCTAAGCTAATTATCTGCTTGCCCTAGCTTCATAATCAGTTTACAAATAGTAAACAGAGTATGACTATGGAATCGTCTTCTCGTATAACAAAAAAGTCACTTACTGAAGCATTTTATTCCTTTTCATATATATTTTTTGATATGTTTGTATTTCTTTATTATCAGCGTTTTAATAAAACTTCTCCATTTTATTACATCTTCCATAAATATGTCAACACCTAATCTAATGAATGCATTGGTGCCCTGTTGTGAAGATTACTGTTCCATTAAAGTTCAAGAACATCTTAAATACTTTACCCTTTGCCTCATGTAGTTATTCACGTTGAAACAAGTTGCACCATTAGTGTGTTATTATTTTGAGAAACTGAAGGAAGATTGTTGTACTGGGGTGGGCCTCTTGCTATTTTATGGCTTTTGCTGTACTCTCCACCAAAATAACGATTGTACCATGCTTTGGTTCTCCTTGTTTGAATGCCAGTGACTGACTCAGAAGAGACCAGAGGCCACAGAACTGGAACGGGGAAATGGGTCACCTTCTCCTCATTCGACCACCTCATGAGTAATTCAGAAGAGCTGTGCTCCACTCGACGGACTGGCAAGCAAACAGCAACCATGTATCCTCTGAGCAAGACCTGGATACCCAAACACACAAAAAAAACATGCCAGAGCCCCATTATTTTGTTGCCTTCACCCATGGATGACTAATTAGCATTCAGGCTGGGCCTACATTTGGATTCGTTGTTAGGGTGAAGAGTTGCCATTCTGATGGCGAATGTTCAAGTTTCCTAAGTGAAGACCAATTCACCATTTATATTTTAGCGTTTTTCTGAGGCCCAGCTTCTCCCAGGCACATTTGTACCACACTCATCATGCATATATGGGGTGTCCGAGACAGTTTTGACACAGTTGCCAAACATGTTTTACAGCAAACATCAAAGTCTTTTCTATAGCAACACAGTCAACTGTCACCAGCCTAATTACAATGCTATGTTTGCTTTGGAGGAAGGGAAGCATACATCAACTGAAATCATTAGGAGCAAAAAAAAAGAAAAATAGTGAAGTGCCAAGAGGCTTTGAAATGGATTCATATTTGGTTGATGCCATTCGAATAAGCTCAGCCAAAACAAACACTCCGAGGCCAACTCCTTTCTCCTTATTTGGTTTTAGGTTTTACTCAGGCTGCTTCAGCTGCACAATGACATCAGATTACTTAAAGCGATGTCTACAAACATGTCACTGCAGGTGTTTTGTTAACATGTGAAATATGCAGGACTCTTCAGCGTGAAGAATAAAATTCATGACGTGGTAAAGAATAAAATTCATGACATGTGGAAGATGGCATGACGTAGGCTCCTAGACTGAAATTGGATGATCTGTAAAGAGGTAATAAAATCATTTCAGGACATGGAATGAAAGTTGTCCACTTTATGTTAGTAATAGGGGTTAGTGTCTATTTGATAGTCTTTCAATCTCAATATCATCAGCTCAAAAGTCACTCTCTGGACCTCCAGCTACAAGCAAGTGCTCACTTTTTTTGTGAACATCATTAGTCTGCCTTCCTTTCTTGATGTCCCCATTTTGTCTTAATGGTGCTTGGCACACTGATACCAAGAGTGAGATTGGATTATTAGCCACAATTAAGGACAGGGTAGCAAATGGCTTTAAATGAGGCATTAAGAGGAGAGAAGATGGTGGGTGTGTGTGTGTGTGTGTGTGTGTGTGTGTGTGTGTGTGAGTGAGAGAGAGGACGATGTCATCTTCAGGATGGTGAAGACAGAATGTGCCCATCTGGAAGTTTGAGTAGTTTGATATGTATGCCACATGGATCTGTATACATCTGGATTACATAAACACTGAAAGTAGATTCATATGCTGATGCGTATTAACTGTCACACATCCAAATGAGTGCTTCAAGATGCATATTTAGGCTTTCTAATGCAAACTGCAGGTGTTTGTGTCACGTTTTGGAGAATTTTAGGGTCTTAAGAAAAACACAAAATATATAGTCTTCCTGTTCTTACTCCATTCTTGCATCATCACTTTTTTTAAATCCATCTCTTCTGTTTTCAATGGAAGCCATTCCTTTCATGATGCAGCTATTCATTTGAACGGCTTACATTTTTGATATACAGTCGCAGTGATTTAGGTGAAGAAATAAAATGTTCCACGCCGTTACCAAGCCAGCAGGCAACCAGAGTAACTTGATCATTAGGTTACACCCTTTATAGGCTGCTGCGGATTTATTTTTATGGTGCATTAGGGAGGATACATTTATGCCTTTAAAAGTATAGGAAGACACTATTGTGTGGATCTTTCCACTGAAATGAGAATTTCAAGAGGGGAATAGACTGGATAAATCCTAGATCGTGGAATTTGTACATGCTGTAAATATAATAACAATCATTGAGTTTACTGACACATAAATAACTTCTTACACTCTCTATTACCATTGTAACATGTTAACAGCGCAAAGTCTTTTCACATTGGGGTGTGTGCGTGTGCGTGCACGCGCCATGTTGAATTGTTGTACTGCGTGAAACTGTAAGCTACCATTATGGCCAGGTCTCCTTTAGAAAAGAGAAAAGCTCAAGGTGATATACATAGTTAATAAAGTCATTATGCGTGATATTACTTATGGCTTTCCACCACCCATCCCCTACCAAAACCTCTTGCCAACATGTACAATTTTCAACATATGCCACCAGGGCAGCTGAAGTAATAGTTTCCTCTTCTCAGATTTCATAATGCAACTCAGTATTGTTGTCATTAGAACTTCCTTCTCTGTTAAATGCACCTCGCCTTTCAGACTCTGTGGCCCCAGGCTATAAAACCAGTGCAGCATGAGTGTTACTTAAGAAAGCTCTCTTAAGAGCCACAGAAGACATTTATGCAATTGTTTTCAGTAAGTGGGTCTCTCCATGACAAATAAACAGGACTCTCCAGCCTCCAAAACTCTGTTACTGTATATGGACAACAATGCACTTTGTCCTCTATTACATATCACCAGTACTATTAATATTATTATAAGAGTAATATAATATGAAGTAATAAGACATCTAACAGATTTTAGTTGACGTGTTATTAAATTACTTATCACTACATAATACCACATTACTACTATACTTCTAATATTGTGTTCTTATACACCATCATATTATTTTCTATTCTGTGTCATATTATTATTAGTTACTTATTGTTTGTATTTTAGATGTACATATTGTGAAGCGATTGTTTAGATGCCCGTGAAACAGTAAAGGCTTAAAAGGTTTATTGAACAGTAAAGCAAAACTGATGATGTGTGAGCGGCCGGAGAGTCGGAGACGGAGGAGCAGCGGAGGGCAGGATTCACAGGCGAGTCTAAATACAAGAACACAGTAAGGGAAGGATCGAGATTTAGGTGAGTGAGAGATTGTGATGTTTTACTCACTGAAGAGACAGGGACTGAATGAGCGGAGGAGGAGATCCTGGTTGAGGAGTGCAGCCGGACGAGAGGAGGGGGTGTTGCGGAGGTAAATGTGGAGACGGAGATCCGGGCGAGGGGAGTCCAGAGGAGAGCAGGTGAGTGAGAGGAGAGGAGAGAGGGGGAGAGGAGCTCAGAGAAACAGGTGAGAATAGTAGGGCAAAATCAGGTCCAAGACGAGGCAGGGTTTCAGAGCCGAGGAAACACAGATAACAGTTCATCCACAATCCAAAAACCAAAAGCCAGAGACAGAGCGGGGTCCGAAAACACAGGTTAACCAGGTAGCCAAATCCAATAATCCAGAATCCAAATCCAAATCCAAAAGCAGAGAAAAATAGTCTGGAGAGAGTACTCACAAGCCGAGAGGGTCAGAGGCAAAAACAGGGTCAGGTCCAAAAGCAGGTTCGTTCACAGAGATCTGGTCTGAAAAGAATGCTGGAAAGTCCCTTTGTTCTGGAGTCAGGTAGGCAGACAATCTGGCAGGGGAATGGAGCTGGCAGACCTGCTTTTGAAGGGAGGAGAACAGGTGAGTGGAGTTGAGCTGATTGCAGGTTAATTGGTGAGAGCAGAGTGAGGGGAGAGAAATGACAGGATATGACCATATACGCCACGGACCAGAGAGCAGAGCCAGAGACCGTGACACATATACAGTATATAACATATAGTTTTGCCTATATCATGAAAATTCCACCACCCATTAACCCTTTATCCACGATTTCACTGGGTGCCGTGCTTGGGAGTTTCTATCATCTTAGCTGGAGAACATTTAAACCACTGCTGCCATTACACTTTGCAGCCCTCCACCTCCACACTGCCACCAGTGTCAAGGCCACTTTTAAAAATAGACTAAGGGGAGTCCCTGTGCCCTTGTCCCTGTGCATCTCTCTAATTGACTGGGTCAACACCAAAGTCTCTTTGCTGGAGTTGCATAACTATGCACAATAATTATTTGCACTAGTTACTTGTATAGTAAAGGTAATGTACAGTAAAGGAAAACCTGAATAAATTAAGAGCCAACAAATAACTTTAGCCTTCGATGTAGTGTAAAACTAAATAGTTTTATCCAGGCTTTAGAAAATAAGCTTGAGAAAGAGTTCTAGGTCTAGATTTTGGTAGAGACAATCAAACTACAACATGATTGAATGCCCTGTGGTTTGATGATCAGTGAAAATGTTAGCTTTAGCTGTGTGTGTGTGTGTGTGTGTGGGGGGGGGGGGGGGACTTACTCCAGGTAAGGTTTAAATATTGAATCTTTCTTTTCAGCATTGTAACTTGTGGCAATGTGAAGCAGAGTCTGTAGCAGCCACTCAAAATTTAAACACCTTATTGTGAGACACACAATAGGGTCTTTCTGCTGCAGGTGCCTTTTAGAGGCAGAGAATGACAGTAACACATAGAACCCAGAGAAGGTGATGGAAGTGAATGACACCAGAGCGTTATGTCCCCTGGGAGAAACAGGTATGGAGAGTGATGTGGAGGCTTGGGAGGGGCACTGAAACCAACTGACTGACAGAATAAAAGGAGGATAAAAACAGAGACGCCAGTAAGAGTCAGAATACCTTAGCAGCTGCATTTGCATTTGACATTTCAATCCTTCAACTGACAATCGTAGGATCTAAAAATGATTGCAGCAGTAGAAAAAGCTATGCCACAAAAAGTAAGATTTATATGTTAAAAATATCCACATTAACAGGATAAACCACAAGTGAATTGGTGATACTGCAGAGACGAGTATCCCATAACTCCTGACAGATGTCACAGATTCATCATCTATGTCAAAACTAATTCCAGAAATCGGGAATCATTGTTACAGGGAAATTTCTGCGCATGCAGAAAAGTGACGCATGAAGATTTAAGAGCAAAATACAAAACAGCCTATCTAACAGCAGCAAATGAAAGATGTATGTATCAACAGTGACACTAACTGCTGAGGAAGCATTATTTCACCATCTCCATATGCTGCAGAAAAACAAGATTCAAGTCCAAGAAGTGTGCACTTTATGTCACATTACATGTGAGCAGATAATTAAATCTGTCCAACTTTCAAAAAATGAAGTTTGCCAAGTGTAGCATGACAGTACGTTCCTAACTGCCACAGTTCAAGCACAAGAGACGAAGATGTTGCAGACCCACTGCATTAATTTGTTAATAGAATGTTTGAAAAGGAGGCAATGATAATTGGGAGAGTTACATCAGGTTTGTCATTCTGGATCCATTTCTGCATTATTAAACAGAGTTTAATAAGCAAACTTAAGTCCTTATCCAGGACTTTTGATTGTCACTGGTGGAGACGGGACGTAAATCAAAAGATCTGGAGATTGTAAATGTATAAGATAACATTGTTCTTTAGTTTTTGTTATTACATCACTACCAAATTAAGTGCAAATTTTAACAGAATGTCCAGACAATGAGCATTTATTGAATCAATTACTTTCCACCCAGTATTGTTATAATAATATTGACAATTGGGTGCATCAGCGTAAACTGTTTAACTGACATTAAGTAGTTTAATGACAATGGAGAATTAAGTATAGGAGGACATAATGAGATGAGTCAGACTATACCATTGCACTAAATTACTTTTAGTGCATGATTTGACAGCTGCAGTATTTTATTTTTGTCTCGCCATAAGAGTGGAAGCTTCAGTAGATGTTTAAGTCATGAACTTCACAGGTGGATTAAAAGTTAGTGTGATGGAATGAATCCTGTCAGCATGGATTTTCCATTTGCTCTTCTTCTGTTGCATTTCTGCAACTGAGTAGTTGTTGATGTCTGTAGTAGTTATTACACGTCATTTTGAACAGAACTCTGGGACCTGTATTATTTAAAAAGAAGAGCATACCGCTACCATGAGTAAGCACAGGTGCTTTCAGATAACCTGGGAACAAATCCTTACATTTGGTGTTTGTTTTTTTTTCTTTTTGTCTTTGCTACTTGCTTGACAAATGCCACAAAAAGTAAGATTTATATGTTAAAAATAAATATAAAGCTCAAATGGCTTAAATGTTTATCATGTCATTTTTGCTGACTTTTAACTGACTAAATTAAAGTTTCTTTAGCATTTCATTTAAATAAACTCTAAATAGTAGAGGTCCTAAAATAGAGCCTTGGGGAACCTCAATGTAGTACTTAATAGGATCAGATAAGCAATTTTCTAATTTGACTTCTCTAACTACTTATGCAAGATTGTATCCAGTTTTTAATCTGTATGTAGACAATTTGGACAATAAAGTCTCATGATTAACAGCATCCTTGAAATTAATTAATAAAAAGTCCAATACTTACACTCATTTCAGTTATGGTTTGGTCTGTATTTCTCTTTGTTTGCTAAATATTTTGTTTACCAGCTAGCTAGCAGCTAACTTTGTCACACAGTTTTTTGATGCAGAGCAAGTATGGTTTTGTCCCAGCTTTCCACTGATTTTTGCAGAAAAAATGTGTCTGCTGCTGCTGGAAACAAAGCTGATTACAGTAGTTCTGGAGTCAACCAGAATAATAAAGCAGCAAAACGAAAATAATAAACCACAAACATATAGATGAGGGAAATCTACAGTACATTCAGAAGATTCTGTGAGTCACTAGAGACACATATTTTAAATAATCATTTGACCCAAATTAAAATTATTTTAAGAGCACAAAAGCAAAAGTTATAGAATATAACTGAATTAATTTGTAAAGAAAGATGTTTATTGAGTGGACTTTACATTGTTTTTGCTATTATCAGGGTGCAACATATATAAGTAGAGATGGGGTCTGGGTCCCAATTTACTCAAATCTGAATCACTTATCAAATGTATTAAAATAACTTTAAAATGTGTTTAAAAATAACTTTCTATAGTTCTCACTGCAGACCCAAAATAAATGTAAACTAGTTTGTGCAACAAAAGATAGAAATTAATGTTTAAAAATCACGCTGTAAGGATTTTAAGGACCAAGCCTGACACTAACACTAATAGAAACTACAGTAATTAACTATCAAACTAAATCATAGACATTCTGCTGAGCTCAAGGGTTGTACAGATTTCACCACATATTTTATTGCTGCTCTGTGACATTCATTAACCCCATCCTCGCTCACGCTGCTCCTCATTGGGGGGAGGGTGCTGCAGCTGCACAAGTAAAAACAACACAGTAAGAAATAAATATTCTACTTTATCAGTCAGTGAATAACAGTGAGAAATTACTGCTGATTTGCTGCATGTTGCACTTAGTGTTACATGGAGATGGCATATAGGTTATAGAATCTGGTGTAACATGAGCATTCATCCCTCTCAAGATATAGAAACAATAATAAGTCCTTACTGAGATTTACCTTTCATCTGTATGTGCATGTAAAAAAATCCAGGAGCCAAAAGTTGTTGTATGTCTTCTCTTCAAACCAGAGTCACTTTTGTTCTCCAAGAGAGAGCAAAAGAGTCAGAGACAGCTTGAACGTCTATTGAGTTTTCTTTTCTCCTCCTGGCTCTTGGTTGTGCTCCAGCCGGGTTTTGGCAGGACGATGTGGCAGGAACCATTAGGATGAGAAATGACAGTGAAGCTGGGGCCAATCTTCAGGGCTTGCACAGAGAAAAGCCTTAAGAACCACAAGCGATCAAACATTACACACACAGAATTCATGCATATGCACATTTTGCATACAGCACCAAACACCATGTCATTCCTCACTCCACTAACATTCTCACTGTGCTGGTGCTCTTTTAAAGCAACCATCACCATACCAGTGTCAAGCCTCAACCACCTACGAGAAAAGGTTGACCTTTATGCGTCTGGATTTCTATCTGCAGTGGCCGTGTGATCCAAAGAAAACCGAGTTGTGCAGACAAAAGCAGAGAAGCACTTAGGGGATACAAAACCACAGCAGACTTCTCACTTCACAGCTGTTTCACCACCGTGATGAGTCATGATGATTCACCATAATGCAGACAATGAATCCCCTCTGTCAGCCCGCTTCGAGTCTGCGTACTGTAAGCCTTTATACCGGTGACTGGAGCTCCTGTGCTCATTACAGAAATTGAAAGCATCATTGCAAATCAATGTTTAAATTTCAAATGTGTGCTCTGAAAGGAATCATTTGGAATCTGTGACTCGGGGTAAAAGTTAACACAACACTACTTTTTTACATTTTTAGAGTCAATTTCAAGGTACAAAAAAATATGCATGCAGCCAAAAATACCACAGCAGTGGTCTGCATTTACTGGAATATGCATATGTGGATGTCACAGATGAGCTGAGTTCATGTTATATTCTCAGAAACCTACGTTTGGTTCCAGACCAGTTGGCATAACATCATCAAGTAGATGGAAGATCTTTTATATGAGTGGCTCACACAGATAGACAGCCAACTGAGTTCATATCTATGGAATCTTACACTTATGCTGCCAAAGTGGATGCTGTGGCATATCAAATAACCATCATGACTTACAAGCACCATGCAGTCATATTCTCTCAGTGTTAAGTCTTACTGCAGATGCCATAATAATGTTATCAGGCTACAAATGCATCCAGTGTCCCCCCAACTGAAGGTGGTAGAAGTGGCTGTCTGACAGAGTAGCGTGCTGGACTTTTGGCTTGCACACCGAACTCTAAAGCTCACTCACCCTCACATGATGAGCGAACTGCAGCCTAGAGGCTGATCTGGGCTCTGCTCCCTCACTCGTGATTATGTAATGTCCCTCTCCGAGGACTCTTCGAAGGCCGCAGGTGCAGGCAGAGGCGAGGGTTTCAGGTAGTTCACCCTCACACATGGCTCTGTGGTCTCTGGGATCAGAAGGTCTTAGTGGCTCCAGTTGAGGCACAGAGCAAGGGTGTGATGGAGCTAAGTTCCAGTGGCTTAGTGCCGACATTTTCCAGGTGGAGTCACGCACCGGTTCACATGGAGACAGACAAACACAGAATTCTGCCACCACTTCTGCGTGCTCCGAGTGCATTTAAATTTCATCATCTCAATTTCTTTACAGGAGACATATGGCAGGGGAAATAAATTGAACATACGGTAGTTGCAGTTTTGCATATTATGTTTAAAATGAATAACTCAAATTGAACAGCCACACTTCTTAGAACTGAAGTGCTACCTACACAAAAGTGTTTGGGAACCACTGATGTGCATCATTGTAAACACAAATGTTAATTATTTAGAGATTATTCATATTTACTAGGCACACTAGAAGTCACCTAATTACCACACATATATTGATGATAACCTTTACTGGCCTACTGGTAGGTAATAGATGTCCTACTGAACCATAGCTATGGGTATGATAATGACTCATTTTTGTGCACAAATGTAAGAACATTGTTTTTATGGCTAAACATAAGCATGTTTTTGCTCTAAATTTATTATTGTTACCATGACAACAAAGTTCTTATGCACAGTCTCACAACATAACCGCCTACTCTGCCTTCTGGCAGGTGAAGCAGGAACCTACTAGCCCATATATATGGTACGGATAACACACAGATAATGGCCACTGAGTAGATGAATCTGCAACTCAGGCAATTAACAATCAACAATTGAGCTTGAAAAATGTCTTTAAAGATTATTCCGTTATGGAATTATTATTAATTAATTTAATTTTAAAATGTTACTTGAATAACATGTGTTGATAAAGACTGCATAAGTTATACTGACCATATGAACAGGGTTCCCACTGTTGCATGTTCACCACAGATAACTTTAAAATGCAGTAACTAGGTGAGCATTTTGTCTATACTCAAGGAAAGTTATGCTGAGTACCTGTCATTGCTCAGCAGTGATAGAGTATTGAAGGAAAATAAGGATAGATAGAAGTTATTTAGTTTGGTTTGTGGCCAGTTTACAGATCGGTACAGTAAGTCCTGAAAACTGGCCTCTGCCCAATAACTAAAGCTATATTTTTAAATTACTTCAGCTCTTATCTGTTCCTAATACAGTGCATTATCCAGCCTGAATCCAAAGCTCAATGCAACAAATAAAATGAGCCTTGAAACCTAATTCTTTGTTGGGACATGTTGGGTTTCAGTTGGGGGCGTGCCGGCTCAGGCGGGCGCAGTAACCAAGGAAACAGAGTTGTTGACGCATCCTAGCTGGAAAAGGACTAACTATTGCATTTCACGTTATTGTGGAAAGCTGAAAGAGAATCATGAGGGGTTCATACAGGGAGCAAAGAGAGCCCAAATAAGTAACTACACTTTAGAAAAACAGTTCAAAAACCCACAACTGATGATGTTTGCAAGCCACTTTTTCTTTTTTGAAGGCTTGCAGCTGCACCCCTTCCAGCAGGTGGCGCCCTGCCTGCGACTGCCTAGTTCGCCTATGCCAAGAGCCGGCTCTGTACATAGTGTGTATAGTGTGTATATAGTGACAGTAGTGTGGGTAAGTGTGTATGTTAAGCAAAATGTGTAGGTTTTAGTGGGAAGGAAAAGCTGATGGGTATGGATGAAGAAAAGCTGAATCAAGATCATCATCATCATCAACAGAGGCAAATAATTACATGTCATCCTATTCTGCTCAGACCCTAGAAAAAAATTTATAGCAAAAGAGTAAAACAAATCAACTTTTTGACTAAACACAGTCAAAGACACACAAACATGGTCCTGATATGATTAATGGACAAGACACAAACTCCCATTCATCTTCCTCTTCTCTCTCTCTCCCCTCATGGCTCATTTATGTCCTGTTGCTGACCTCTCCTCCCCTTGACCCTGTCTTGAGACGCTGTCCTCGTGTCTTTTTACAGTCTATAAACAGGTCACAATGATCTATGTTTTTGTGTGTGTGTGTGTGTTCAGGAGTTTCACAGTGTAAAGATGTGTCTGGTAATATGCTGAGCTGCAGCCTCTTTCAAAATGCCAGCATGATGCTAACTGGAGCATAGACACCTAAAATGAAGCATCTACACTCTTGCTGTGGTGCATTCCTTGAAAAAAAAAAACATGACTTAGTCATATAAGGCACTTTGTTTTGGAGGTGTTTCTGTTGTGAAAATCCATTTTCATTCTTTTTTTATTCAAGGTGACACTGCTTATACTGCAACATAGTCAGCAGTAAAGAGAACTGTGGTCAACTAGATTTTATTGAAAGAAAGTAGACATAACATGATTTCTTCAAAGACATTTCGGGAAAATCCAATCCCTGCTTTAACCACACCTTTTAATGTCTATCACTGATTTTGTGTGTTAGAATATTGAGAGCCACTACAAAATAAGTCAAATTGCTTGTACGCACAAACACACTCGGCCAATAAAACAGATTCCGATTCCTACTTTCATGGGGAACGTCAAGTGTGTGGCTGTGGATATATATACAGTACTCACAAAAAGTTAGGGATATTCGGCTTTCGGGTGAAATTTCAGGATGAACCTAAAATGCACTATAACCTTTACA
>JAUMHL010000014.1:19766689-19779675 GCA_032362345.1 Sandelia bainsii
AATCACCATTGCATGCTTCTACTTAAATGCCCTACTTTCATGATATAATATCACTGTAGTGTGAACTTTTTACGTCTTCCATAAATTTCACCCGAAAGCCAAATATCCCTAACTGTTTGTGAGTAATGTATATATGTATATATATATATATATATATATACATATATACATATATATATAAGTATATGTGACTCCTCAGTCGTGAACTGATTAGATTTTGGTGCTCAAAGGACAAGGTCACTGTGATCTTGCCATTCTTGAACACGGTATCCTAGGAACACGTTATAGGAATTTCTACAAAATTGCTGCAAACATCTTATTGGACTCAAGAATGAACTGATTAGATTTTGGTGCTCAAAGGGCAAGGTCTGCCCTATTCTTGTGACGCTGTGTCCCAGACTGTGTAATTTTGTCGATGAAAATTTTGGTTTGTCCTGTGACTGGTGACCTTTCTTTTCTTTTTTTGGACATTTGTCACACTTAAATGATTCAGATCATCCTGCCATCTGAAGTAATTCAACAACAGATGGGAAACAAAGTAAATGACATGTATCCGTCTGGAAAGGGTAGCAAAGCCAAATGACTCCAGCGAACCACAGTGAGATCTGTAAATAGAGAAAACTTGTAACAGTGGTGAAGCTGGTGGTGGTGACTGGCCTACTTAAATTACCCCAAGAGCACAATGAAGACTCATCCAGGAGGTTATAAAAGAACCCAGAACAACATTTAAACAACTGCAGGCCTCACTTGCCTTGGTTAAAGTCAGTCTTCATGATTCAAAAATAAGAAAGAGACAAAAATTGCATCCATCCATAAGTGGAGTTCCAAGGTGAAAGCCACTGCTGACCAAAAAAAATCCACAAAGACTCGTCTCACATTTGCTGAAAAAACATCTTGATTATCCCCAAAACTTTTGGGCAAGTATTCTGTTGACTGCAACAAAAGTTGTGCGTGCCGTCATATCTGGTGTAAAACAAACACAGCATTTCATAAAAATAACATCATAGCAAAAGTCAAACATGATGGTGGTAGTGTGATGGTCTGGGGCTGCTTGGCAGCTTCAGGACCTGGATGACATGCCATAATTGATGGAACAATAACTTCTGCGCTCTACCACTGCACTTGGGTTATGCAACAGGACAATTATCCAAAACCCACCAGCAAGTCCACCTTTGAAGGGCTAAAAAAAATAAAATCAAGGTTTTAGTGTGGCCTAGTCCATGTCTGGACTTAAATCTGATTGAGATGCTGCTGTTCATGCTCAAAAACTCTCCAATGTGGCTGAATTAAAACAATTCTGCAAGAAGAGTGGGGAAGAATTTGAAAGACTCACCAGTTATCATAAACGCTTGATTGCAGTTGTTGTCACCAAGGGTCGCACAACCAGCTATTAGGTTTAGGGAGAAATTACTTTTTCACCAGGCAGGTTTGGACAGCTTTTTTCCCTAGGGCAAATGTCCTTGGGCAAGACGCTGTACTCTAAGTTGCCCCCAGTGAGTGTGTGTGTGCTTGTGTGTGCGACTGGGTGAATGAGAAGCACTGTAAAAGCACTTTGAGTAACAATAAGAACCATTTACATAAACTAATCAGCCTCAAAATTAAGACTACCTGGCATTTTTAATGTCGGGGTGTCCCGTGCCAGCATGGGCTGTCTAGCAGGTCTGCATCCCCATATGCAGCAAGCTGTGATCCATAGGTATTGTTGTTCTGAAACCTGTCGATCACAGCTGGCATTAAAATGTTCCCATGCTTACCCTTGTCACTGTCACCAATCATCTGTCCATATACCCCGTGATAAAATTGTGCTAATTAAGCATAAAACACTCCTGTTAGTTTTACTTCTGTCTTCATCTTCTATGTTATCCGCTACCGGCCACATTCAGTGCATTTTTACTCAGTGCTCCTACCTACATGTGCAATATGACTATTTTCTTTACCAGTTACAAATTATTAAAGCCTGGACACACACAAAGGTCATAATAACATTATGAAAGATTAACTATGACTGTGGTCCCAGAGAGGTTATATGTATATACTGATTATATTTTGGGGGTCAAAGTTCAAGGTCACTGTATGTCCCACTTTAATCAACGCAAAATCTCAGGCTTATTTTATTACATGTGATGCATCTGTCTAGCTGGACATACTTAGACTGATGAACTGATTAGAATATGAGTCTGGACAGACATGCATGTAAACTGCAACTTTCAGTAACTAGCTCATGGAAGCATACAACTTTAAAGACCCTCTCCACTCACATTTTAAGGCATATATTAATACTCTGCTATGAAAAACATATTGTCTGACAGTTTTCTTTTCACAAAAAAGTTCAGTAAAGCCTTGAAAAAAGTATAAAAAGAGGTCTGGTCTGTCTCCCTCATTGTAAATTCCAGGATCTATGAATATTCATTAGATGCAGCCTCCTGGCTCCACCCACCACAGCCACTTTACTGATGAACAAACTGTATTTAGTTGCTTGCATTTTCTGGCCAGGAACTATACTATAATATAGAAAACTATAGATACTATAGAAAACGGAGATATTGGAAATATGCAGCCGTAAATGTTTGGTCCTCTGTTGGAAGCAGAGTAGGATGATAAATCTGTTTTTCATAAAAACTGACCTTTGGCAGATGTTTCTGAGTGGTAGGCATCCTATTTTGAATACAGTTGTACCGGGAATCGGTACCAGAATCTTTTTTTTTTTTTTAAATGGCTGATTTTAGCGAGCGGACACTAATGCAAGAGATATGTTATATAACGCAACAGATTTTTACTTTGGATAAGTACAAAATACTTAGATGCTGACCCCCGCTGGCTGTAGGTGTCCCAAAATAAGTCTCTTAGCAAAACCCTGTGACTTTTGCATAGAGTTGAGAAAAGACTCCTGGCTGAGTCTCTCAGTATCCTTTGGTGTATAACCACAATATCAGCAAATAATTTCTAGCCATTCCTGCCCCAAGACGTAATCCTTTGGTAAATAGTGGAAAGAAACTCCAGGTTCTGGTTTACATCCAAAAACTGCGCACTCCGGCATATTTTCTGTCAGTTGATGAAAGTTTGGCGAACGCTCCTGTCACTCAAGAATCCGTCTTGGCTGACTTCAGGTCAGTGGGGTTCCAGGTATCAGGTTTCAGCAGGCAGCACCGAGCTCTGAACTGTGATTGGTTTGATCTTGTGATGTAGATTATCTCGTATTCTCTGGGACGTCTTGAAATCTCGTTATTCAGGACTTGAACCTAAACCATCCTCTTTAGCAGGAAAATGTGAAAACACTGTGTCACTGAAAAACTCTGCACATACACCACCCAGTAGGGTAGACGTCAGAAAATTTAGGGCATATAAAAATAAGAAAAACACACTTTTGAGTGAAGGGGGTCTTTAATACAGTAATTCTAGTTTAATCCAAGTTAACCTACTTTATGTCATTTTTTGTCTCAGAGCTAGACCTTTAGATTTCTCCTTTTCCACTTCCTCCATGTACTTAAAAAAGTGCATATGTTTCAAAGTGTGGGTCATTTTTGTGTACATTAAATGCTAATCCATACACAAAATGCAACATACAACAACAAACATCTCTTCCTCTCTTTCTTTTCCCCAATCAATGCAGCCTGGTGTAGCAAAAAGTCTCCAGTTCTTCTGTGTCATTAAACTTTCAAATCCTGTTAAAGTTGATTACCAGTTATGCTTAGCATTTATTTGTACTTCAGAATGATGTCATTTTTATATCCTTTCTGGGAAATCTACTGTTATAGGAAAAAATTGCAATGGTTAGTTAATTAAATCTGGACCATTCCAGATTTTAATCATAACTTTAGAGGTAACAGAATGAAGGGGGAAAAAACGCTAAACAGTGATTTCCTTCTATCCCCACCTGAGCAGAATAAGAGAAATGCAAGTGTTTCATGTACTTGAAAGCTGCGTCTACAAGAGTTCAAAGGAAAAACTGAGGCATTTTAAATTAGACACTGTACTTGACTAGTTATCAGTAGTTACGTTACTCATCTTGAAATCACACTCTCATCATGCGTAATTGAGCAAAATTGGACTCATGAGAAAAAATAATTAAGGTGCCCTTTTCCATCAAAGAAATTCATTTATAAATACAGGAGATATGTTCTAGGATTGCACTGTGAACACTGAGCAGTGCAGTGCTCATTTCAAGCAATTTAAGACATTTTTCTTCCAAGGACACTCACTCATTATATTGAAAACCTAACTTTTGTTCAGATGTAAGAAGCCTTTTGGTGACAACCCACTGGTACTGTCAAATAATATCAATTAAAAAGGCAGTTTTGTAATGATGTGATAATTATTTGATGTACTCACTGTTTCACATTGACATTTCAACCTGCACTCGCTTATTTCAATGATTTGTTTTCTTTATTTTAAACTTTCTCACTAGCTCCGCTGCAGAAATCTTCCACAGTCCAAGTAAGATAAATAAACTCAAGTTTATTTATGTATTATTACATATTGCATAATTAAGGTGGATTCAGACTGGACATTAAGTGAATTTTGAGGTGGTGTTGCTGCACATAATTTCAACAGAAACAGCAAGTGCATACAAAAAACACAAAATCTTCCTGGTTGTTCAATTTAAGCCAAAGATGTGTCTGTGGAGTGGAAAATTATTTTTATACCAAGGCCTTATGACTCCACTTCATGAATGCACATAGAAGAGAAGAAAAGAGAGAAAAGGGAGCAGTACTCGAAGCACCAATACAACACTTTTTATAAGCTGTCTGCACACACAAAAGTCACAGTGTGCCACAGAGTAAAATGTAGAAGTGCCACTGTTGAATTCTGCCTGTCTGCAAAGATCTACACTCATCGTGTGGGAGCATTCACAGATAAAACAGAAACCCTTGAACTAATGATTTCTAAGGCAGAGAACTGTTTCAAATGAATGTGATTTTGGTTGAATGTTATGATAAATCATCTTAGATTTACTCTAGTAATAGAAACGCTGAGAGACATCAGTATTTTATTGGGCTAAACTCAGTTGCTAAGTGGAATTTCCTTGATAGGATTTGTCTGACATTTGTAAACTTGCCTGTATTCATCTGTCAAAAATCAAACTCTCATGTGCTATCTGATTTTTGTTTTATGAAAAGTATTTCAGACATATAGGCTACTCGTATCATGGTACTGTAAAGTTCTGTGTTAGATGGGGAATGCTGAATGTTTGGTGTTGAATACACTGTCATGTCAAAGTTAATTCATGTCGATCAAATAAAGTTTATGCTCATATGAATAACATATTTGATTCCTATTTCAGTTGGATTTGAAGCTTCTTTTCTGTAATGTTTGGCTGCAGAACCGATAGCTGCCAAGGAATGCATCCCCTATGACATCAGCTTAGGTCACTGTTACATGTATGGATTTCACACCATTTGATTCATAGAGCTGCAAAAATAAAGTTACAGTGTGGGTATCTGTCTTTTCCTGTTGAAATTTGCATTCATTCCCTTCTCAGACCAGGTGGGTGTTAGATGTATGAAACTCACACTTTAAAGCCAAAATGGCCAAAAATCTGTCCTGATGACATCATTTTTATTCCTAATTCTCAAGAGGGAAACTTAAGAGGTGAATGCATTTTTTTGGCAGAGCACATTTTGCAGAGCTACTGTGATTTGCCTCCATCATTTTAATTTCAATTCAATTTATTTATATAGAGCCAAATCACAACAGAGTAACCTAACAGCACTTCACAAATAAGGTCAAAACCAGATTTACAGAAAGAAACTCAAGAGAGTGAAGAGGAGAAACTCTCTTTAACCGAAGACACCTCCAGCAGAACCAGGCTCAGGGTAGGCAGCCATCTGCCTTGACTGGTTGGGGTGAGTGGACAGTGAAAAAGACAAAAAGAGAGCAGACAATAAAAGCAACAGACAGAACATGATCAAGGAAAATGCCAGCAGCTTCCTCATGCAACCAGCCATTACTGATGCATATATGACATGATCAGTGTACAGTAAGCCACATTATATTACCAGCTTATGGATATGTATTATTTATCTTGAGAAATTTACATGGCCATGAGTCTCTAATGGCTAAAATAATCAGGTATGCAAATCTCAATAACTCAGAAATAAACTCGAGGCACCCGCCTCTCAAGGTTATTTTAAGACCAAAATTATGTTACCAGCACATATTTGGAGCTGGAAATTTACAATATCTTGGCAACAGCATAAATTTCATATACTTTCTTTAACATTATCACAGCCTAGCATAATGGATAAAAATCAAATCTACACACGCTAATGTGAACAAGAGAGTGCTGGCACTTTTTTTCCCATTTTAAGCACTGGACTGGAGAAAAATAAAGAATTTCAGTTTATGGTGACACAAATCTGGCTAAAACTAGTTTGTCAAAGTTGAGCAAATGTCACAAGGTGAAAATCTGCTTCAGTGAAAAGGCTCTTATAAAAGCAAAAGAAAACATAAATTAATTATAGCTGTTTGTTAGGGAAGAAAGGTGATTAAATAAATGACACTTGACACTTGTGTGGACCATGAGTAGGGGACAAAAGTGACAAACGCAGAATAGAGAAGAACAGATGGAGAGTAGTGAGAGGGCTTAAAAAAGGAGACATTTGAATGATTACCCAGTTTCTGCAGTTTCTGAACATCTAGACTCTATTAGAGAAGTCTGCCACTTTGTTTCAAGAGCTGACTGGATTTCCAAGGCAACCATGTCCTGCTGAATGAAGTGCTGATCCCTGGAGCTGCCAGGGTCGACGGAGTATTTATACCCTTTCCTTCTCCTTCTTAGATTTTGCATTAAACTTGTTGCAAACAAATTCCCTTTGAACTTGGACATCAAACTCTTCTCTTCATTCTAACGTAATTAACCAAATTTCTACTTGCCACCCTCTTCCCTCACTTTAATGATTATCTGAAGTCATTGTTTAATTTAGACATTGATTTTCTGTAAAGACTCAGGGGCTGAAATAGTTTTCCCTTTGAAAAGGAAAGTTATTTGTTTGGAAATATCCTGAACTGTTATTTGACTGGAGCTAAGGCTACAGTACATGTTATAGTATGAGACTGCTATGCACTGTAACAATAAAAGTGTTCTATGAGCTCTTGTTAATTGATAAGTGTAGCTCATTTCAAGAATAATGGTTACAAGTCATGTGTACTCAGCATATTGACATGGGCTGGCTAATAATACTGACCCTGCAAGTTTTCAATCAGTTTAGAAACACAGAGGAATCTGAATAAGTGAGTTTCCCAAAGGTGCTGCTCAGTGGCAACTGGATTTGCTTGAAGTTTCTGAAGATGTTTCATGTGTGTAATTAAGATCACCTGAAATGCCAGGTGGAACAGCAACCCACAGGTAACCATCAAACGACTTTAACGATTCCACAGAGTTTATGTGCTTGCTACGCCAAAGCAATCAGTTAGAACTGATGAGGCCTTTCAAATGAAAGCTAAAACATCTTTAAGAACTTAAAGCCCTTTGGCCACTGAACAGCACCTTTGGGATAACCATGATCTGGATGACTGAGAATCTTCACAGATGAAAAGAATAAGTTGTGTTTATTACTGCATTCTTGGAGCTGTATTTCAATATGTTAAAATGACAGTAAAGTCTGCAGGAAAGGTGATGTCTGTGCCTCGTCTACAATGTAATTCTAAGTGAGTATTGCTAAAGACAGTTTATGCAGTTTTGCTGCATAAACTGTTTTTGCATCCTCTGATTGGCTGAACACACCTGATCCAGGTATCAGCAGTTGGTAGGGAAAAGGGAAAGTTGGAAAACAAGCCGGGCAGTGGGCTTTGAGGAGCAGGTTTGGGACCCTGCGGCTTACAGTATTCCAGCTGAAGTTGGGGGAGAGACAGGGTACACCTTGGACAGATGTCAGGCTGCAATCAGCTGACACATACTATACACAGACAATCAAGGACACTTATATTTACTGTAGACCTGTGACCAGCTGCAGGATTCAGACCTTCTTGCAGTAAAGCAACAATACTACACAATGCACCAAGAACATTAATTTGTAAATCACTGAAGTTGTGTTGACAATCTGGTGACTGCAAATTCCCAGCAGAGTTATGAAAGAAATGTCCTACAGTTAGGACTTTGTACATTACATTCATACATTCATTTTTTAAAGGCTTCAATCTAGATGTAAAAACAACACTTACAAATAAGCACATAATCACATATTTAGGCACCATGGAGGGTCTACAGTACACAACTGGGCACATATCACTATTTTCTATGTATAACCATCAACTATGAGTTAAGATTCAGCAGGCAGCATCTTTAGGATTTCATTTTCTACAAATAAGCCAGGACCAAAGTGCACTGTTGTTTCCATGGCAATGGGTAGCAAACTAAAGTCAGCCGAGCGACCATTGGAGCACACTTCCTGGGCAGAGTGACAATTATAGTGGCTGTTAGAGCATCAAAGGCCATTATAAAAGTGTCCCTGTAAGCTTTGCAAGCAGAGGGAGGAGGTGGACAATATACAGTAGAAAAGAAAACACAGTTTCAGTTTTTTTTCCTCTCTAATAATTGCCTTTCTTTTTACAAGCAGCATTAGGGTCTTTCATCTCATGAACACAGCCTCAATGCAAGGTTTTTATCGTCTTTTCTTTGTTTCGCTATTAATTGGCAGACCTTCATCCTCATACATTGAGGCTGGAAGAGCACAGTGGTCTATTAATTCAAATCTGACATTAATGCTTTCACTCGCCTCTGCCCTCAAAGCCACCGAATCCACTTCATTATTCACTTCCCACTTTGAGTAACACTGGGTACAGCATGGCTCCAAAGCCAGCAGTGCAGCCAAATGGTACAGCATCTAAAAAACAGAACTACCTCCACTAAAAGAAGGGGTTTTAAATATCTGTGAGTCTGGTATGTTCACATACATTTTAATTAACTTCACTATCGAACCAATTTCAACTTCCTTCATTAACATTTTGTCACAGAGATCCTCTGTCTGTCTGTATCAGATATATTTTCAGATGCAACCATACATTTTATCCTCCCTGATGGCCTGGAGGCCTCACATAGATTCCAATAACTGATGTAAAAGAGATCCCAGCAAGAGCAGGCAAAACAAAAGAAAAATTTAACTAGTAACCTCGTAACCCGGGAGGACAGGTAATTTCATATTTGTTAGATAAACCTGTGTTGTTTTACAAGGGCACATTATCAACATATGCCCTAGTGCTGCAATTTTCTCCCAGAGTAAATGACATCTTCCAGTGATTCTATATCTGCTTTCATCAGAGTGGGGTGGGTTTGAGGTTGTGATAGAAGTGTGCACTGTATAAGCTACCTTTCCTCTGCAAAAGGAATCATCTTTATCAACTTGTTTTGCATGAATTGTACAGCAAATTAAGTCCATAGTGTCTACTTGTCTACTGTATGTTCCTGTGGGGCTGAGATTTTAAGATTTTTTTTGTGTGTATGACAGATTGGCTAATAAGGCTAATGCTTGTTGGCAGATTTTTGCAAATACTTTTTTTCCCTAATACTGAGATGGGAAGATAGAAATCAATCTCATGAGCATTCAAATGTGATTCAAAGTCAAAAGGACGGTTATTCTAGCTTAGAGGCTTCTCTACCGCAGACGTGTATCAGCATCATTTTTCCAAAAATGTCTGTGAGCCAATGGATAGATAGTAGTGTCTCTAGTCTTTGAGAGACCCTGTCATCTCCTTTTCTGCTGCAGAAGTGTAAAAGTAGAGACGGGTAGATGATACACAAGCTCTTACGTTTATTTCACTCCAGTGAAGCATTGTGTTGGCACATGTAACAAATAGAGAAAACTGTGTGAGTTTTAAAGTTTTAATCATGACAGGTGCTTCAGAATGTGCTTTATAGCGTTATGGGGCATCCACATATATGGATTCAAATGTCTGGGCCAGCAACACTTGCCATTCATTGTCAATGGAAGTGCCTCCCAACAGAACACAACAGATAAAAAAAAAGGAGCCCAGTTACACTAAAAGGTGAAAGATGAGAAAGGCTCAACATTATGTCAGTGTCTGCTGATGCAGTGCAAGCTATAGTCAGGTGAGAGTCTAGTGAAAACCAAAGCAAGGAGGCAAATTACTACATTAAAATGATGTCATGAAGGAATTTCAAACAACATGTAGGAAAAGCTGAACAACATGGAACAGTTTCTTAATGCAGTACAATGTGACTTTGAATTGAAACTGCCACCACTGTTGGTGTATTTAGTGGAGACGGATGCATCAGAAAGCAACTGTCTCATCAGAGACACCCTCTATTACTGGGCAAAATGGAACTATGTTCTTTTCTATTTATGTTTGTTACTTCTGCTTCAAATATATGATTTTTTTTCATATTAGAACTAATTGCAAAGAATTGTAGAATGAAGACATGATTTGTATAGCTATTGGGATCATTTCACACTGTAAATAAAGTTTTTTATATTGAGTAATTTTTAAAGTTGTTGCAGAAAGGCACATGGTGGTCTTACTCTTGTAACCACACATACCATAATCTGTCCCTTTAACTCCAGCCTTTCATTGATAGAAGCCTTGTAAAAACATGCAGCCTGCCAGAGTTTCTGTGTCACCTGTGCTGTTCCCATTTGTCGATGCCTGCAGCCTTATCTTAACATCACCATTATGATAAAACTCTGTTTGGAGCTGGGGAAATAAGTGATGAGTGATGAAACTAGAGGTGGCTGAGAGAGGGAGAGGGCGACAAGGTCCCAAGTCACATTCTGAAACGGACCCCCCACGTCCTCTGGGAACTAATTTCTTGGAGACAAAGCCCTGCACTTCTAGAGGCACCAGACCCCAGTGCTGACGGATATCCAGGTGGTTGACCATGAGACGAGAAGGGCCCATTAACAGATGGACGAAGGACCTTGAAGCCGTCAGGGTTAGTGTGACACGCAGCACAGCTGAAGAGGGCAACAGAAGCTGTCATCATCACCATTACGGCCCAAAATGGACGCCCGGTTCCATGCTAATTATTAGGAAAATATAGAACAAATTATAATAAAAAGATGTTGATGACACTGCTGTTTCATTTGTACTGGATATTTTTCTATGTTGATTGTATTAACCGTATATATCAACCATGGATTATTATTAAATGTACAGGTACAATGTACAATGTAAAATACATTTTAGGGAATAAAAATACCAACAAAACAATGCACATAACTGCGCTATTTTGTTTCTTATTGTGTCATTTTGTTTTCAGGCAGGCCTCAAAATAAAATGTTACAATAATCAAGTATTGATGAAATAAATACATGCTTTAGAAAAATGCATCTCTGGCAGTGGAAAAATCATGCTTGTAATCCAGCAGACACTGTGTTTCTTCAGAAAGAAATATGAAATGTCAGAGTACAGGCCTCTCTCATAGAGGTACAACTAAAGGACCTGTTGCTGCAGTAAAATGACCCAGGAACACTGACAGTCACTCACCAAGAGCAGTTGTTGACACATTAATATTACTACAGACTGATAAGAAACTGATTAGATATTACATGTGATACAGGAGACAGTCAACCCAGGGAGAATAGGAAGGCCACATTTGTTGATCTGGACAAATCAATGTATTAGCACTTGGTTTTAATACAAGAACCTCAAAAGAGAGGTTGAAATTGATAACAGACAATGCCACCACCTTGTTTAAGAACTCAACATTAGCACTGGTGTCTTCATTGATTGTTGAGTAAAACATTTGCTTTGATCTACATGGACATCTGTGCAAAAAGCGTTGTAAATAATTAGTTCTTTGTTATTTTTTTAAATGAATTATGAATCAGTCTGTTAGTCTGTGAGGATTTCCCTGGACATATTAACTAAGCTAGTGGACTCATAAATCATACTACCTATAAATCTAGATGATTCTCTGATCTCCTGAAAATCACCTAATGCTAAGTCTCTAATGTCAAATTTGTCATAAACATCTGTCTGAGGGGTTGAACAGAGGTTTACAGTTGGGAGGGGCGACCAGGCCACACAAACAGCTTCTTGCTCTGCCAAACAGGAACTCCACATTGACTGCAGGAGAAAGCGAAATCAGAAAACTGAAAAGTGACACCGGTGGCTGGGATCGAGTCTAGAACTGTATGAATTTTGCACAAAGTAAAGAAAAGTAGCGTAGGCAAAGATAAGATAGGCAAAAACACTTTAGAATTCAGTAAAGAAAGGATCATATTTTGAATGGCTATATTTCATTTACTAATTCTTTAAACTATGCCCAGATAGGCACCAATACCAATCCTCAGGATTGACTGGGGTTATAAGAGTTTGAGAAGAGTGAAGATATTAAATAGAAACGAGCAGGAAAAGGAGCAGACAGCATGTGACTGGAATTTTTAGCAAGAGAAATCTTCTAAATATTTCTTTAGACAGACACAGCAGGAGCACTGCAGCGTTTGTCTTTATAGTGACTGCTAAGTGCTGTTTATCAGTAGCGGTAGTCTCAACTGAATGCAAACATGTTTGACAGCAGCACCTCCCATCAGAAAAAGGCTACCAGCAACAAAGAGCATTCTCAAAGCACCCAAATCCCTTTATGGAGGCACCTGCAGGCCATGAGCACCAACACCATGCTAGCAATCCATCGACTCCTCTCCTAGACCAAGGTCAGTGGTCTGAGGGGGCAGAGGAAACCATCACTCAGCCAAGGTCAGGCCTCCTGGGGTGGGATAACTTGAGCCTCTTGGTTGTTTACCCCCAAGGATGTAGGGCAACTCCAGTTTAGCTAATGTTTTAAACACCTGCTTCTATACTATGTGAGAGCAAGTTTAGACAGAGACAGATAGGGTTGCTATGATACAGACCTGAGTCAGGGAGAATTTGCTAATAACTCATTTAGTGTAAGAGAATGATTCAGATAATGTCATGTCATTTAATGACAGAACTATGTCAGATTGCATCCTTTGTGGTCAAAGATGCTTAATGTAACCACAATGTCCCTGGTTTCATTCTAGACCACGAACTTTATATTTATAACATACCCC
>JAUMHL010000014.1:19779775-19809616 GCA_032362345.1 Sandelia bainsii
ACACATCGTCATCACGACCGCCCCGTCGGTGTGTATGTCACCACACTGACCGACAGGGGGAGCAAATAATACACACACACACACACACACACACACTTTCTCTACCCACATTTCCTGTCTCTAAGCTGTAAAGAATATATATTAGTAATATCCTTATAGATTCTTATTTGCAGCCACTAATTTTTTTGTTTTTGAAATAAAACAGAAGATGTATGGCTCATCCAGACAGCAAATATTGACTGATGTTAGTGTTTTGTCTCAGCTCAGATGGCTCTAGTAAAATACACACTATTTTATCCAAGCTAAGCCTTGCATCTTATTCTCAAAGTGTTAAGAGGCTTCATGTGTAATAGCCAACATTCTAATTTTACTATTGTGGAAAAGAATCCAGTGTTAAGATAATGCGGGACATTTTTTTAAGATATAATCTTCTCTCGCAAATTACCCCAGAGGCTGGTTGCCATGGGAATAAGATTAACGTATTTCGTTTAAGCGTCAGCACAAAGGGAAAACAAACAGTACAAGAGCCATCATCAGATATGGCACCCCCAGCCTTGGGTATGTTTTATTATTACCCAAGTGCTCAACAACAGCTAAAAGAATCCAGAGGTCCCTCTGTCACACACACACAAAAAAAGAGACAAAACACATGCCAAACAACTTAGTACAGATACAGAACAAAACTGCACTTCATTTTGCCTCTAATTACACTAATGGAAGTCCCTTTGTAGGCCTCAGTGCTTCCAAACCGTGGAGCTAAAAGAGGATAGGCACTCTGCTAAAGGCCCCATTGTGCTGGTTAAGCCCCTGGCTTAGACAGAGAGGGAGACAGGACCAGCTGTAATTAGTTTAGCTCCCTCACTGCTTCACATCTTGCCAGGAGAGGGCTTTGCCCAGTGAAAGGTGTCTCCACAGGGCTCTCTGGCTAAAAGGAGGGCGGATCACCTACTAAAGGTCCTATGGAAGGGGGAGGGCCCCCCTAACCTCCAATGTGACATGCTGTGACTAAATTGGACAAGGGGAGAGCCGCACAATATAGGTGGTTAGATGAGCGAAGGGACCTAATTATGAAGGTGGTAAGGGAGAATAGCGAGGCATTCATTCTGCCGTTGAGACCAGCAACCTACTTGTATAACTCTTGAAGTAAAGGTCAAGAATCCATTAAACTGAAACATGGATGGGGATACAGCAGGCATACGGCATTTGAAAATAATTCTTAGCATAATAAGCACAGAGGACCAGATGAATGGGATTAGCCACATCAAGACAATTCAACAACACACGTGTTTTCAATCAGGAATGGTACACCATTAAATACGATGTTGATGTGATTTTCAGAACCATGTGACACACTTTGCATTATTCCAGGAGAGAAATTCCACTCATCTAGAGCTTAAATATGCGAATACAAACATACACATATTTGTAATTACTGCAGTCCATACAGAACTGAATAGGGCAATGGTATTTATTGGAAACTACATAGGAAATACATAAAATCCTGCCACAATTTTCCAGGATAGGCTGGTATGTCCCATTTTAATTCTTAACCCGGTCTGCCTGAGATGTTTTGCATTTTCATTTATATATATTTTTTCCCACTGTGGATGTTGTCTTTGAGAGGTGGGTCATTCACACCTCAGTGAACAGCCTCAATGGTTCCCAACACAAATTCTGCCTTTTTTCCCAGCCCTTTGCCCTGTGTGAATAGATACCCTCTCCCCTCATTTACACTCACTATGAAAGAAAAGGGCCTAAGTAATCTCCCCTTACTCTAATCAAGGGAGCTCTGGAGGATTTTTACAGAACCAGGGGGCTTGTGTCTTTGTACTGGCCTTGACTGTCTTGATTCAGTTGGCATTTTCTGGCAAGGTCCACCACCCGGAGGCTTTTTAATTTGCTCTCTATTGACTCCGTGTTAATTGGGTTGGGGAGAGATGCATCCAGATTTCAACCTCAAGTTCAGTCATCTTAAACCTTCATTGTGTTTTTCACACATTTCACAAAAGATGCATAGCCTGCTGCAATGCAAGGAGTTTGAGGGAATGAGAGAGGTGGGAGAATGAAGGAGGGAGGCACTGGAAGAAAAGATGTTTTGATTCAGTGTTTGAACTGGATGTTTTAGAAAGGGGGATATAACAGCTCATTGGATCTCTACCTTTAATCCATCTTGTTTTTTAGATTATTGTTATTGAGTGGTTTCATGGGTTAACAAGGCCAGGAGTAACCTGGTATTAACATGTGATACTGTATCTGGATAACGTACAGGATAAGTATAATATAAGTTAATGCAAGGTCAAATGCAAATGCACATAGGTAAATACAATAGATGTGCCAGACTACATCTGGGGATTGTCTTGTTGAAACTGATTGTATCTGCATCTATTTCCACTAGAACAGGGATCACCAAAGGGGGATCTTCCAAGGGTACCACATTCTTTGCTGTCAACACGCCTGGTGACCGGATGCACTGCTGTACATACAGTCCAGGTGCAGTCTGTCGCCATAAAGAAACGTTCCTCGGGCCACACTAAGACATGCAAGAGAAGTGTTGTATTATTAATGAAGAGGGTATCCAAGGTATCTACTGGCTATGATTGATCAGGTTTCTTACAATGTACCATATTTTGCTTCCCTTTTCCTACACCTGTTATTGGAATAATTGGTTGAGGAAAAAAACTATGTTGGTAAAGTCAAAGGTTAATCCCATCATCACCTCAAAGTGCTTCCTCTTGTAAAAATGAAACGTAATAATGCTATTATAGCATAACATAAATCCTTGTTTAAGTAGCTTCCTGAAGCATGTTTTTCAATGCAGTTAATTCTTCATTCAGTTTACCACTCACACACTCAAAGTCTTGTAGCACTAGTGGAAATGATTTTTCTTTTGCAGTAAGCATTTTTCAGACTTGTTTTAAACTCCTCATCATATCATTCTGTGACCCCAGAAATGTGGAGTTTTTTTGACAGTCTCGCTTTCAATTTATTTCCTTCGTGCCAGAAAAACTCATTACACAAACCAATAGAAATGCCTGTACTCCCAACTGGGCTTCGTAAACACTTTTGAGGCTGACTTAGTTCAAAAACACATTCTGTAAACAGAACTGAAGAAACTTACAAGCCAAGCAACATTAACGCTCCAAACTACTCAAACACAACACTTTCCTCATGTGTGACATACATTTTCAAAATATGTCATTAGTATTTGGTATGCCCCCCTTTTCCTTTAATGACACTATGCACTCAAGTTGGCATGGACACCACAAGATGCTGCAAAACCTGATGATCCATGTTTCCTTAGCGTGATTTGACAATGTTCCAAAGACTTTCCTGTTATATAACTGAATGTTCGGCTTTCTCAGTTTTGACATTTCCCACAACTGTTGAATGGAACTGAAGTCAGATAACTGTGGAGGAAAGTCCATGATAGTTAGGAAGGGTAATTATCCTGCTGTAGTATAAATCCTTCTCCACAAAAATGCAAGTCAGGGGGATGAAACAGCCTCCTTGGTCAGGGTGTAGTCAATTTATTGCAAGTACTTTACTCCAGATCATGTAAAAAAAATCTGTTTGATACACAGTAGTATCATTCTCTTTGCTATTCATCTTCTTACATATACTCTTTTGGTATTTCTCAAACCTAGATTCATCAGTAAGGGGTGACTGCGGACAAGTTGGTCCATGAGCAACAGAGCCAGTGATTTGATTCTTGGTTCCTCCCAGCCACTTGACGAGGTGTCCTTGGAGAACACACTGAAACCCTGCAGTGGTGTCATCATACTGTATATGTGCAGCTGTCCAACAACAATTTCCCTATGGGAATCAAGGAAGTACATTATTTTGTGGGACATTTAACAGTGATACAATTTTGGTTTGTCTTAAACTTGTTCCCCTTCGTGAGAATGCTACTCAGTCTCTGAGACTGCTATTACGCTTTGTTTTGACAGTACTTTTACTAACTTGAGTCTCACAAACTGCTTTTCTATCTCTCAGTGAATAAAGTTTGACGTATTGATCTTCTCAGGCTGCTTGACCTAAATTATCATGCTTTGGACAAAACCGATCTAGTTTCTACAAAGTGTTTTACAGTACCATGTACCAGCCCCATAGAAACTTTCAGTCCGCCATGACTGGATGTTGAGAAAAGTGCTACTTATTTAGAAATGTTCTGTTAGAAACTGGAGGCACATATATTTATAACAGACAGACAATAACTGCCAGTCAATTTACTTGAGCAAGACTCCAATGAGTTTGCCAAATCAGTGTCACAATTCATCAGTGGAAGGGATAAAACTCAAGGACCTTTTGGTCAAAAGAGCTGACATGGTCAGTGCCATGTTTTTGTTTATATTTGATTGCTGACATAAAAATAGTGCAGAATCCTAAGATTTCCAATGTGCTCTCAGACTCATGGGTCCCGCTGTTGAGAAAAGTTTGCAACATCTGCCTAATACTGCCTTTGCCTCAAGGTTGTGGGGGCACAAGGTTAAGGGATTTGGATTTGGGGTGGATGACTTTAACAAATGAAGTGTCTTGTTAGGAGCAAAGAGCACTGGTGTGTGTAACTGTGTAATCATTTGTTTTCTCCCTGTAGACCCACTACCCAGACGGGAAGAAATCAACACTGGAAGAATCATAAAATCCCAACAATTGAGAATGCACCCCAAGGAATCTCATTAAGGAGCTCCACACGTCGATGGTGTACCATCACACTGCTGTTTTTCTTAGAGAGTGGGAGCAGTCCATGGCGGCTTCAACTGGATAATAGTATTGGTTTCACATCAGTGCCGGAGCAAGAAGACCATAGTGGATAAGCTGTGAGGACAGCCTCTCTCTCCCCTGTCTCCTGCTTCTTGACTGAGTAATTATTCCTTAAGCCCACCTACCCAGGCAACAAAAATAGAATTGATTTCCCATTATGTGAAGCATCACTCCTGCTGTGGAGGTCCTGCCAGGGTGACCGGGCAGCAAGCAGACATGTCTAACCTGAGAGTCTGGGACTAGCTGTGTGCTGCTGCACAGGGCTATCGATGTGATCCTATGCTTCATTTCCCAAAAGAAAGAAGCAACGCTGTTGTTCCCCCACTTCTACCCCCAGAACAGTTGCTTGAACACAGTCAGAAAGGCTGAGAGGGAGAGGGAGCCAGGCCTGCAACTATACAATCCTGGGTTCATGGATTTCAAGTGTAAAATTTTTAAAGGTCTCTGCTTTGATAAAGTTTCAGCTTTACAATTGAATGCAATAAGGCAAAGTCCAAATCATTCAGACTTATGTCAAAGGTAAAGGTTGATGTTGTGTTGCTTATTCTTGAGTTGATATTACTTGGTTTGGTTACTTGGAAATGGTCTTTCCTTTCATTTGTCACCTCTCTGTGTGTGTATATATATATATATATATATATAACCACTTTTTTCAATAAAGTTTGGTCTACACAAGAGCACATGGACATATGCTGTGACGTCTAGTCAGAAGATGCCTTTTAAATAGCGCAGGTAGTAATTATACAAGCAGAAATAGCATCAGTACTGCCATTTGTGCAGACAAAAAGAATGGAATGTCTTTACCGCTGTAGCACAGATGATTGACATTATAAAAAAATGTGTGCGCCTCAGACTCCCCACCAGTCAGTCAGAAGAAGAATCTGAACAATCTAAAGCAAGTGCAGGTTCCTTTAACCTAGCACTTCCACATATACCATGACCTAGATGACTGAGAGTACGCTGAAACTATCCTTTAACTACAGTTTTCCACCAGATGTGTAATATGAGACTAGAAAAACAGGAAGTTAATTTTTTTTCAATAAAACCAATCCATGTACTGTCTATGCTTTTAGACTTTTTTCTTATGTTGTTTTTAAAAGTACTGATAACATTGACTTATTACACATATGCATAATCTATCATCATCATATCTTAATCAATAATAAACATCAGAAAGATGATCAATAACTCATTTAGCCTATAGCATTAACTCTTGTTATTTAGAACTTCTTATTTAAAATCATGTTTAGAAATTACTTTCATGGATATTTCACAGATCACGGTGCAAGGTGTTCCTTTAGATGCAGTTTCTTTGTTCTGTGAGGCAGCAAAGTGATACTTGTAGACTTTTCTTATTCTTATTGAATACCCTTAAAAAATAAAACCAACAGCACCCTGTCCTTTATCTGTCTGTGGCACGATGCTCCAAGCTCATTCATTCCTACTAAATCCAAGAACTTCTCTAAAACTGCTGGGCTCTGTAGTTTTCAGAAACTGTAACTAAGGCGGAACAGAAGGAAATACTGCATTTCAGCCATAGATCAAGACACATTTAGTGGTCTGAATGACTTGCTTTTCTCCCACAGACAGCTCTCTGATCTTAATGTTGATTTATATTTTTAACAAATGCAGTCTTCACAGATATAACCCAAGGCTAAAACCAAGAGCTTCTCATTTGAACAATCAAGCTCACAGGACACATTTGGGTAACAAGATGCATCTGTCAGTCAAATGTTCCAATAGCTTTGTTTAATTTAAAATTTGGATCATCTGATACAAAAGGTCCTCATGTTCTATTTTTTGACGTATCATGGCATAAATACCATCCTATAAATTTTCAACTCATATTCATCTCTTGATCTAAAACAGAAATGTCTTCAGTGTGCAGTAAAGAAAAGAAATTAGCCTCTCTGTTCCAGGACAGTTGGATGGTGGCTGTAAATATGTAGATGGAGTGCACAATATGTACTCAATCAAAAAATATGTTTATTACATTCTTTACAGAAAATGAGCTGAGGCCAGTGAGTCTATAATAAAAATATACTGACTCATTCTTGTTTTAGTACAGCAAATACTCAATATAGATTTCACAGATCTGAACATAGAAAGTTGTAACAATTAGTACTTGTTAGAAGGATCAATGCATTGTTAGTTTTAGTCTTTTTAGGTATTTTTTTATTTGATGACCATTAGAAAAGAATATACTGTAGTAATATCAATGTTAGATTCCCCATTATGATACTGAAGACTGGACAAAGAACTGGTAAACTACAATGGTGGTGATGGATCATGCAACTTTAAAGAGTGATACATCAGAATATCAACATCAACCATAATTTCTGTCAATCAAGGTACACCTGTGTCTCTCTGATTGATTTGATTGGACTCAGTGTTTAGGTGAACTGCTTTCATCTCATTTCATAGTCGCACTGTCCTCCTAAGCAGGTGCCAATCACAGCAGGCTAATTCACCCAGAGCCCTGAGCGGCTGGAACTCATTGGAAAAAGCTGGACATGTTTTGGTGCCAGCACAGCCAGTATTCATCCAGAAACCAATGTGAGACATTCCTTGGGGCGGGGAGAGGTTAATCAGCAGGACAAAAACAATGAGCTCAGGTCCAGCAGGTAGTGAAAGGAGGAGGAGGAGGGGGAGCAGGAGGAAGAGGAGGGCAGATGATAGTCAGTGTCCGAGGAAGGACAGCGCGGTGTGTCGACTGTGAAATGAGGACATGCATCAGGTAATGCACAAGGACATGCGGGATGCTACACATTTCTGTGTGTGCAGCAGATTTAGTGCTTACAAAGTCACAACATATCAAATCTGCTATGAACATGGAAGTAGCTGGATTTCAAAATCAAGTTCTACATTGGTGTCTGATCCCTTGGTGTGAATCTGCCACAATTCAATTTTCAGTAGCAAGGTTAAACCAAGCCACTGTGCAAGTAGAAATAAGTTTGCCTACAAAATCTAAAATCTGCATTTATTTTAGCTCTGCTTGGTCTTCATTCTTGCTTTGGGGGCATTTTTTACTTGACTTTACTTTTGTGAAAACTGTTCTGAAATATAATGTAGTGTACATAACCTGCAGAGTTGGACATGTGCACCATGATCCATTTTAACCCGCCCATTGCCGATTACCTGTTTTCAGATGTCAGGGTTCACATCAGGCTGACCACATAGTCTCTGCACTACATACGGTATAAGGGACAAAAATACAATTTGGTATGTTGTCCAGCAAAGAACGTTATGAAAAAACATGATTCACATGAAACACTATAGCTCTGGGGAAGATCATTTATTTCCAGACAATAATACTGGCTGAGCAAATGAGATATAAATGTCAAGACAATCTCGATCACTCTCCAGCCTCAAGGATTTTAAAAACTTGTTGGTAGCGCCCGCCTACCTTTCTCCAGTCCTCTTCCTTCCCCTTGCTGCTGCTACCGGACACATTAATTAGCATATCTGGTCATTTTCTCTTGTTAACATGCACCAGTATTTATTTGTGCCTCAGTTATCAGCCTGCACCATATGCAGTGTAGGTGGTAGGAAAGAGTCTAGACGGATCCTTTGGCAACTCTATCTGCTTGCCCCCTGAGACTTTGCTCTTAGTTTGACTGCTTTACGACATGAGTTTGTTCATCCTCTTCTATGTTTGATAACCCACCCCTCCTGCATCCTCTGAGTTGTATCTCTGTGTGTGTGAAGGTGCCCGTGTGTCTGAAAAGGCCAATGATGCTCACTCTCCTCTACATACATTAATCATTCCTCGGCAGAAATGTGTATGTGCAGTGCCTGAACTACATTCACCACTTATGTTTCTGTCATCTGGACTCTTGTAGGACTGAATGAATGTGTTAAACTCTTCTGCAGTGCTCCACCTGAATAACGGTGTCTTTGTTGCTCTGTGCTTTCAGTTAATTTGATTTAGGGATTTTTTTCTGTTTTGTTTAACACAAACTGACTGTCTGGCTTTATATCTCCCCCTGGTGAGAGATCTTTACAGTGCAGAGCTGCGTATACACAATGTAGGACTGCAACAGCAAACACATGTGTAATTTTTTACTTCAGACAGAGTAAGACTCTCTCTTGCTATAGTTTTTATTGTTTCTACCTGAATAATGGTGGTAATGCTTGCCAGGTGAAGACCAGTGTAAAAGTAAAATCTGCATCTACAAAGTAACTAGTTACTAAAGTTGCCAGATGAATGTAGTGTAGAATGTAGTAAAAAAGTACACATTTTGCTGCTGAATTTTTATGCACTAGGAGAATCAAATATTGCAAAATACATCAAGGGTAAGTATATCATCTCCTACTGTACTTAAGAGCAGTACTTAAAGATACTTGAAGTACTTGTGTTCCTTGTGTGTTTACATTCATCTGGCAACTTAAGTACAATAAGTTTTGTTCCACCTTCACCAACTTTATTCTAAAGTAATTTATCTATCATTATTATTATTATATTATCATTATTATTCCTTCAAAGCACAGGCTGTATGCCGTCTCTGTCTCCTTCTCTCTAACCTCTTCCTCCTTCTCTTGTGCACTATATTCTTTTTCGAGGTCCGCATCATGGGAGGAAATTGTATGGTCCAGGTCTTACCAACTGATGGCACCAGGAAGCTGCTGGCCATTTTCCCTGATCACGTTCCTCTCTGCTAATGCTTATTATTGTCTGTTTGCTCGTCTTTTCTCTCTTTGCTTTCCACTAACTCTAACCGGTTGAGGCAGATGCCTCAGGATGGACGGCCAGGCTCCTGAGGCTTCCGTTAAGGAGAGTTTTTCCTCTACACTGTTGCCCTGTGTGTGCTGAAGGGGGATTTTTGGATTTCTCTGTCTAAAACTCTGTAAGGTCTTGACCTTAATACATGAAGTGCCTTGGGAGGATTCTGGTGTGATTTGGTGCTATATAATAATTAGTAATACAGTACTTTTACTTTTTATACTTTGTTGCAGTGAGTATAGCTGTGTATGTGCATCCAAGAAAGTGGGGACCTACTGAAATAAAATAGTAGTAGTTACCAGTAGTTACTGGAGCTATAAAGTTCCACAGGTTACTTTTTAATGATGGCATGTTGTCACATTTTGCACCGACTGTTCCGGCCAAAAAGAAAATGAGAAATCCTAATACAGTAAGACCTCAGAGGCCATTTCTCCCTAAGTGTATTTATGTTTTAGGGGAATAGTTTACCCCAAAAGAAAGGTTCTGTCACTCATCTGGCATGCAGTTTGACTGTAACCCCCCCTCCCCATAAATCATAGAATTTAACATAGACATCACTTCACAGCTAATAAATATGGATCCAATGACAATTAGTTTTCTTCACCAGTGTATTCAGCATGAGGCAACTGTGGAGATCCATATCATTATGTTCGTTATTATTATGCTCTGAATTATGTTTTACATGTATCAGTTTGGTTTCTTTTCTGTGGTTAGTTTTCATAGAACCCTCAATGGAGCTTTGACTAATATGGAAGTCTATGGTTAATGACCAAATGACAGAGGTATTTTTTTTTTAAGCATATGTTTAAAAAAAGAAAGAAACGCCAGATGGAGCATGTAACCTTTACAAACATTCAATGTCAGACACATGTTCCCATTAATTTATCAAAAGAGCTGTCTTACAGCAAGTACAAGACTGATTATTTTATTAAATGGAGTTGATGAGAAGTGCAGATGTAAGTAATTATGTGACATACAACACACGGAACATGTCCATTCTTCTCACCCCCTCCTCCTAGTCTGTAGGGGACAGCAGTTGGATCTCACCCGCCAGCATCAGAAAAGTTACCAGAGTGACAACATTAGCAACGAATCTCACCTGCAGGAGCTCCGTGATCTCAGCCAAAGCCAGATTTCAGATAAAGGGGACGGGCTGTCCAGACAGGCTGCTTGGGCACGAGCCAAGCCGCACAAGCTGTGAAAAGGTCCTGCGGACTCGCTCACATTTCGCCACCCTTACATTTGTTCTAGCTTCTCTCCACTTCTCCCGCCATCTGTGGTCTTAATGAAGCTGTCAAGAAGCTGTCATTCACTCATGAATGGCTGTGCCTCGCAGCACGATGGCTAACAACAGGGACTCAACAAAGCCTTGAGCTGTGCCATAAAGTTCCAGAATTGCTGTATAAACAGTTTTCATCAAACATCTTATGACTGTGAGCAACTTTTTACCTGTGATGATGTGAACTGATTGAATTAAAGAGCAACGCCTGACTTGAGCTCAGGAAAATAAGGGTGCATTAACAGAATGAGTGATGACAAATCACAGCTAAGGTCTTAATAGAGAATCATGAAGAACAAAAGAGAAAGTCCTACTGTTGGTGGCAGAGGAGTCATGGCAACAGCAGACCCTTGGGAAGCTGATGAATGACAGAAGGGATTTTGATTCTTGTTCACATGGTGTCACACATGGCTACCACGGGGCCGGAGGCTTTGTGGCACTCTGTGTATCCACGCCCTACAGTTTCACTGCCAATCCCTATTGTTTTATAAGCAAAGTGGTCGCGCTCTCTGTCTGTTTGGGTTTATTAGACATACATTTTTTTGTTTGCTGTTCTTTTAAACAACCGTGATGCTATCACTCCAGAGAAAAGAGATGCTAATCCTGAATCCATGCACTCAAATGCCAGGAGTTAAAATAAAAACCATTATTTCAGTGAGCAAACAGTGTTATGACCATTTTCCAGTAGAGTCAAAATATTAAATATAATTTGGAGTGAATGTGATGACCTTGCCTGCATGACATTTTTTTTAGATGAGAAATTAAGGATAGAAATTGAAAAATATCTTATTCTTGTCATGTAATGTGAAATACCTGTGTAGGGATGATATTTTACTAAAAGAATTTGGAGGAAGTGGTTTGATTATGGAAACTAGTTGTTGTTGTAGGATATCACTTGCATGATTGTTACTTTATTGTGCGTTTATGTATTGGATGGAGCTGTCTTGAAAGGCAACATCAATTTCAGTGTAAACTGACCAAATCAAACTGAAACACATTGTATCATAAATGGAACTGAATTGTATCAAATCATATCAAATCAAATTATATCATATTGTATATTCATATATTGTTTTGTATCCTATGTACTTGTAACTTGATACATAACAGGTCTATTGATGATGTTATAAATCAAAGTGTGTATCAAATGTGGTGAACCTGAACAAAACCTGTCCACCTTCGGTCTGGACCAGAGCACAGTTGCAGGCCATGTACTGTCTCTTGTATGATGAGTCCTAAATTTGCAATAGTCTGTACCACATGTCTGTGCTTGTACCATATGTCCTTGGTATAAAAAAAACCCCTTGCTCTTAATTACCATTCCAATTCAGTTTCATCTCTTATGACTATAATTTCCACACTAATGTCATAATCACCCTCAGGCTGTAGCTTCTCAGTGATGATGAACTGAGGGGGGAAAAAGGCAAAAAGACAAACAGATATGGATAAAACTTCAGTGTCTTTAAGGGGAGATTTTCAGCCATGAGAAAGTGTTGCCAGCGTCCCTTTTTCCATTGGACCTTGTTGGGATTGTGAGAGGTGGAGGGGCTGGCAGCTTATTGTGAGATGCACATTGCTAAATGGGGATGAGTAAGCAGTCTCTAGAGCCAGAAGTTGTTCTGGGCCATAAGGAGTGTGGCCACACTGACATCGAGAGCCAGCGCTCTCCTTTTATAGAGGAGAAGGGTAGCGCTGTGCCAAAGGAGAGCAGAGTGAACCAGCCAAAGCTAGCAGCACAACTTAGTGGCTGTGGCCCATTCTCATCCACAGGCTGCTAAGCCTGGACAGACACCCGCAACCGCAGAGCTTGGAGCAGACCGCTGCTCAGTCCCTTTCATTTAACCAATCACTCTTTCATTTCTCCAACCTCCAGTCTCTCTCTCTCTTGCTCTCCACACATCTGTCTCTGTCAGTTTCTCGCTCCACCTTTGGCTCCTTCTCTATCTGTCTTTTTCCTTTGCGCTTTTTTTTTTCAGTATCCCACACTTGTCAGTCTGCTAAACCTATTAAGTATTACTAAGAGGGCAAAAATGTGGCGTAATGAAATAACATGGGGAATTACACCCTGTCATGGATGAAGATGAAACTGGTCTATTTATGTGCAGAACAAATAAACTAGCTTTGAGGGTGCGCCTGGACTGTGTCTGCCACAGAGTTAGTGACGGAGGCCCAGGAACAAGCAATTTTCTATGTTTCTGCCTACTGTGTCTGATGCACTGATGCAGGGTGCAAAAAAAGCATTAAAGAAAATAGCCGTCCTCAAAGCCTTTAACTCTGGTAAAGAACAGTAGTCTATGTTGAATTTCAAGCCACATTTTGACACATATTGCATTATTGAATTGTATTTCTTTTTTATAAAGCTAGCTGCTATGACTTTGCAAAGCTATACTAGTGTGACAAAAAGAAAAAGCATCCAAAAATGTCATCAGTAAAGGCCAAGTTTTGCTGTTAAAAGCTTGTTCCTAGACAAGACATAATAGAGGTAGAGATATCAATATCTCTCCTGTCAGTATGCTGCTGTTCCACCTGAGAGCAAAACTAGGCATGTTTCTTTGAAGACTGTTGAGGGGCATAATATGAAAAACTTGTAATGTAGCATGCAGCACAAGTACTGTTTCTATGGTTACCGCATAGTTATGGTAAATGGTGGTTGAGAGCAGTGGTTTTACAGTTTTATGTCCTGATGTATACTTTACTGGACACAACTGGGACTGGGTGAAAGTCAGAAAATGATGGAAGACCTTCACATCCCTGTCCCACAACCCCTGGGAGAAAGGTTATTACACACCCTGTTATCACAGGACTGGAGTTCTGTACTTAGATCATGTCATGACAAATGAGCTATCACCATGACAACTGAGCAGAATGCATTTGATCGAGGGTGACTGTGAGGTGTGGTTAAACGGTCTGCAAAAGTATGTGAGTGGACCTTGATTTTCGAAAACTACCTCTCTGAATCTTTCCACTCACTCGTGGTGGCACGTTTTCATGGGCACCTACCAGCCAATCATAAAGCAGAATTCTCCACTGATTGATACCAATGTCTGTTAGTTAAGGAGGGAGTTGGGGGGGGTCTTTTCTCCATCAGTTTACCCCTGCATTGCTCCACCCTTTTCTTCTGCATTTCTGTTTCCTCTCTTCTGTCTGCGTGGTATTGTCCCCGTCTGAGCTCCCAGATCAGTATCCCGACACAGGGCTCAGGAGGTAAAGCTTACAGCTAGAGTGCAGATTTATTCCAACATGGATGGACCCTCGTCACCTCCCAGAGCACCGCTGTCCTCTGGAGCGATTAGGACAAAGAAGGGGAACGAGCCACCGGGGGTCTCAGCCGCACCAAAGTGTTGGCAAGAGAGATCACACCGTTTCCATCAGCTCCTTGTTTCTCATTACACACCTCCCGCACGTTGCTCTGAGGATTCTCTTCCTCTGTCGCTCTCTGTCTCTCCCTCACACACACACATAGACACATTGAGAGGTCAGTAATCCATACAGATTACAACATGCATCAGATACCCAGTGGAGTTTGGATGACACTGGAAAGAGCTCTCACTGTGACACTGTTATTTCTGAAGCACCTTTTTCATGGTCTCTGCTTGTGGCGCCTGAGTGCAGCTTACAGACTAGTTACAGGATTGCCTGTATGCAACCCTACATAATATATATGACATGTGACATGACAAGCTGAGCTTAGATTTCACCAGTAAATATACTGTATGTTTGAAGATCAACAAAACCTGGAGGCATTTCCTTTAATAGCATTTTTAATTTAAAATTTTTTAAATAGAGGCACAAAGATACAGTATTTTAGCAGTTGAGCTGAATAACTGTAGGTTAAAAGTTATTCTCATTAAAATTCTCATTATTCATTTATTTTAAGTTAAGTTCTTGACCATCAGTTTCCTGCTTGTCATAACTGTTTTATGACGAATGTAATTTTTTCTAGCACCCTTGGATTTGAAGTTGTGGTAGTACTTCTAGTAGCAAAAGTAAGACAATGTAATACAACACATGTATTTTTCAATGCAGTAGTCAGTTAAACTAAGAACTACTCTAGCATTTTATTCATCCATGCAACCTGGTAGCAAAAACAAGCCAGTAAATTGTAATATCCAGGTTGTAATATCCAAACAACATATGAAATATATAGTTTGAACAGTAACTTGCACTTGTTATCCCCCAGGGGTTAAGTAAAGGTGAAATAGCTGAGCTGATGAATGTGAAACAATCCCCCAAAACAAGGAAATAGGTCAACATTAATCCCAGATCTTTTTCACCATTTTTGACAGACAGCAACAAAATGAGGTTAGAAAATGGAGAAAATCCAGTGGTCATTTAAAAAAAATAATTAAGAATATCATTGAACTCACACAGTTTGTGCTTACTGTGAAAACGTGGATTCAAAATGTGTGTTAATAAATGTTTTCTGTTTCAGGGGAGAAACAAAGCTGCTTTTGCTACAGCAGCTCCTCCAAAACAACCGGTCGGCAACTTGAGTGCAGCTAATCTGTTGATTTGGGGGCTTTCATTTAAAAACTGCGAAGCTGTTATTAAAATCAATTACATGTGTTGAAGGCTTTCTTTTTTCTTTTTCTTTTTTTTTTGAGTGGACTTCATTTCATTCCGTTTTTCTTTTGACCCAAAGCTTGGCTGTAATTCAGAGTAATTTTAAAAAGAAATGACCAGGAAAAACAAAGCTGAGCACTGCGGTGATAAATAATAAAAAAATAATAATAAAAATTGGGATGAGCTTGAGTAACAAGCATTAGGTCTACCTCCTGTGTCTGACATCTCCCGGGAAGTCTTGCAGAGCAACAGATGGTAAACTCTGAATGACTCAGACGCCGCTCGTAGATGCGTGGTGCTCTATTGCCACCTGCTGCTCAAGTGCCAGAAGGAGAAAGTGCACTTCTGAAATCGAAATAATAAAAAAAGTTGCATACACAGATTTTATTTACCATCTTGATAAATGCTTGTCAAATACAGCAAACATCCATCCTCACACAGACTCAAGGACGGCTAAATAAATCAATTTTGGGCAGTAACTTAAGTTTTGACATCCATTGTGGACGATGATGAAGACATCTCCACTCAGACTCGGGCTCTAATGATAAACACATGTGAGTCTTCCCACTATCTTGGCCAATATAGAGCAAACACTGAACAATCTTTCATAGTCCTACTGAAAAATGACCCCCCCATACAAAAAAGGATGAAAAATGACATGGAAGGTGAAGAGGTGAGAGCAGATGGATTATGAACTATAAATGTATAACAAATGAACCGAGCAGGGGGCTCAGTACTGGCAGACCTGCTCAATCAGTCACTGCTCTAACAAGACGGTGGGCAGCATGTCGTTGTTTCAGAGAGAAGGGTTCGCAGGCGACAAATGGCAGTGAGTGCGGCGTACGGGTGAGACCACTGTAATGATAGTCTCTCCGTGGCTTGTTGATTGTTATACTTTGTCAAGAGACAGCCTTAACCCTTGTGTTATGTTCATATTTTGTTCAAGGGTACAATAGACCTGTCAATAGACATTGACGGGTTTTAACAATAGCTCAACTACAAAAATGTACATGAAACACTGAACTTACATATGTTTAAAATGTGACATTTACTGTACCTCTGCTACGTTGCATAAAAACTAAAGGTTCTTTTGAAATTTTGTCAAGAAATGTGATGTTTGTTAAAAAAAACCCATAATCAAGACATAGTTTAACAAAGTATCTTTATTCGGAAGTAATGGTGTATCAAAGGATTTCATCGATAATGATTTTTTTGTTTTTGTTTTGTACTGTGCATGTTGGATAGTACATATTGTCATATAAACACTGGATTTCCAAACCTACACTTATGAAAAGAAAAAAAAAAAATTACTTCTTCAAGTCTACTTAAGTAATGTTCAAGTATATTTCCCAAGTATACTTTGTATAGTAAGGGTAATGGGAATGTACTTTTATTAAACTTGTAATTATACTTTTTCAATACTTGATGGGACTAAATTGGCCCACTTTTTGTTTATGAAAGTGTACTTCTAAGTATATTAAAATAAGCTTTTATATATACTGTTAGTTCACTACTAGTAGATGTACTACTAGTATACTTTCTAGTTTATAAAATATACTTCTAATTATACCTGTATGTTCAATATCTGTATTATCAGTTTACTTGTAGTATACTTTTATCTCACTCTCAGTTTATCTTAGTGTACTGGGATATGGTTAAAATGTGCATTTTAATTTTACATATAATATGAAGATTTCTCAAGTCACCAGACAGTTGTGTGACTGTCCCCACTACCACAGTGCTTCAGTTGCACATAACTGATAACTACTTTAATGAGAGTGATAGTGAAGGCCTATTGACTGCTCACTCTTCTTACTAATAGTTATAAGTTTCTAATACGACAAATAATGACCTACCATACTTACACTCTTCAAAAGGCAAAACACCATGAAACACAACAATTTGTGACAAATTCTTCATTTAAAGCAGCAATAGTTTAATAGTTGTATACACAGTTAAACCACTGAAAGGCATACTGGGTATTTCTGTATACTTCACATATACTGTCTACTACATCTCTGATAAGTACATAGAAAGTCAACTGAAAGCATACTTAGACATACCTAGACATACAGTAAAACTACACCCCTCCACACACCACAAGAGACAGACTTTGAAACAAATTAAAGCAGTCCAGAATGATTTTCTTTATGGTCTCTGGAATGAAAAGTCCAAAACATGACAGCACATGAGTAATGGCTCAAGTTCCATCCTTATCATGCTGGTAGCCATGTGGGTTGGTTCATTCCTTAAGGTCCGCTCAAGAGGACCATTTAATTTCCCCATTTTTCAACATATGGGTACATCTGTTTGCGTATGGGTAATGGGTTTTTTGAGTCTTTCTAACCCTCTTCATCAAATTCACTTACAGACTATGTATTGACCAAGACATGATCCTCATTTCCAGAATATTCCTCATCCTCTAAAGTGGCTACTCCCTCCAAACTAGCTTGTCAGTCATCCAAAATCAGTTTTCCGGCCTCCTGGAAAGAAAATCATTTTTATTCAATCTTTTTAGTAAGTTTTAGTTTGTTGTTTAGCTGTTTAGTTTTTATTACCACTAACTGTGGAATTAGAGAGGCTAGCTGGTGAACATACTGAAGCATTTAAGCCACTAAAGAGCCAGATATTTCCATCAGCAACTGGTGGAGAACAAAAACTGAGTGGATATTTGAATACACTCATTACATAAATCAAGCAAACATGGTTGCCATATCATCTTGATATATAATGTGTCAACCAGATGCTTTTAACTTGTTTTCACTTCCCCAAAGTGACCACAAAATCTTTAGCCAATATTCTGCCACGTTTAGCTCAAATTTGAGCATGTAAAGTGAACTCTTCTGTTATTTTCACTCGGAATGCAAAGCAAATTTTAGATCATTCAGCGGCTGCAAACAAAATCTGCCGAAAGACACGAGCGGACCCACATTCCAGCACTAACTGAGAACAAAGACGTATCCATATGAGTTGAATATATTTCAGCTTCAGGGAGAAATCTCTAGCCTGTACTGAAATGACACCACCTCATAAATATGCCGAGACAGGAGTAAAAGAAAATAACAAAAGTGGAGTTCCTCATTAGTTTTGAGAGCATCAGAGCATTGAGCTGTCAAGTCATGTTCCAGGGTGGCTGCACAAAACCAGTCAAACAAATTTCAGCTAATATAGTGAAGCAAAAGTTGGCTTCACCTTCAGAGTTACATTAGTTGTGCATGTAATTTGATCGCATAACATGCAGGTTTTTGCTAAGTAGATGACAAAAGACAAAAGGGAACAAACAGAGAGCATACAAGGCCTGACAAAGTCATCACGAGGTCATTTTTTTGTCTTGAACAGCCTGTCTTCATATGATTAATTTAGTGCTGTGTAAGGCATTTAACCTGCATATACACTCTTGTCCTTCTTCCCCTGAAGCTATAACTGTGACTCAAATTTTAATAATGTAATAATAGTAAAAATAGTTTTGCTTAATAGAATTCGATATTCACGATAATGTATTTTAGCCTCTGCTTGGCCTGTATGCTCCTGCTGTACCACTACTCTGCCTCATCATCATCCCCACATAGATGACCTCACACTCCAGCCGAGGTCCCCCATCTGCCTTCGGCACCACACAGAGAGAGCTCAGGGAGCGAAGGTTGCAGTAGGAGGGGTGAAGCATCACATGCAGCCATGTCCAATAAACACATTGTGAGCTCAGGCTGTGCTGTCAGAGTCCAGCGAGCCACAATGAGCCACCGGCGCGTTTACTAGCTGCGGTGAAGCTATGGGAGAGGGATGTCCCTTTGTCAGGGGCTACAGACTTTCATTAGGGGCCAGAAGGAAAAAAGAGAGGGAAGAAGGGTGATGGTAATTTGGAGGATGATGCGCCCCACTTCACCCTAGCCCACCATACCCTGCACCCAACTGTCTTCTCAAAGAGTTGCAGAGTTGTGAACAATTGAACAATAAGGCACACACACACACACACACACACACACACACACGGAAAAGAAATGTATTGTTTTGTTAAGAATGATCGGAAATCACAGAGAAGTGTTTGGTTTTGGTTTGTCTGGACAGGTGCCCAGACCAGTTTTATTTTTGACTTAATAGCTTTTTAATACTAAACCAAATTAGTTCCATATCTACCACTTGCAACATAGTATTTACACATTAATGGTGAGTGGCCCCCAAAACAACTATATGTTATCAATGTGAATACAAGTTCAATAGCATTTCATGAGTCTTTATTGTTAACTGAGCTGTACTTTTTGTACTTAAAGAAAGTTTTAGAACATGTTCCCAGTACTTCAGCTATAGTAATGAATTTAAAGTGGTATTTCTACTTGTGGTGAAATAGTTTTTTACTAAAAAAATTTTATTAGTTTAATAACTATTAAAAATAACTCATTTTTTAAAATACATTTATAAAACATCTTAGTGAGCTTTAAATTGTAAGGCTGAGACCTTACAGAATTACAAAACATATTCAACTGCCTAGAGTTATGTCGAAAAACCCAACAAATCCCCCCTGAGCAGCACTAGGAAACACTGAAGAGGAAAAACCAAAACCAAGTTCAGGGTGGGCGGTCACCTGCTTCGACCGGTTGGGGTGAGTGGAAAGTGGAGGGAGAAAACTTGGCACTTGGCAATTGATGAAAATTGATTAAATAAATAATGGTTCCTAATTATACCATAAAAGTGACATGTAGCAGTGTGTTGTTTCTGTCACCACCATCAGGTATCAGTTTTATGAGAATTTCTGTTTGACTGTGTTGACAAATGACATTAAAGCCTCTTTTCTTTTACTTATTATTTTTTTTATTAATTTATTTTATTACTTTTTATCATTACAATTTAATATAATTTTTCAAATAAAGTAAGAATCAGCTAGCATATACCTCTCTTCATAGCAGTAGTTTGGCCACAGTTTTATCCAGTATAAGCTTTACCAATAAATACACTACAAATATTAATATTTTAAAGAATGGCTTATTAATACAGAATAGAAGAATAGTCTAAACGTATTACTTTCAGATGTGTTTTCCTGCTGTTCCTGTTTTTCAGACAGGATATTGTCTAGCCTCCACCTAATTTGGTACACACGATCCGGGGAGTTATCCGATAACAGCTTTTTTTAAGCAGAAATACGATGTGTGACATGACTGAATATGAAGCAGTATACTGAATCTTCTGCATGGAAGCTGAATGATGAAATTGTGTCTGGGTACATTCACCAATGGGTGTTGAATTATTTTGAATGAATTATTTGAATTATTTTATGTCATGGATGCTCTGTGTTGGTTGTATTGGTTGTACGGTAATTGTTACTCCTCTGCATATACACTGGTCCATGAAGAAATCTTCTGTGACTGAAATGAAAACAAAATGCAAAAGTTCTCCTGAAAGCTAAATGAGACCTCATATCCTCATATATTCACATCAAGTGTGTAGTTTCCAGAGTTATAGTTATTGTACATGTGGATGTGTTTTAAGAGCACTGGCAGCTAGACCCAATGCAGACGTGTGAATTACAATGCACACAAACTTTATGGACTCACACAAAAACATTCTTTTGCACACACACACATGTGCACTCAAGTTCCCCTTCCCATCTCAGCTTCGTCCTGGCTCAGCCTTTGTGGGGAGAGCGGTGTGAAGCCGACGCAGCCATTATCTCTCCCCTCCTCCTGCCCCATCTCTCACACAACAGGGGCAGGAGTCTCATGTCCGAATCAAAGGACCACGACTGCTTTGTTAAAGATTCTAGTTGGAGGTCGCCGGTCGGGTTGTGAAGTCATGCAATTAGCAGCATGAGTTCATAGTCCAGACTAGTCTTGGATCAGTGGTTCAGTATGCTGTCGAAGGATTCTACATGAGAATTTAGCCTCCAGTGATTCTGGAGGCTAAATGGAGGCTGAATGGCAAATTCCCCCGCCATTTTTTTATCCTCTCTCCTGCTGGGCTCTTATTTTTAGATTCTTTATTAATTGCATCTCTTAGAACCATTCCATCCTCCGTCCATTCACTTTCAAACCAAAGTTGACCTCCTATAGGTGGAACAGCCATTATTTTTGGTTATGTGAAAATGGAGCCCCAGGTTTCATTATTTTTATGTTCTGCTACTTATATTTTTGTCTGGGGGTCAACCATGTATCTTCCTTAGACAATTGCAGTGAAGTGGAAACCTTCCAGCCTGCAGTCATGTCACCTCCCAAGGCTCCAGTGTTATAACTCAGTAAAAAAAAAGCCTCTGTAGAGGGCCTTGCTTTGCCGCATCACCTTCATTACCCACCGTGCTGGGTGCTTCTCTGTCATCCCTGGGTCGATGACTTGCCTCTCAACTCCGGCTTAGCTTCCCCCAAGTTTATTTTTCCACTTATCTGTTGCGAGGACAGAGGGAGGCAAAGATAGATGGAGAGAAAGGGGGGAGATACTCAGGGCTCGGGCTGTGTTTTTTAATCTGTTATTCTCCTGCACTGGCATGGGCGTCTCCAGTGTAGGGATTAAGAATGGAGACAGAGTGATGGAGCTCGGCACTGACCCCGAGGGCAGCCGAGGACTGGAGGAGGAGAGGGGAGAAACCAAATAAATCATCTCTGTGGAATGAAAGAGAGAAAGACGGAGAGACACAAAGAGCCGGGATTGAGGATTGTGAGTTTGTGTGTGTGTGTGTGTATTTGTGTGTGTTACAGACAAAGAGTGTACAGAAGAAGTGAGGTGCTGGCAGTGGTAATGGAGTTGTTGAGGTAGTGAGGTAGTCTAAAATCCTGAAACACGACCCAATAAATCTGAAGGTTACCTCACAGAGTTTCAAAATACGGCATTGTGCTGATAACCAGCTGAGGGGTTGGCGTGTGGGAGGACCACTGCGCCTTCACACTTCATTTCCCCACGGACGAATCCATCATATGAATAAACAAGTTCACGGTTTTGTGGATTTGGGCTTATCAGCTCAAGGCCAATGGCATATTCCTCATGGTTTTTACAGCAGCAGAGAGGTTACAGTGTTGCTTCTGAAGGTGATGATGATGTGCCATGGTTTTTAACTGGTCTTAGATTTTCATATGACCCAGAAAGAGAAAAGATGAACACTTTGCACTTGTTGCTTCAGGTTATTGTTCAGGTTTATTGTTTGAGCGTGGAGACATCAGTTGTATACTTTTCCTCTTGACTTCTAATAGACTGTAGTGTCAACAAACTCTGAAATAAGCAGATTTGCTAAAACATGTCCTTGAAAATCAGCCTTGGTTCAACCCTAAAGCACCTCTAGCTTTAGTATAATACATTTGTGAGAGAGTGACCACTTTGATTGTATGTTCAACTTAGCAAATCACTGCTCAAGAAGAGAAAAAGTTAATCTAGTCACCTCTAATTCCTTGATGTCAGCTTGGTCTCAAATCAAGAACAGTATGGCTTTTAAAAATGGATGTGTATTATAAAAACTGGACATTGCACCACCAGTCATTCAGCCTACTTGGCCGCTGGCAGAATGGCAACAAACAATCCTCATGTGGCCCAAACCTTTTTGTCCACAGACTATAATGATGAAAGAGACACTTGATTGGACACCTTCAACTGCAGATTTTTATTCCTTTTAGCATGAAAAGTTAATCCATGGAGGTTTTGTATCTAGTATAAAGTATGTGGAAGCCAACTTGGAGCCAACATTTTTGGTGCCAGGTGAACAATTTTCATTCAAGTGGCTGGACGGCTTCTCTGAGTCCGGAGGCCAGATCACTTTAATACATCTACAGTTAAGCAGAGGAATTACAATGTTCATATAATTGAGTGTTCTACCAGGAAATATGCTTGCACAATTTGATTGGTTAATACACGTTTGCTGAAGATTGATGAAGGCTGGGTTGATTGAAACATTGCAATAATGGGAGCTCTCTTTTTTGGACATAAAGCAACTGGTAATTATTTGCAGCAAAAAAGAAGAATTCAGTTAATATACATTGATACCCCCGCATTGCCTTGCATCCAGAATTACTTTATTCACTTTCCTCGGAAAGACGAATCACCGAACAAATGAGCACAGGTCCCATTAATGTCCGAACATTAATGCACTTTTTCCTTTTCTGTTTCGAACTTACTGAGGGCAGGATACAGATACAGTATCAGCTAGTTTTTTCAGAGTGCCAGTAGGTTTCAGTAAGTTGAGATGTAGGAAACTGCAGAAATCCAGCCTGTGCAGACATTCAAGTATCTTCCCCTAATGGAACAGATTCTAAATCAGCAGCAAGTGGAAGAAAATGATAATACTTGAAATATCAAATATTCCAAGAGTTCCCCTTACTGTTTCTTGCTGCAGACTCTACAGTATCACCCTTGAGCCTCTGCGACCTGACATCTTCAGTGTTTTGTTTCCCTGCATTTTCTTTCCCAGGGCTTTATTTATCAAGACTGCTTCCTGGCTCAAGGTCATTCCTCCTCATTCACCCTCCTCTCCTCGATGCACTGATGCCAGTAGAGACGTGGTTCTTGGCTGCTAAGGCAAAATCGATATCCCTGAGCGCTCGGCACTTGTGCTCTAATATCCTCCAAACACCACCTGCCAAAATATTTATGCTGTATTCATGGGAGAAGCTTAGAGAGAGACACATAAGAACAAGGAAAGACACAGCCAGCGGCCTGGTACGATCTTAAATAGAATGCTGTGCAGCTCATGTCACAGTAGCTCATGATTTATACTTTTATGCAGCTCTTATTAAATGTTGCAGAGTCAGTGCGGCCAACTTAGCTCAGTTTTTCAGTCTTAGCTCAACTTCTGGGAGGAGCGTGAATATTATTGATGTGCAGGTTACAGCGGGGTGAAGCATCTCATTTGTATTTTTATTTTCTACAATATCGTGAGTGCAGTCATTATTTTGATTGTTGTGTTTACTTAACAGAGACAGAGACTAATGAGAGCGAAGACGTTGGTGGGAGCGAGCTGGAGCGTGATTAAACCATACGGCATTTAAATACTCCACTTCACCACATACTGGCCGCTGATAGGAGGATGGAGGATGTTGGCCACAGGTGTTGAGGCCTGACAGCTTCCAGCTCTGCCAGATGGACAAGAAAGAACAAATACAGCCTGTATTAATCTCTGGTTGTCTCTCTGCCCTTGCAGCAAGTGTATATAAGTGACAGACGTTTTTGTATGAGGCTTGTATGAGGTTTGACCTCTTGGCTCAATAAACTCCCCTTTGGCTTCATCCAAACAAAAGCAAGTGACGAGGAGGGGTTTGCATTCTGGCAGGACACGTGCTATTTTGGCCCTGTCACATCTTGGTTTGGGGGCTGGGTAAGCCCTTAGCGGTTAACATGCAAATGAATGGTTTAATGGCTCTGCAAAGGTCACTCAGGGTCAAGCTCTGTGATAATTCAGTGTCAGATTAAAACACCATCAGTATGTATGTGTGGGTGTTTTTTTGTGGGTGGCTGGTAAGCACTGCAGCTGGATATTTCCCTTGTGCTACATTGTCCAAAAGAAAAGAGAGACCACAAGGCCTTTAAAGTGGCTGCTGCTTCTGCTGCATGGTGCCTTCAAACCCCGTCTGCTGGACATCAGTCAAGCACAATGAAAGAACTGCAACAGACCGAAAGGCAAAACAAAAATGAGCGACTGGGGAGAAAGAGAGAGGGAAGACAGACAAAAGACGAGAAGAGAAGAAGAAGAACTAACGATGGCGGCGAGAGGCTGGCTTCACGGCGTTTGGGGGGAGGGAAGAGGAGGTTGTTTGGGGACAATCAATTTTGTATGATATATTTTTTTATTTTATTGATATGCACCCTAGGGAGGTAAATGCCATCATGGCCCCCACGCTATAGATGTCTGCTTTGTGGACGATTGATTGGTCTGGCATTTGATCCTCTGGCTCGCAGTGAAGGATGGGGTGATGGAGTCATGAGAGCGGCTGTGGCCACCCTCCACTCTGCTCTACACTCCTGTCTGTCTCTCTCATCCCCTCCTTTCTTCTTTTTAATCCAATTGTGTCTTCTGCTGATATATATACAATATACAATATATATATTCATATATATATAGATATATATATATACATATTGGTTTCCCACCCAAGTGAACCTCTTAAAAACCCTGGTGAAGTGGGGTTTTGTGAGGTTTAAAGAGTTGATCCAGGGTTCTGTTTTGATCGAGGCTGAAAGCTACATTAAGCAGCCCATCAGCTGTCCATGGTGGTGACTCTTCCTGGTCTCATCTCCCTGTAAGATAACACAACATTAAGAGAGCCTTTAATTTGCTAAGTAATCCAAGGAGACTCTCTTCCTCGTATTTCAGTTAAAGCTACTGTATGTGATTAACTGCCGAGCACGTGTAACACTCATTTAACGATGCGCTGGACACGTCATAAAAAAAGAGTCAGACAGACAGATTGAGAGACTATTCAATTTAGCTAGTTTAATAAGGCACTCAGTTCACATACAGTAAAATCTGTGTTCACTTAAATGGGTGATAAATGAAAAAGGTGCACGCATTACCTCATGGCACGCAAGAAGAAAGAGACTCCACTGCAAAAAGGACATGAAGAATATGAGGGGCTGTAATTGGAGATCTGTGAATTAATTTGTTCGGTGAACATACTATGAATCACATCAGGTCATAAAACCCAGATGGAAAAGAGGGAGGACTGGCACAAGGTGGAGGAGGCAGATATTTAGTACTGCTTTCAGCAGTCTGTGCTGCCACCATGTGGATCTACAGTGAGTCTACTGACTCCAGGAGAGCTGTGTGATTCATTAAGATTGAAATGAGCTCTCCAACGTGTGCCAAGTATGCTACATTTCAAATAAAACCATTCATCAAAGAAAGTGAGAAATAGTAGAAATGATGTCTCCTCTCCATAGGGAGGAAAGTGGAGAATTTTTTTTCGGCGGGGGGTGGGGGGCTGCGAATGAACCTGAGAGGCCCGACCACCACTCGAAACACGACTGTCGATGGGAGTTACGGACTAAAAGAATCCAGAAGTTGGGGAGAAGCCCAGAGTCTCTCTAATCACTGCCACCTCCTAGACCCTGAATTTATGAAGACATTTTGTTGGCCAGCTCTACATAAACTCAGTATTATAATCCTCAATAATCCCCAGCAAGAAGGTGATGGAGGATGTACGTGACAGCTAGAACTGTACCTTTGCCTTCTGAATGGGAGACGTTCTCAACCAGTGAGCAGAAACACAGGAATGTTTCTGGATGTTATGCCAGCTATGCATCAATGTGAAGAATATAGCAAAATCTAAAAGAGGATTCATGCTCATAAATTATGTCCCACTGACCTATGCAATATTAGAATATAGCACAGGGATGGAAATGTAATTGCGTTTCCCTCACTTTAGCCTTGTCAGAGTTTCATTTCCTTGTATTTTTCTTTAGTCACAAAGAAAAACATACAGTTCAGATCATATACTTACGGGTTCTGCGCTTCAGCGTATTCAATCTGAATTAAAATAATGGATCATACGTTACAGAGCCAAGTCTCAGCTTTAATCATTTGAGGTTGTCTTGAATATAGAAAGAATTTTGTGGCCTTGTGACCTTTAAAGTTTGATGGGGGTTCACCAGGGAAGTAAAAACAAATCGCTATATTTAATGTTGATGAAAGTCCTTTTTAGTCAATGAGCATCTGAAGTATTTTACCAACAGGTATCAACAATATAAACCAACACTTTCCCTCTTGGGTTCCGGTCTCAGCTGGTGGAATGTAACCAATTTGGACTGACTTAGCCTCTGAATGCTAAATGATGTCCAGTTCATTTTGATGTATTTGGCTGAATATGAGCACAATATACTCATGTATACCTCAGTGTCCATACTGTTGTTTCTATCGTCCAAAAACTGAACTGCTTCCCCTTTGTCATTCTTTTGATTTTCTTCTTCTTGGTTACTTTTAAATGGAAGCAGAAGCAGAATATGCTAAAGAATAAGCTGTAAAAGTACATTATAGTGCTGCTACTGCTACTGATCTGTGGTAGTTTTTACAGTTAGTAAAGCTTTTGTCTCCTCATTCTCTGATTTGATCAATTTTACAGTGTACCAAGAAGCAATAGTGCCACGTGAGTAAAGAATTTCTCTAGTAGCAGGACATTTACAGGAAAAATCAGATCTACTTTCAGCTAAATATAATATTTTGACTGAAAGATTGAAGGGCAGGTAATTTTGTGACCAACCAATCGTGCATAAGATTACAAAAACTTGACAAGAAGAAGACAAATAAGTGTTCAGCTGTTGCTATGTGACCATCACAAAAATACAGTTATTGTGATCAATATTGAATCTTTTCCTCAATAACTCATCTGATGGATATTTATTATTGAGGATTTTATAATACACTTCTTTTGAATTAGGTGGTACTTTTTTATGTTATAAATGCCGGCAAGTAGTGGAAAGCAATCGGTAAAAAAAAAAAAAAAAAAACACTGTGAAGCGGAACCTTTAGCAATGTTAAGTTGTTTCAGTCGGAGTTATTTAAGCGCTGGACTCAACATAGTGCACTGTGAAAACAATCTGTGAAATAGCAGCCATGCGTAACATTCTGTCGTAGTTAAACAAGGAATTGATTCATGTTGCAACCGAGGTGAGTAATGAAATTAACATTTGTGAGTAACTAACTCGTTAACTTGTTAATTTCAAGCTCATTTTCGCTTTAAGCTAATGCTAATGTCTTGGTAGCTTGCTAGTCCACCTGACAGAACATACCTAACGTCAGTGCTTTTGTTTTTAAATGAACGAGTCGATTTTCACTGAAACAAGTAGACGTTGTTTGGATATTATGTTATAATGTTATTTAACGTTAATTAGTTTTTTACATTTGTCATGTCATTAATAGATTTATTAAGAGAGCTCTTCTTAATACATTCGTAGTCATAAAGCATACAGGAATCACCTCTAAATTATTGTAATCTTTATATTTAGCTAATTATTTTGTGGACCTTTAATAGTCTTCTATGTTCTGGTTTGTAGAACAACTCTGAAAAATCTAATTCAGCTAATTCTAAACTGAGGGAGCTGGCAGCAGAGCATCAGCGACTCCAGTTAAAGTTTCTGTCTTGTTTAGATGTGGTTGTACTTGACACATGACACTAGTGACGTCCGGTTCTGCACTGCAGGTCGGTCTGAAATCCGCAGGGAAACATGCTTTGTCTCCAGCTACTACTGCGTCTTCAGCCCAGGACTGCTGCTCAGCGGAGCGTCCATAAACTGGCCTCACTGCAAAAAGTCACAACGCTTCCTCCAAAAAAAGTCCAAAGCTTGCTTTACCCTTTTAGTGAGCTGGAGGCTTACCTGGACAGGTAATGTATTCTGTGTTCAGATAAGTAATATAAGACTACATCTACATATTTCTCATCAAATCTGTGCTCTTTTATACAGTAACTTCAGATGAATTTTTAATTTTCAGGTCTGTGGACAGAACGCAGTTCCAGCTCTTTCATCCCAATGTAGAGGATATGGTTGAAGCAGAAAAGCTCTTCTACTCTTCACCTTCTCATAATATCGACTACTACACATCTGCAGAGAGGATGGAACATGTACCTGCCCTGAAACAGCCAGAGGTTAGTGGACAGTTAGCTCTTACGAAGCTGTGGGTTTGGCTTTTAAAAATTCATTGCATCAGGTCACATGTGTAATGTCCCCATGGACAGATTTAATGTGTAGACCAACAAGCTGATTGATTTTAAAATGTCCAATAGTGACTAATTTTTCTGGATCACCTTATTAAATTACCAACCAATTAGCCTTCTTCTGTTACCTAGCATCTCCCATCCTGTCCACATGTCTCTGTCTGGCTGTGTTTTGGTTGGAACACCAGGTAACATGAGAGAGCACTAATTGCTGTAAGCTGCAGTTTAAATAATTTCTGACTCTATGGCCGGACTGTGTGTCACACATGATTATTTGTAGAGGGCACTTTCTGTGCTGTGACATACAGAGCTTGTGTTTTACACAGGTTTCCATTCATATCATATAGTTAACTGTAAATAAATGTACAAATTAACAGATTTCAGTGTACATTTTGGATGAGAAGGTGTAGTGAGGGTGTTGAACATGCACATTTAGTTCACATTGTCCATCCTCATCCCAAAGCACGGACAGTTAGTGTGTGAAAAATGTAGCTTAATGTCTCTTTACCTCCTGCAGCCTCATACATAATTGAGCATGAGCTGATACCTGATAATAAATTAGCAGATTTATAACCATACAGACAGTAGTGTGGTCACCAGAGGGCTCGGAACAGAACACTGTGTTGATAGGACCACGGGTTCTCTTTGGCATGCCGTCTTAGTTACCACTCTGCCTTTCTGCTCCGTCAGAGGATGATGTATTCGTATATTACTGGCAGCACCAGCTTCCATCCATCTGTCTTGTGTCAGAGATGGATGAGCCCGAGCTTTGTCCCATGGGACTTGGCGGTCATTGGTACTGCAGTGGAAAAGGCATAGTAGCTAATGTTTATTGCTAAAATCCTTGAAAAAGCTGTGGCGAAGCAACTATGTGACCACCTGCGCAGGAACAATTTGTATGAAGA